>BSBM01000539.1:11205000-11805000 GCA_027924585.1 Larix kaempferi
GACAACCGCATGCCATATTATATAGAGACACCTACTTGAAAAGGACAGTTGCAAGATGAAGGATGAAATCTGCACTTCCAATAAAAAATAGGATAATTCTATTGGACCAAAAATTTGCTTGTCTTGGTAACAGTGTGACTTTTATTGGTAAAATCCTTTGTCTTGGATCAAACCACCCTGGAAACTATCACATGTCCACCCAAATGCAGTCCATTCACCCAAGGGATTCCAATCATAACAATGGCAATGAATGGCCACCCTGCAGACTTTGCATTGATAGTCATGAGGCAAGACTGTGAATCCACAGACTTTACATAGTTTCCCTATTTCCTCTAAGACTTGTTTGTTGGCTATGATGTGCATTTGAAATTCCTCCAAGCTTACAGTGTTACTTGCAACATGGTATTTATTTTCCTCTGGGATTACTTTATTGGTTGTTCCATGCAATTGAAAATCCATAAGAGTTTCTTATGAAAAGTCATTTGGTAGATGAAACAGTGAAAGCCCATGTTCGGTGCAGTGCTTGATGGAACGAGGGTTCCATTTTAAGGAAAACCTTAACTCCTAGAGGCTGAGAACATGTACCTATTTCTTTATTATTAGATAAGCAAATAGAGGAATTCTCAATAATTCCTTGAGACAGATTAACAAGATCTTCCACTTGATCAACCTCAGATGCCAGCAATTCTGTGAAGGAAAAGAGTGGTTCATTCTCATAATAAGGTTCCATATATTCAAATTATGGCTCTTTAAACTCAATTTGTTGATCATCATGCAGACAATCATTTACCTATTGAATGCAAGCCATGCATTGTTTGGAAATCACGGTCATAGCTTAAGTTATGTCAATCACGATTTGAACCAAAGTTAGTTTACCATGAGGACATCAATGCCATCAAGGGAATAGCATTTGGATCATAACTTTATCTCTGAAATTTACCATTTCATCAATGTCAGTGGTATTAAGAATCCTCTTTACGTGGTCTTGATTCTCAGCATCATTCAACAATGCTTGGACAACTTCAGTAAAACCCGCAAAATCCTTATTTTGGAAATGTAAATATATGTAACAATGCTAAGAAAACACAATTTTCATGCCATCATTTCCAACTTCTATGCTTTTTAACTATTCAAAAAACCATTAGACTAACACTAATTCACATGCATGTTTGAGTACATGCTTCTTTGACTATTGTTCATGTGTTATTTTGCATACTCCCTAACTATCTTCACTCATAGATGTTTTCTCAATATTTACAACCTCTGACCTTCTCCTTGTATTTATGGATATTTTGATCAACACAAGTGTAATAAAGTGGGAAAGACTGTCTTCTGCAATTCAAATGAGCTCTAGTTCCATACCTACAAATTCATTGTTTTCTAAGAGTCTATAGAACCCAAATCTGCCAGTTGAACACATATATTTTGGCAACCAGCTCCTTTACTGCCTTGATTATCACATCTAGCTTTTACTCTGACCTCTCTTATCATATATGAGCCAAGACCTATACAAAAATGAATGAAAGATGCAATCCTAAGAGAAACTATGTTGTTATTAAAGGTTCTATGACATAAGACTCCTCATGTATGTCTTGGAGATGGAACCATGAAAATTACACCCTTTAGCACCATAATTCCCATTTTCTAGGGCATATTCCACTTCACTCTTGCTAGATGAGAGATATAAACATTGTATAAATGAAAGAAGGAAATGGTCACTGAATAACCAAATATACAAAAATGAATGGTGAACTGAACAAGATACTCACAGTAGTTGTGGGCATGTGCAACTGAACAACATACCAGGCTTGGCATAGTTAACAAAGCTTTGAATACTAAATGTTAGTGGGTTCTCTGAACTAAAAGAGCTGCTAGGTATAGAAACATTGGTATCTTTGGAGACCTTGTTGGCAGTCGTGTGTGTGAAGCTCAATTGCATACCGGGGTTAGCTCACTGTACAGGGATTCAGAAGTTAAGTATTAGTGAGTCTTGTGAGATAGAAGAGTTGGAAAGTATGGAAAGAGTGGCATCTTTGGATATGTTGTGAGCAGAAGGATGTGTTAAACTGAAGAGCCTACAGGATTTGGCATAGTGTACAAAGCTTGAATGTTTAGTTGTTTCAGGGTGCTCTAAATTAATAGAGCTACCAAGTATGGAAGAATAGAAGCTGTCGATAGACGATACCAAAGGTTAAAGAAGTGACACCAGGGGAGAAATAGATTGCTACCACTTGGATTTTTATTATAGTTGATAAGGTGTTGCACCCTACATTGCTAACTCACCTTCCATGATTTCATTTCCATCCACACCAACCAACACAAACTGAATGGCTTTTCTTTGTCAATGGCTTCTATGAACGGCTTCGTGCAATGAATGAATGACTTATATGCGTGAACAACTTTTGTTTGTGAATAGATTTTGTGAACAACTTTGTGTAGTGCATGAATACAAATAGAGGTTTACCCAGTGGGATATTATTTAAGCAATAGTAAACTGCCCTGAAATTGGCTCTAATCATGCCACACCACAACGAAAATAATATCATGAACACAAAACCCAAGCAACTCTTTCTCTATAATGATTCCACGAAACATAGGTGTGGGAGGATGCGGTGTGGTACACAAGTTATGCCCTCTCTTTATTACTATCTAAAAACCCTGTACAACCTAGTGATTTCACGGGATTTAGTGCGAGACACAGGTTACACCCTCCCTTTCTTGCTAGTTAAAAACCCTAAGCGACTTAGTGATTTCCCCAACAAAACATGTATATATATCAGTTTGTAGTCTAACATGATGGATAACCAGTCTTAGGGTAGCTTGTTCTCACTCAATGAGATCTTGCTTAGTAGACCTTTATTCGTTGGCTAATTAATTGGTTTCCAAGCTATTATATTTGGAAGAGTTGTGAGCAGACAGATGTGTGATGTTGAACATCATACAGGGGTTGGCACGGTGTACATGGCTTCAAAAACTAATTGTTTTCCAGTGCTCTGAGTTAGCAGAGTTGCCAAGTATGGAAACATTGGTTCCTTTGGAGGAGTTGTGGGAAGAAGGTTGTGTGAAGATGAAGAGAATACGAGCATTTGCGCAATGTCAAAAGATTCTAGAGCTAATTGTTAGAGGGTGCTTTGAATTAAAAGAGCTACCAAGTATGGAAACATTGGTATCTTTGGAGGAGTTGTGGGCATATCAATGTACCATTACAATGAATTGTCATGAATAACATCGTGTGTTTGAGATTTCTCTAGCTTTCTTTAGAATGATGAAGATCAGGCTTACAGAAAGATCAAGCTTTGTGCCGAAGATGTTTAGGGACGGAATGTCCTCACTAACTTTTGGGGAATGGATTTTACCTATGATAAGCTTAAATTCTTGGTATGCTTGTGGAAAAATTTGATTGAAGCTCATGTGGATGCTAAGACAATGGATAACTATGGTTTAAGTATGTTCTGCATTGGATTTATAGAGAGGAGGCCCAATCAAGTGAAGCGAACATGTTATGCCTAAACAAGTCAAATAAGATAGGTTCGAAGGAAAATGAGAGAGACCATGGTACTTGAAGCTACTTCATGTGAACTGAAAGAGATTGTGGCAAAATTTATTCCTAAGGTGATTGGGAAGGAGATTGAAAAAGATACTTCCTCAATTTACCCCTACAAAATGTATTTATTAGAAAAGTTAAAATTTTGAAGGCTCCAAAATTTTACCTTAGAAAGCGTATGGAAGTACATGAAGATTATTCTAAGGATGTTAGAGTCAAGGTTGATAGGCCACTGAGACTATATAGAGAAGGCCTTAGTGAGACCTTCAACTGTCATCACCATATCCTCCAACATTTTGACAAAGAATACTAGATAGGATTCGAGGGATCCAAGGCTTTCATTCTCTTATTCCAAAATTCCCATAGGGTTTCAAATCCCCTTACCCAAGAGAAGCAAAAGAAAAACATAGGCTTTGTATTAGCCTTGAATATGAAAATTCCAAACAATCATGTAATTCTTGGGGATTTTTGTCAGTTGGGTCTTAGCTTAATTGTTGGTTGAGGAGTGTTATCCTCCCCACTAAGGACAAGTGACATGTTGAGCTCTTGATGAGTATATAGTTTTGTCAGCCTTGAGCCATGAAGAACCCAATTTACCCATAGCATCCTTGGTATAAGGGTTTCCCAGGATACATATAAGTTTCCCCAGGATACATATTTCATGATGAAAAACAACCTTTGGGCATTTTTGGAATAAGAAAATCCTTAGACACCTTACTAGTATTATGTGCCAAAAGGTTAGGGAGTATGGTAAAGACAGTTGCGGATCTTATAGTTCTTTTAAAGGATTGGACTTTTAGCAATGTTGCAAAAATCAAACTCGGGAATAACTCAGCGAGGTTGAAAAATCAGACACGAGGAAAATCTTGAACAAACAGAGACACACATTTTTGTGCATGCCCATGCATTTTACACTTTGCAAGAAACTTTTTTTTAAACCAAAGACTGCAATTGTCATCCTTTTAAAATTACATTAAATACTGCATCTAAAAAATTAACTTATGCAAGTAGAGAAAATGCATTAGATCTAGTTCCTATAGAGGATGCAACAACCTTGAGTCTGGCTCCTCAAATAATCCTGGCAAATTTCTAGTGCCCATAGTGCTTTAAACATTCCTTAATAGAAAACCGACAACCAAATAGGCCGAGACCGATATATTCGGGGATGGATTTAACACCTATTTGAAAACCGTAATCTCTCTTTAAAAAAAAACCTAAAAAATATAGGACAAACACCCACTTAATCTTGTTTGGAAACATCAGAAGCAAAACTAATTACAGTCAGGTTGGCACTCCATATTTCACAATTTTTTTCATATGATTTCTTTAAAAAAATACACAAAGATGATGGTGGCTCTATATTTGACTTCAATTCAATAGGCTCCTCATATATGGAAAGCCAGGGATTAAAAACCCACCATTATGCCTTTGGATATTATCAGAATTCATAGATTTATATCCTAAAATGAAGAAAGCACTCAAAAAATAAAAATCCAGGACACTGACAAATCAAAGTCAACCAACCAACCAACTCCCTTAGATGGGTGTTTGGTTATACAAATTATTGTCATTAAGCCCTGAAAAACATAACGTAAAAGAAACACCTTAAAAATTCTTTTATCCCTATATAACTATATTATTGAACAAAACTTGGAAGTCTTACCCGCATGTATCGGGTTTGGTTTACTTTCATAACATCTTAATGACATGCATTATGGATATCAAAATATGATGATTTTATGGGGAATAAAATGCATCTTTCTCATACATAAAATAAATGGTATAAAAAAGGACTTACAATTGTGTTCACCTCCCAAATGTTTTGGTCTCATGGTACCCTTGTATTTTATGGGAAAATATAGATAAGATATACAACAATTAAAAAAATAATAATGATATTTTTTTTGTTGTAAAAATGCCAATGTTCAAAAGGCCGAGGGAAATGGATTCATAGAGTTGTGAAGAACTTACATCATATCCATTAATTGTCCTGCTGATCGTCAACAATAGGCATGCCAGTGCAAAGATCAATGACTTAGAAATTATTAACTCTGATAAACAGAGGAGAAGGAAAAAAATATATTTCAGTTGTTGTTTAGAAAACTGATGAAAGTGAGAGTGGGAGGTATGAAATGAAATCATGCAAGTGGAAAGTGGTTCCTATATAAAGCCTAATGCAGAAGGTAAATTTAGTTTAATTCACCCTATCCAAGGTAGTCAATGAAATTGAGATAATGGAATTTGTAGTAAGCACACAATCAAAATTAGGTTAAGACACAAAATCAAGCTAATAGGATGAACACAACATAGAGATAATTTTTTTTTGAAGTAGAGCAGACTATAGGAGTCACATAATACAAGAAAGGTGATCTTTGTTCAATCTTGGTAGAATTGTGTGAGTTTTGGCTTGACAACTGTGTAACATATATGGGCAATGAAAGGAAGTTGTGTAACATTTTTACACGGTGTTGCAAAATTCTTTGCGTAATTACCCAGTTATGAAGTGAACATCCATGTAAGTCTTGTGGCATGCAAAAAAATGAAAATTGGTTGAAAAATGGTTAAATCTCTGAAAAAGCAGGGGATTGAGGTTGTAGTAGCTTGAGAGTAGATCAAACAATGATAGAAATATATGAGACACCATGATTGCCATAGAAACAAAGGGATTGAACACACAAATCAAAGTAAGCAATAGGATTTTGATTCATGCAAAGTAAGCAATGGTATTTTTTAAAAGAATCAAGAAAATAAATCCCAAATGGAGTCAACAATCTATTGTGGGTGATAATACAACTATATAAATTTTATTATTTTCCCTTGTAGTTTGATTTGATCCTACAAGTAGAATGATTCCTTATTGAAGCAAGTGAGAGAAAGGATCTTGGGAAGGATACCTCAACTGTGTAGCTACTTCCTCTCAATCTCTTGATGGATGCAGCTGTAATAAAGGAGGAACAATAGGTTCTTAAAGGAACTCCAAACACCTTCACACAAAAAAACAAAAAATAGTTCAAATATAACCTGAAAACAAACCAAAAACTTGCATAAAATGTTAAAACATCAACCAATCATCTATATTCTGCTTCAAATGGTGAAATAAAGATCAAAATAGACATTGAAATAGCCTGATACAATCTACTTTGGCCTACAATTTGTAGTGAACTCACAATGTAATGGTCACCGGGTTTTGGAAAAGAACAACGGCCGCAGGAGGTAGGACGTAAGATGGATTAGCATCACTGTAATTATGTTCTTCCTCCTTCTTGGTGGCATAGTTGTTCGCAACTTGAGAACACCAGAATGCAATTGGCTTGAGATCATTCCAAGGAGAATGATCGCATGAGCATTGTAAACAATGCACTATCTAGAGTGGAGAACGTGCGAAATTGATTGATAGATGTTTTACATGGATTCAACCTCACCTACGGAATTTACAAAATCAAGGGAAAAATTTTCCTATTGAGGAAATGAACCTAGTAAATTTATACACCAAAAATAAGAAGAACAAACCCTGGGCGTCTGGGTTGGAAAACCCTGTCAACATTAAGGTAACCATGATTAGAATTTTTATGGGGTTTTAGAATCATTGTTCGTTGCTACTCATTAAAACTAATTCTTTAGTGTCGTTCCTAGACATTTCTTGGATTTGCTTCAAGTCAGAATTAGAATGAGTTATCTTTATAGAAAAGCAAACATAGTTTAGCACAGAGATCTCATAGCCTCATGTATATGTACAAGAGATGGCAGGAAGAGCCAACCACTAGTGCACAAAAGTCCTTCAACAGTCATACTTCCATTGGACATTACCGCAGAACTCACCATCGCCTACATCAAAACCAGTCATGTCGTAACCTGCATTTTTTCCAATACAGGTTTCATAATAAGAGTAATCTTTGTCATCGCTAGTGCATATGCCCTCTCTATCACATCTAGTCATTTTTTGAGTGAGTTCCTTTCTTGCTAGGTTTCTCCATGGCTTTCTGCAGTGGGCTGATTTGTGGTCATGTTTTAATGAGCATGTTGATGTCCCAAAGTAGGTCACAACTTGAGATTCCTCCATGGCTATCCTGCTCTCTTTTTCTGCGAAAACGACAAAGGGGGGGAATTTTGATAGAATTTGGCACCCATCAATTTGAGATTTTTATTATTTTTTGAATTTAGGGTAATGGATTTTTTTTCAATTTTTAATATAACTATAGTTTCATGGATAGTTTTTGGTGGCTATAACACTCAATAAACAAGACTAAGGTACGATTTTTATAATTTTTTGAATATAGGGTAATGGATTTTTTTTTTAATTTTTAATATAACTATAGTTTCATGGATAGTTTTTGGTGGCTATAACACTCAATAAACAAGACTAAGCTACAAATAAATTAGTTGATGGAAGCAATGAAATCACAATTGTGTGTCAAAATGGGAGCTTTATCACAATTACATGTCAAAACACAAGCTTTATGGATTATCATTGTAGTTTTTGCTTTATATTCATATGTTTTACTTTCTTGACCACTTTAAAACAAGTAATAACAACCCATATGCTACCTTCCAAGGACTCTCCAATCACCTAAATAGCAATGCCCATGGAATATGCAGCAACTACTATACTTCCACCACTACAATGGTTAATTGAACAATGCAAATATATAAACAAGGTGGATGCTCTAGATCGACATAGCATTATATGTGGAATATGTAAGGTAGGAATCTTTGAAATTTGACTGGAGGGTTATCTTGGAAATGAAAAGGATTTCAACAAGCTAAGCACTTTAGAGAATATGGGTTTCTAGAACAAGCAACTAAGTAGGTTGTTGTTGAGTTTCAAAGGGATAGAATAGTTGTAGCATGGCCTTTTCTATCTAGGTGGGATGGATATGGACTAATAGGACATAACATTCTATCTAGGTGGGGTGGATATGGACTAATAGGACATAATAGAGTGGAAACAATATTGTTGGAGATACATTAAATAAATAAAAAATCCAACATTAAATCAATATGGAGGAACAGTGGCAAGTAGTGTCAAATAAGGACTACAATGGACTTTGGTTAACAAGCACTCTAAAAACTCATCTCATATAAAGACCTATATTTTATGTCCCAAAGACATCTAGGCCTACACAAATAATGCCCAACTAGGGAATAAAAAACCATCCATCTTTTAAATCACAAAATGGTGAGGGTGCTCCATCATAATCTATCTTTACTTGACACTCCTCGCAATCTAGGCTAATCCTTACTCATAAATGTGAGTTAGTGGATATGAGCTAATTTAAATATGAGCATGAAATGAAGACAGATGATAAATCCCGAATAATGCCACTAAGATACTAACACAACACAACTAACCGATGAAGATGGCCCATGCACCTAGCACACCCAACCCATGCAATGGATTTATGCACCTAGTGTTTCATTTACACTCCCACTCTTAGAAAGCAAGGACTACTTACCTATTGGCAAGTAGTTGAAAATTGGACTAAAGTTTCTCACCAACTTAATTTGTGAAATGATGAGATGATGAACCAAGATACTTACCATTACAAGTTTGTGAAATCCTAAATGGGAAAATTCAGATGTTGCAGCCATAAAGGAAGAGTGCTACAAATTAAGCTCATCAAGTTAACATTAAAGTCCTATATGTGTCACTGCATATTTTCTTTGCACTGCAGCTACCAAGTTTTAAAATAATAAAACCAAAGTCATAGATCTACACAATCTGATTATTTCCAAAACAAAAATCAGTGCTCCTATTTCAAACACTTTATAGGCTAATTCCCAACTTTCTACTAAGATTTTCAGCCAAAAATGTTTAGTGTTGTTATAGATGTCAAAGTGGTTGTGGGTGTGACAATGATGATGATGTGTCATTGATGTCAAAGTGGTTGCTAATGTGGCAGTGATGATGAGGTGTTATTGAGGTCAATGGTTGGTTGATGTATGATTGTCAAAGAGTCCCTACAATAGTGTGTCAAGAGGAATGGGAGATGAAAAAAATATGAGCAAGTCCAGTAAGACCACTGTTTGTCTCAATCCAATTGAAGGAAAAGAAATCCCAGATCATGAGGATAATGTTATAGGTTCCAAATTGTCATTAGCTCATATGCACATATCAAAAGCAAATCAAACTATAGGAATTCAGGAAAATACTATGGGGTACTTACTAGATTCAATTAAAGAGAATCAATGCCTTTGGTTGACCAATAGTGCACTCAAGGGGAAATCAAGCTATAGCACATTGGTTTTCATAGCATACATACAGAGAACCTAACCCAGTGATCAGTTAGAGGTCAAATTGAACTGGAAACTTAAGGCATTGACATCCGTTGACTTCCTAACCATGATGAGTCCAAAAAGTAGACACCAAATAAGTTTAATATTGTTTGAACAATTCAAGAACATTCACACTATAGTCAGCTCACAACAAATTAAACCAATTGGGTCCACACAAATACATATATATGTGTGTGAAGGAATTCAATGATTAAAGTGGACAAGAATGAGTGGGTGAAAATAAAGAAGCTCCGAAATCATAGTTCTGGGTTTACTGGAGGCTGGAGGTTCTGAGGATATTAGACACAAGTATGGGTTTAGGACTGGCTAGCATGTCAATTTTGATTGCAGGTCAACTAGGACTAGTTGACATGCTAGCTAGTCCATGCACACGCATTGCAACATATCCTGAATAAATATATGTTGGTGCCATCTTTACAATCGAGATGGAGAGGAAAGGAGATGTAGAAGGGAAGATCATGTTAAAATTTGAGCATTAATTCACAATACACTTGGATCTTTACTGAGAGAATAACATATACAGTATATCAATGCATAACAATCACAATAAGCATGAGAAGCATCACAAGAATCAAAATCATGAGAGACAAGAGACACAGAGTTTCCGTGGGGAAAACCCTAAGGTGAAAAACCGCACAACTTCCTCAGAGATAGAGAGAGCAATGGCTCAACCAAAGTACAACCAAAGAACACTTGAGATAGTCTCCTAGAGCAGATGATCCTCCTCCTCACTAGTGTGCCACTTTCTGAGTGAGAGAAGTGTGTCTTTCCGAATGATACAAATAGAGATCTCCCGATCTCTATTTATACTTAACCTGTTTTCCCAGTTACACTATGGGGCTGACTTCTCTATCTAGATACATCCGTAATATAATATATATTTCAGGGCTGACCCCAGACATGGTGGTCTAATAACCCATCGGCAAGTACACACACTTGTGACACTTGTCAATCCACATGACGACACTTCCTTATAGAGGAATAACAAATCTCTAATAAGGGTACAATAAATATATATAAAATACCTAGATGAAATACATTCCGAAGTTACATATACATCAACACTCCCTCTTAACTAGGAAGGTATTTCTTGACACAGATCTGTTAGACAAGTCTTCTTCTCGGGATCATCATCATCGATGCATCGTCATCATCATCATCACTGTTGCTGCTATCTCAACCAATTTCTGACTCTACTCGTCATAGGAAGTTCTATAGAGCCAGTCCTTTTTCATACTGGATGTAGGCCCACCACCTGCAGGTCTTCATCATCTGTGCGAATGGTTTGATAGAGGTGGCCTCTCAGGACTAATTTTATGTGTGGATGCAATACCGGAAAGAGTATCCCAGGAACATTTATGTGCCTAAGCACGACCGACAAGATCTCTCAGGACTGATTACATGCATCTCCTCCACAATACCTTTAAAGAGCATCCCAGGACTTATTACGAGCATACAGCTCAACCTCTCGGATCTCCAAGACTTATTACATGTGGATAGACAAAACCTTTAAAGAGCATCCCAGGAACATTTATGTTCCGTAGCACGACCGACAAGATCTCTAAAGAGCATCCCAGGACTAATTATAAGCACACAGCTCAACCTCTCGGATCTCCAGGACTGATTACATGTCTCTGTAGTAATACCTCATCCCAGGACTGATTATGAGCACACAGCTCAAACTATCGGATATCTGCGGACTGATTACATACTACATAGCAATATCGGAAAGATTACCCCAGGAACATTTATGTGCCGCAGCACGACCAACAAGATCTCCCAGGACTGATTACATGCTATTTGCACAACCTTCCACATATAATCTCTGATCTCCAAGTATCAACCTGATACTCATGATCCAACGGATCATCATCGCACGAGGCATCATCCTGATGCCCATGATCATACTAATCATCATCACTTGTACCATCCTGTTACATATCATTTGGAGCAACATCCTGAAACTCATCATCATGATCAACCTGATCATACAATGCATCCACTTAATGCAAACCAAGTATCTACCTGATACATATCATCATACATGATCCACTTGATCATACAGTGTATCCACCTGATACAAATACAAATACATGATACATATCAAGATACATGATCTACCTGATCATACAATGTATCCACCTGATACATATACATGGTCCAAGCATCCAACATGATGCATATAAAAATACATACAAATGATCCAACTGATCATATCCAGCATCCAACATGATGCGTACATACATATAAATGATCCAAGTGATCATATCCAACATCCAACATGATGCATATACAAAGCAGTAACTGGAGCATTGTCCTAATACTCATCATCCAACGGTTACATGCATAGCTATGTGAAGGATCCTCCTTCCAACATGCTTGGGATGGCTTCAACAAATGTGTCCATCACTTCTTCCTCGAAGTGTCGTCGATCTGAAGAACACCAAGCCTCTCCTTGAAGTACTCGAACTTCACCCTGGCTAGTGGCTTCGTCAGCACATCTGCAATCTTCTCGTCCGTCGCAACATACAGGAGCTTTACGGCTCCTCTCTGCACCATATCCCTGATATAGTGATATTTAATCTCTATGTGTTTCGACCTGTCATGAAACAATGGGTTCTCAAACAGCTTCACACAACTCTGGTTATCGCAGAATATACCAATAGCATCCAATGGGAGATCAAATAACTCAGGCAGTAGCTTCCGTAGCCATACTGCCTCACAACTAGCTGAACAGGCTGCAACATACTCTGCCTCAGCTGTACTCAGTGCTACGCAGGACTGCTTCCTGCTAAACCAAGAGATCACACCTGATCCCATACTGAAGCAGCACCCAGATGTGCTCTTCCTATTTGCAGCACTGCCAGCCCAATCTGAATCAACATAACCCTGCAGGTTAAACTTTTGATTCGCTTCATACTTGAGCCCATAATCCATTGTACCCTTCAGGTACCTCAGGACATGCTTTACAGCAACTAGGTGAACACTCCTCGGATCTATCAAGAACTGGATCAATGTGTTTACTGCAAAGCAAATATCTGGTCTCGTGTTCGTCAGGTACATCAAGGACCCAATCATCTGACGATACATAGAGACATCAACCGGCTCAGATGAAGCATCACATAGAAGCTTCAGATTCGATGCCATGGGTGTGGCCATGGCCTTGCAATCCATCATCCCAAATCTCTTCAGGATATCTATTGTGTACTTCCCTTGACCAAGGAAGATCCCACCTGAATTCTACCACACCTCCATACCTAGGAAATAATGCATCATTCCCAAATCTTTCATATCGAACTCAACAGCAAGCTTCCTCTTAGTATCTGCAATCAATCTATCATCTCCTGTTACAAATAAGTCATCGACATACAGTAGTAGAATCACAGGATTCCCTTCCTTAACCTTGTAGTAGAGGTTGGAATCCGCTCTACTCTTGGTAAAGCCCAAGCTAGATAGGAAACTATCCATCCTACCATACCAAGTTCCGGGAGCTTGCTTCAAGCCATACAAGGCTTTCTTCAATCTGCACACATATGACTCCCTGTCATGTATTTCAAAACCGAGTGGCTGCTCCACATATACTTCCTCTTCAACTACACCGTTCAAGAATGCAGTCTTGACATCCATCTGGTGTATCTTCCATTTCATTGCTGCAGCCAGGGAAAGTACTATTCTGATGGAAGTATACCTAGCTACAGGTGCAAAATTTTCTTCATAATCTATTCCCTCTTTATGAGAGAAGCCACGAGCTACAAATCTTGCTTTGTATTTCTCTACACTGCCATCTGTAGCATGCTTGATTTTGTAGATCCATTTGGAAGTCACAACAGACTTCTCTTTAGGTCTTGGGACAACATCCCAAACATCATTTTTCATTATTAATTGGTATTCCTCAACCATAGCATCCTTCCATTCTTTCTTTTCCGCTGCTTCTTCATAACTGGAAGGTTCTTTGTTCATAATGTCACAGAGTGAAGCAACATAGCTGGTATGTGATCTAGTTCTCTTCTTTGCTCTGTGTTCTTCTTCTGGAATGCCAAATATTTCTACATCTTGAATGAGCTCTCTAGCCCATGTAGGTTTTCTCTTGTGAGAGTTATCCTCATGGGGTGGATCTATAGGTTCTTGTGGATCTTCAAATTCACGAACAACTTCTGGAATTGCTTCAGTCATGGTATTGTCTTGAAATCTAGTTTCCTTAGGTTCTTCATAAACTTCGATAGGTGCCTTCCTTGATTTGATGAATGCTAAGTTTTCATCAAATGTTACATCCCTACTGACATCAATATTCTTGAACCCTGGAAAGTATATTCTATAAGCCTTCGAGCTTTCACTATAACCCACAAAGATATCCTTCTTTCCTGAAGGATCTAGTTTGGTCCTCTTTTCCTTTGGGACATGAGTGTATACTGAACAACCAAATATTCTGAGATGGCTGACTTCAGGTTTCTTACCAAAAAAGACCTCTTTTGGTGTCTTGTTGTCCAATATCTTAAGGGGTGTTCTGTTCTGCGCATATATAGTTGTTCTAGCTACTTCTTCCCATAGATGCATAGGTAGATCCTGGTCATGCAGCATTGCCCTTGTTGCTTCCATGATTGTTCTGTTCTTCCTTTCTGCAACTCCAATATGTTGAGGATTATAAGGAGCAGTCAACTCCCTCTTAATCCCTGAATCACTGCAAAGCTTCTTGAAGTCACCTGAGGTGAATTCTCCACCTTTGTTGGATCTGAGTGTTTTGATCGTTTTGTCAGTTTGATTCTCCATCAAGGTTCTGAATTCCTTGAAATTATCAAACACCTCATCTTTGTTTTTCAAGAAGTATACCCAAGTCTTCCTGGAGAAGTCATCAATAAATGATACATAGTAAACATACCCACTTAGAGAACTAGATGACATAGGACCACATACATCTGAGTGGATGATTTATAGGATATCTTTTGCCTTGCTTTCACTACTTGGGAAAGCCTTCTTAATATTCTTACCTTTTGCACATCCTTTGCAAACACCTTCATGTTTGGTCTTGATTTCAGGAAGACCCTCTACAGCCTTGCTTGCAATTGGAAGTGCCCTATAGTGCATATGAGCAAGTCTTCTATGCCAAAGTTCACTTGGCTCCATGGATTCATGCACCATGGCATGTTCAGGTTGTCCTTTTAATTTATACAAACCTCCCTCTTGCTCTCCAATCACAACTGCATCATCTATGGTCTTTTCCTTTGGCCACATTAGGACTTGGCCATCCACAAATGCAACCCTCATACCTTTTGCATCCAATGCAGAGATGGAGAGTAAGTTCTTCTTGATCCCAGGTACATAAAGGACTTGTTTCATCTTCAAAGATTTTCCAGAATCTAGGTTGTAGGAGGCTTCACCACTTCCTTTGATTGGGTATGGATAATCATCCCCAAGTTTCACCTTATGGGGTGATTCATGTTCAAATAGATTCACAAAAGATTCCTTAAACCCAGTCATGTGTTTGGAAGCCTCGCTATCAATCAACCAATCATTACAACCATGGGAGATAGTACCTGTGAGAGAAGAGATTAGAACATGCTCTTCTTCACTTGATGAGTCATCATTACTATCATCAGTTTCTCCCCTAGCGTTCTTCTTTGGAGGTTCATCATCTTCGGCAGCATGAGCATGGTACTTTCTTTTGTTACCCTTCTTCTTCTTGCTAGAGTTGTTGTTGTTGTGGTTGTCCCTTTTGTTCTTGGGACATTTTGAAGCAAAGTGACCCTTCTCATTACAAGTGAAACACCTTAGATCTTTCTTGTCTTTGTGAAAATGATGAGAAGATTTCTTCTTGTGATGGGATGGATCCCTCTTGAACTTTCCCTTCTTAGTGTGAGTTGTGAGAGCTTGATCTTCGTTTCCCATCTTCTCTTCTCTTTCCACAAGCCTTGCTTCTTCTTGAGAAAATTCCTCCCATAATCTGCTGAAGGAGATTAACTTCTTTCTGGCACAGATCCCCTGGATAAAAGAGTCCCATGACCCAGGTAGGCCATTCAAAGTAGTCATAACAATTTCACCACTCTCCACCATTTCATCTACAGCTTCAAGTTGTTCCTTGATCTGAGAGACCTTGGAGAAATAGGATTAAATGGTTTCTCTATTCGACATCTTGACCCCTTTCAATTGATTCCGCAGGGTCATCTTCCGATTTATGTTCTTCCCTTCAAATAGCTTGGTCAAAGAGTCAAACATAGCCTTTGGTGTCTTTAGAGAAGACACATGGGGTATGAGATGGTCTTTGATAGAATCAGCAATGTTTCTCTTTTCCTTGACCAAGTTCTTCTTATTCAATACCTTAGCCTCTTCATCCTATAGGATAGGGATGTCTTCTTTTATATATGAGTCCAACTCATTCTCTTCCAGGATTAACCCAATCCTATACTTCCAAGCTCGGAAGTTATCAGCCCCTTCAAGCTTATCCTCAAGCTTGGTGTGGTGAGACATCTTAAAGAGTACTTCAAATGAAATAGAAAATATTTAGGTCTTACCACTTGCAATGCTGAAAACTGGATCTAGTCCCAGATTAGTGTTTATCGAAAAAACCCTAAAAATTCAAAATGTGAATTTCAACTTTCTAAAAGGATAGAAAGATGCACCTTGATGAGGTGATCATCCTGGTGTATTCAGAATTTGAGATCAGCAAAGCTTTACCCTTCAGATTTGCCTTTTTGTCCTCCCGGGTTCACTCGGGAGAGCCCTGAATTAGGGTTTGAGTTTCTCAGAGATCTACCCAACCAAAAATCTCGATCCAAATCTCTAAACTTCGATTTTTGCAAGGAGCTTCCAGCTATGGATTCAGATTTAAGAAATTCCTATTTTTATGGAAACCCTAATTTTTAGGGCCAAATCTGAAAATCCTCATAATTGAATTATGATTGGACAGATAGATTCTCCTTGATTAGTAGAGTCAATCTACTATACTGCTTTTCCAAAAACTATGGAGAGAAACCCAATAAACAAGAAACTCAAGTTTTCGTCACTGCAAAATGTCTTCTTCTCAGGTTAGCTCTGATACCATGTTAAAATTTGAGCATTAATTCACAATACTCTTGGATCTTTACTGAGAGAATAACATATACATTATATCAATTCATAACAATCACAATAAGCATGACAAGCATCACAAGAATCAAAAGCATGAGAGAGAAGAGACACAGAGTTTCCGTGGGGAAAAACCTAAGGTGAAAAACCCCACAACTTCCTTAGAGATAGAGAGAGTAATGGATCAACCAAAGTACAACCAAAATACACTTGAGATAGTCTCCTAGAGCAGATGATCCTCCTCCTCACTAGTGCGCCACTTTCTGAGTGAGAGAAGTGTGTCTTTCCGAATGATACAAATAGAGATCTCCCGATCTCTATTTATACTTAACCTGTTTGCCCAGTTACACTATGGGGCCAACTTGTCTATCTAGATACATCCATAATATAATATATATTTCAGGTCCTACCCCACACATGGTGGTCTAATAACCCATAGGCAAGTACACACACTTGTGACACTTGTCAATCCACATGACGACACTTCCTTATAGAGGAATAACACATCTCTAATAAGGGTACGATATATATATATATATATATAATACATAGATGAAATACATTCCGAAGTTACATATACATCAACAGATCATATGGGAATTTCAAACACACGCCTCCATCAAACCATCCGTCCATCTCAACACTTGCTTTCAGAACCGCAAGCTACTGGACATTTCTTTCTCTCCAACATTGATCACAATGCTGCGATATCTATCTACAACAATTCTATGTTCCTTTTTTTTTTCTGAATATCAAACCAAAATTGGGACACGATTGGTCTACCCACAGAGCTGGCTTAAATGGTAAGGTGATTGTTTTGTTACTTCTTTATTGTGCGAGAGCTAAGTTGAGATAACCAAGAACCATTTTGATTGAGAAAAAATTTCCTTATGGCATAGAATATAGCCAATGGACTTAAGGGGATTCAATCATGACTTAGAATCTTTATCTTGACACAATTCGTGAAGATACAATCTACAAAATAATCATGCCTAGAGACTCGGATATGAAAGGAAGAAGAGGAGATTCATTGAGGGAAGGAAGAAACATTGAAGATTCCTAGTTCAACTGCTTGAACATGTATTCATCCTTGCATTTTAGGTCCCCTAAAAAATTGTTCACAGAAAGAAATAATATTTTTTTTTCTAATAATCTCAAAGTGGTTTTATAAAAGTAGGAAGCTTCTCACTTTTCTAAATATAGCAGAAATTGGCAACACCCTACTTCTAAAAATAGGATCAATTCACCATCTAAAAACAATGTAGTCAAATTTATAAAATAGCAGAAGCTTAATAATCAATAAAATCTACACTCTTTTTCCAAGATTAGAAACAACCAAAGCATCTATAAAAAGCAGTGATGCCTCTGCCAGAAGTAGTATGGACTTAACTAAATATAGCTTACTAGTCTTCTTACTCCAAGCTGACTCTTAAGTTTGACTCTTCTCTTTGAGGAAATTGAGTTGAATAAGCACTTATGAGTCTAACTTCGCCTTGAGTCATAATCATGTTTTTGATTTGCATGTCAAACTCGTGTTAGATTTTCACAATGATTTTTAGTTGTGAGTCAAATTGACTTGACGAGTTTGACTCACAAGTCTCACAAGTCAAACATGGTCAGTTATGTATGAAAGGGATGGGAATTGATAACTCATTTCGCTTGTTTCTTTATCTTATTTCCGAATCCTACCATTAGACTTGTCCCCTACCTAGCATTCATGGTGTTTCGTAGTATAGTATGTGCTGTTCAAATGAAAATTTACATCATATGGCAATTGTAAACTTCTATATTAATGTAAAATATGTTTTTCACTAAAAGAGTATTTCAAAATTTTCCAGTCAACTCATGAGTCTTCCATGAGTTTGAGTCAACTCTTACTCTTCTTGATCAACCTTGTTGAGTCATTTTTCGAGTCGAGTCTGGTAAATTTAAAAAATAGTCTTCACACCCCCAATAATAACTACAAGTTTTTGACGTGGATAGCGATGTTTTCATCAAAAAAATCTCATCATTGTCTCCTTGCTCCAATTCTGTTGTATAATTTACATATTCTCCCTTTGAAGTGTCATGTACATTAGAGAATTCCATATCTACTATGTATAACATGTCATCACCTATTGAATACATGGAGATGAAGTTAAATGCTCCAACACAATTTGTTCCCTAAAAACAAAATTGGGAAAAGCTTCATTCGACTATTGATATGACCAAGATGTGTACATAGATGGATTTATACAAAAAAAGATTGCAAATGTAACCACTGCAATTACTAGCAAAACTCAAAAGTGGGTTGGTTAATTACCATAATGTTGATAAGTTTTATCCACCTTCACTAAGGCTGTGAATAAAAAGGAGGGCATCCATTAAAAAAGGAGGTCGTCCATAAAGAAGGTGCATAACATGGTCCTTGTCCCAATGCTTAAACAAAGAAACAAAGACATTAAGCAATAGCATGAAGGAGCCTATTGTCATGTAGCGGGTCATCAAGGTCATTGGAAGCTAGCCCCAAACCAATACTAGTAGGCTTAACCTCTTACAATTGTGTTCCATTTATTGTTTCTAGGATGGGGTGGTTTCTTAGAATTGTGACCACCAAAGTTGCAAACATGTCACTCTGCTACATAGGAGTGGGTAGCCTAAGTGGTGTCTCATCTCCTCTTTTCTTGATCGCATGGAGGATGTAGTGGCATGGCTAACCATTTGATCTTTTGGACTATAGGTTCCAAATAGATCTAGCAGGGGAGGTGCCATGCGGCTCTCTAGTCATGTTGCAAGGGGCATCTTGCCAAAACTCCAACAATTGCCGTGGATGTGCTATCTCAATCATTTGCACTTGAGCAATGATCTGCGAAGACAAGATTGTACAAAATAAGGGGTTTCCAATCCACGAGAAAGATCTAGCAGGTTCCTTTTTATTAAGTAGGCCATCATTGCTCTTCTTTCATAAAAAAAACAATGTCCACATGAAATATTTGCTAGGGAGCCTGAACCTGTACAATCTGGGGAAGCTTATCTCCTCAGAGAGAAACTCTCCAGGATATGGAAGCAGTGAGAAGATGACTGCAAGAGGACATAACCCACCCCTAGGAAGACTTGAAAGGTGGACAAAACGAGAATAGATGCTTGAGTTTTTCAAGTTTCCCACACTTAAGGCTAGTATGTCTTCGAACTCCCAAGTGAGCAAGGCAAGGCTGCCATAACTAGTGATCATACAAGAAATATTTTTAGAGTTCCACAATAGGTTTCAATAAGTTACCCAGCCTGAAAAGGCAAGTTTTCTACTTACAAAATCAATTATTTCCATTCCAATAATAGGTTTCCCTTCATTGAAACATTCTGTGTGCAATATTATGTCTATCTATCAAAAAAGGAATATTGAAACTAGATACTGTCAAGCCTTATTCACATACAAATGTTAAACCAAAAATTCCAATGCTTAAAGGTAGTTGTAATTGCAAACTTTCATACACCGGAAATGCGATTAAAGAGGCATGCACACTTGAAAAGTTTGCAGTCTTTAGAGCTCTATGCCTATGAACAACTATGCACTTCAATGATAGAGGAATATTAAAAGATGAGAAACATTAAATCTATTTCACAGCTATTATAAGAATAGGTTGCCTTGTATCGAACCTCTTTCTGAGACTAATAAAAAATTTCAGAACGGTATTTTGAGTAGAAAGTACATCAATGTTCTAAAAGGCCCTCCTGAATCCGATGATCCAAATAAAAAATACCTCCACTAGGGCATCCAGATGAAACAGAGACATAAGCTGGCATGAACTTAGAATGAGGTGCCTCAAAATGAATCAAACTCTAGATACTCCTCAACGAGCCACAATAAATTTGTACCTCTCCACTAGATGACAACCAGATTCTTCAAACTAAAATCTATGCTTGGTATACTCTATCTGTCCATGCTTGCTTAACCATGCCATTAACATCAATCATGCTCAATGACCCACAAACTGATAAACCCACCTCAGGCTTCTCATGCTGATCAGAACTTCCAAAGAACCCAACATCGACCATTGTAGACAATACCTGTATTTGGCCATGGGAGATATTTTCCGATCACGGTACAGAAGACTTCACTCACTTGTCCAGTAATTCAAATGAATGAATGGCGCAATAGCTTGCAATTAGGGCCAAAAAGGGACGAAATGGAGGAAATTCCCACTATAATAATGTATTTTTAAATTTATCATATTTTCCTTTAATGAATGGTTGCAAATTGGGTGGCTAGTCCATCCTTACGTTATTGTTTGACATCCATTAATAATTTTAATGACCAAAGTTATAAATGTTTGCAAATTGGGTGGTGACTTAGGTCATTATGTGACATCCATTAATAATGACAAAGTTATAAAAGGAAAATTAATATCTACGTAGACGAATAAAGCAAATATAAGACCTTTTTTTCGGGAAAAAATCATATTTTTTTGCTATTCAATTGAATCAAAGAAAAAAAGAAATACTACAGATCATATCATCTCCAAGGCAGAGATGGTAGGTGAGTATATGATTGATAGAGTCTATACAACTACATGCATACATAATTTTTATGAGCTTAAAGAACCCACTAATATGTTTTTAACGGGTGCAACAAAACTAGATCACTTCTTGCATAAAGCCAAGGACAAAAAAAGAGAAAAAAGAAACCAACTGTTAAGAAAGATACAACCTTCTTCCTAATCTAGGAAATGCACCACACCATCATTGGCTAGCTCACCATTGATAATTTCCTCAAAAAACAAAAGACCTTTTGAGCAAGGAATGGCCTTTTTGGATAGAGCGTTTGCTTCTACATTGAATTCCCTTTGAATATGATCTATCTGAATATCCTCAAACAAAGACAAGATATATTTTACTCTTGAACACCAGTGGTCTAAAGAGAGGACCTAAAGCTTGAAGGCACCCTTTGACCACTGAACAATAGATAGGGAATCACCAAAGACCTACAGGGAGGTAATATCATTGAGATTGGAAAAATGAAGAAGACACGAGAGAGCTAAAAGGTAAAATTTAGTATTGGTCGCATTGTCACAGCTTAGCCAGAGCTGGAAGTAATGATCCTCGTTAATCTGAAAAAGAACACCACATCCCCCGAGAACTCCTTGGACAACACCATCGAAATCACATGTTGCCTTACCAACGATAAGAAAGGGCTTGAGATTAAACTTGTTTTCTTGGTCACATATGTAGGAATGAAAGCCTTATACATGGCCAATCTCTTTAAGACACAAAAGTACACAAATGGCTAACGATCCACAAAACAAACCTCATTCCTCTTCAGCCAAATATGCCAACAAACAAAGAGGGGGAGAAACTTGTGTTGTTTAATCTTTCGGAACTAGGAGGAGAAGCAAACTTCAAAATTGTAGGATCCCCATTCCACAAACACCTAAAGGAGATGACGAAGTTCACGCCAAACCTGCTTGTTAAAAGAGAAAAGGAAGAAGAAATACTCGATGGATTCACTATCTGTCAAACAAAGATGACAAACATTTGGCCGAACCCATCCTTTTTTCTTCTTCTGAAGATTATCCCAAGATAGGATGTGTTTCTCTAAACAAAACCAAAAAAAGCATTTAAGAATGTTAGGATTATCCCATCATCAATATTAGGATTTAATCCACTTCCAATTTTTAGAATGCCACCACTTAGAGGTTGACAAGCAATGAGCTTGAGCAATAGAAACATGGGCATTTTTTGTAGTAAGTTGTCCATTAGAGTTATTCCTGTCCAAAACTAAAGAGTCTTCCAAAGAGGACAATTTGATGCCTATGAAATTAAGAGAGTTGATGTAAAGGAACCACTCTAAGGCCTAAGGATCTTGAAGCCCCAATTCCTTAGCTTGAATCCAGTACCACATAGAGCTCTCCAACAGTTCTTCAAACAGGGATCCATATTGAACTGCCTGATATTTTTAATATCCTATCCCCCCAATGCTTTTGGATACAAATGTTTGTCCGAATTAACCAAGTGAATCTTGTTTCCCTTGTCTGTTCTAGACCATAAGAAATTAGAGATCTTATTCCTTAGCTTTTCCAAAACTGACTAAGGTAACAAAGCCATGGAGAACCCATAGAAAGGGATAACCATAAGTACCAATTGAACTAATATTAATCTACCTCCAAGGGAAAGATATCGGTAAGACCAATTATTGATTCTTTTTTCAAATTTCTTAAGCAACCAACCGCAGACTTTGGTTGAGTAATTATTAGGCTTAAGCAAGAAGCCTAAATAGTTCATCTCGGAGTCCATCTCCTCCACTCTGAAAGTAAAAATATAGGACAAAAGAGGACTAATATCACAAAAGCAAATACAAGACCTAACCTAATGCTAAGGAACAACTCTTGAAGCAAATGAACACATTTTGACCTAGATATAATGGAAACTATGATGTTGAGATACATGCATACTCCATAACGATAGTAAATATTGAGAATGAGACCATATATTTTTGCAGTAAAAGAGAAAACGATGCCATATTATCCAAAATTACTGAGATTTATAGTGAGATTTTTATGACTTTCAAGTTTGGGATGAGAGAGGTTATTCTATGCCCTCTACTTCATTCCACACATGTGGCCCCTCTAAAGCCATCTACTTATGGTTCATCACAATTGAATAACTAAAAGAAGTAGAATTTGAAGCGCTCAAATCGATTTGAATTGCACAAGGCGGTCTAATACTACACGCTAAAGAAAAGGGGTGCATAGTCTACATAGTTTGCCCTTGTTTAGTTATAGGTATTCGATTAAGATAACAAAGTGCCCTTACTACCCTTATTGCACTCCAACTTCAAGGGGTTTTGAGATTCTCAAGGAGAAAGAGGAAAAATGCCATACTGAAATATTTAAACTCATTCCAACATTGTAGGTCAAGGAAGAAAATCTAGCATCATTAAAAAGAATCATGGATGCATGCTTTGATGCATAACATATATGAAAATAAATAATTCGAGAGATTGTACTCAAATAGTTACTATCACTCTAAGATCAACACATTGAACTCAAAGAGGAAAAAGCCAACCTCCATCACACATATCTAAACAACTTTGAAATAACAATTGAATCAATTGAATGGTGTGATTATCAATTGAATCATTCAAGTTACAATGGATTTTGATGTCCTAAACTAACAAGGAAAAAAGTAGAGGATAAGTCATGTTCATTTAGAATTACATATCTACTAAACTTGGTTGTTGTCCATGTTGCTATAAAGCCCTAAAGAAAATCATCCTCATCCTATACATAAAGAAAGTGTATTTCCAAAACCTAAACATGGTGATGAGAGAAGTTAAACCCATATTGATGATGAGTCTCCAGCCAAATCTGCTAATTCAATCTACCAAATCCAATATATTATTAGCATGTCAAGGTATTGAAAGTAGGAATGATTCATGTTGCTTGTTATCATTGTTAAATTATAATTCTTAAAACAACATGTCCAGAGATTGTTTTAATAGAACCCTAGGCTTGATGCATTAAGAGCCCAATTCTGATTCCCCCCATGGAGCAAATTTATGAGGAAGTGAAGGTACCTTGTGGATAGGATTCATTTTTGAAGGCAAGGACACTTCTAGGTTATTGTCCAAGATTTCTCATTTTGGTGAAATGATGGTTATGCTTTGAACTTAATTATGAAAAAGATGTTGAGGAAATTTCATCGTAGGCATGCCTTTGGGGACCATCAAGCTTGGTTTTAAATAAGTGGGTGCCCAAGTTCGATCCAGGCATTGAACTATCTGTAGTTCATCTTGTTTGGGTGTTGCTCCTGGGGTATCCTCTCGAACTTTGGTCGAAGTCAGATTTTGTATCCATGGTTGGTCCCATTGGTAATTTTATCTTCTTTGATGAACGTAGTCTTGCACAAGAGGATACGAGGGCCACAAAAGTCTTGGTGGAATTTATTCTTCGCCTCGTTATGATATTCTTTCTTTTAAGTATAAGAGGTTGATTGATGTAGGAGTTGTGGAAGGGGGTTTTAATATCCATGATCTCAATGGTGCCAAGTCTTGTCGGTTATAAGTTTCCCTTGTCCAAATCTAGGATCAAAGCCTCCAAATAAATTTTGCAAGGGAAACAACAAACAATTGATCGAGCGCTTAGAGCATTGAAGCATAAGGGTAAGGTTCCACCATGATTTTTCTTTCCCTAAATGTGTGAGACGTAGGGGGTGCCCCAAAACGTCAAGCCCTCCATTCACTTTTAGCTTTGTATAATCCGGATTTTTTCATGCTACAAGAAATAATGGTGTTTAGGGAAAGGGAAATTGATTCCCTTTCAACAATTTTTCCCTACATTGAACATATGTTCCTCAAACTCAAATCGCATGTCAGGTGGGATGGTCTCCACTTGGAATGATTTGTTTGGGGTCCTAAACTTGAGTGTTTGTTTTGCAGGTATCTTGGTTGTTGGGAAAGCCAAATAATTAGGAAAAGTGGTCAAGGTTTTAAATTGCTACGGGCCTTAATTATGAACTACAAAGGTTTTTGGGACTTGTTAAATGATCACGAAATTTTAAAGGAACTGAACTCGATCCTTGGTGCATATATGAACTTTACTAAGTTTGAAAAATATGTTTCAACTTCATTTGGTTGGGTCGGAAGCAGAAAGAAAGTATCCCTTTGGTCACATGGATCTCTTTTGAAAAAAAAAACAAAAGGGTGGATATTTTTGAGGTTTTTAGGAGTATTCAAACCCCCAATATGAATTGATGTGATATGATATTGCCTCGCTAGTGAAGCCCCCATTATCTGACATGACTAAACACCAAATTTATGATCACAGGAGATTGAAATAAGATTTGTATTCAAATTTATAAGAGTTGTTCCAACCTCCCTTACTTCTCTTTCATCTCGTTTCTCTCCATCCTTGATCACAGTAACCCCTCTTTAAAGCTCCAAATGACATCATTCCTACCTTGAATTATCCTTTACATCCATGTCCTAGAATAACTAACCTCTCCCTTAATACACTTTATTTCCCATCCTAACCAAAATTAAGCTTCTTTCACTTGAGTTGCTTCAGGTTAGTTCTTGCCACCTGGATGCCTCGTGCTTGTCTAGTTATGAAAAGTGAATGCAGTGCAACAAGAGTACCATTTTGAACGTGTTAGTCCCTCTTTCAGTGTCAATTTCCATTTTATTGACTCATTCAGAACCTACAGTTCATATGCAAAATAGACTCCCGAACCCACTCATGGGATTACCAGGAAGTGGTTAGATTACCTATAATAAATCTTCCCTTTATGAAGCCCTATGAACAATCGTGGCCACCAACAACCGAATCTGCATGATAAAGGGTTTGGAAGTTGTTGAGTACCATTGTAGTAGGAACATGCACGTGTTTTAGAGTGCATGTGCATTATTAACATGCATGAATTTTAGAATGGATGTGCATTCTTGAAACATGTATGTAAAAATGGCATAAATCCCACCTCAAACTCTTTGAAAAATGTTCTTTTATTTGTAGGTTATCTACCCTTTTCCTTGTCGAAAAATGGTTGTTACATACAATGTTTATGATTTTTGTGTGATTGGAAGGAAAGTATTTGTTTATTTCTTATTGACAAAGCATGTAAAGATGGTGAACATATATGTAATCAATCAAGCATGTATTTTAGGAAATTGTAGTCTAGTGAAAGGCCAAATTATGAAGGAAGAGAAATAACAATGGCTGGTGAGTCTACAAGTATCTCAAGACCTCATGTAATATTCATAATTCAAACTTTCTATCAATCAAATAATATTTCCATTCATTTAGGACATGGGAATCTATTGTTACTAAGAGATCCAAGTTGTCATGATCTGCTTACTTTTGCTTGTGAATGTTTAACTACCTAGACTCATATTCCACCACTTTTCCTTCCTTCATGAGTACTCCCTAAATGCTCTCACCACTCGCATTTATCCATACCAAGAAATCCTTATCAAAGCAAGGAAGTATCATTATAGGTTTTGTCATGAGAATTCTCTTTAAGTTCTTGGTATCTTTCTTCATGTAAGGTTTTCCACATAAATTTGACACCTTTATCTTGTAACTTTGGAAAGGATCTTATAATTTTTTAGAATCCTTTGACAACTCTGTGATAATATCCAACTAATCCAAGAAGCTTCTTACTTTGTTTGCATTCTTTGGGGTTGTACAACTAGACATAGCTTTGATCTTATTAGGTTGTATCTTTAATCCTTCGTTAGATATGACAAGCCTGATATATTTAATCTCCTTCTTAAAGAATTTTCATTTTCTTTACTTAGCATATAGATGGTATTCACATAGCTTCTACAACAATAGGAAGAAATGTGATAAGTGTTATGTTCCTCCTCATTTTGAGAATTTATTAGGATGTCATCAATGAATACCAAAACACACTTGCCTAAATACTTTTGGAACACATCATTTCTTAATTAAATGAAAAGTATGGAGCATTTGTTAATGCAAAGGGGGAAACTAGGAACACATAATGCCCATATATAGTTCTAAAAGAAGTCTTTTGTACACTAATTATTCCACTCTCATATGATGATACCCAAAACTTGAGTCGAATTTTGAAAAAACTTTTTCCCATTTGAGTTAATAAAGAGGATCATCAATTTGGGTAGGAGGTACTTGTTCTTAATTGTCACTTTATTCAACATTCTATAACCAATGCACATTAAAAAGGTTCCATCCTTCTTATTGACTAGCAATATGTGTGCTACCCAAGGTGATGCACTTGGTCATATGAACCCTCTATCTAATAATTCTTGTAATTGCATCTTGAATTCATCCAACTCATTAGTTTGCAATATATTCTAGGCCTTAGATATTGGCATTGTGTTATGTTATTATTTATTGTTGCCATTGTTGTCCATTCGAAGCCCCTTGAGTCACCCTTCACATAAACGGGAAAACAATGAGAAGAAAGGGTGATGGAATGAAAATAACTAGCATGTTGAAATTGGAAGGAAAATTTTAGGGGGGGTCTTTTTAGAACCGCCCCCAAAACCCTAAATCGCCTTCAAAAAAACCTTTAGGGGGGGGTCTTTTTAGAACCACCCCCAAAATTCTTGAGAATTGGACTTTTAGGGGAGCTTTTCAAACAATCGACTCCAAAAGTTCAATTCTTATGACTTTTAAGGGGGGTTCCAAACAAACTGCCTCCCAAAGTTCAATTCTGATGACTTTTAGGGGGGGTTTTGACAGACCACCCCCAAAAGTTATGAGAATTGAGCTTTTAGGGGGGGTTTTCAAATAGCTGCCTGCAAAAGTTCAATTCTATTGACTTTTAAGGGGGTTCCAAAAAAACCGCCTCCAAAAGTCCAATTCTCATGAGTTTTAGGGGGGGTTTTGACAAACCGCCCCCAAAATTTATGAGAAATAGGATTTTAAGGGGGGTTTTCAAACAACTGCCTCCAAAAGTTCAGTTTTCATGACTTTTAAGGGGGGTTCCAAAAAAACCGCATCCAAAAGTTCAATTCTCATGACTTTTAAGGGGGGTTTTGATAAACCGCTCCCAAAAGTTATGAGAATTGGGCTTTTAGGGGGGTTTTCCAAAAACCACCCCCAAAAGTCAAATTTTAGGACTTTTAGGGGTGGATTTAAAAAAACCGACCCCAAAAGTCTATTTTCCATGACTTTTAGGGGCAGTTTTAAAAGACCGCCTCCAAAGGTCTGAAAAAACTTTTATGGGGGTTTTTACCAAGACCCTCGCAAGCTAAAACTGTCCTTAAAGGGCTATTTTATTATAGTGGTTTATGCTTACTTGACATGTTTTTAGGATCAAAGCTAGTGTAGAATCCACTTTTTTCACACAAGCAAGGACCTAAAGACTCTTGTCTCCTTTAGTATGCTCTTCACTTCGCACTCATTGTGATCTTGGTGAATCAGAAAAGGGTGAGAAGTGTGAAATAACTCCATTTGAACACTTTTTATTTAGTTAGCACTTTGATTTGTAAAGCACCTTTACCATATTTTAGAGTTAAAATTTCATCTACATTTGCATTTATTTTATACTCTTCTAGTTAATTTTCCACGATCAATTTTCTTTCATCACATGTGTTTGCATCACTAGCACACACTAGGTGTTAAATTTTCAAAATTTACTTCAATCTAATCTAGGATCTTAACTGAGAGAACAACATGTACAACAAATCTACAGCATATCAATCATGGACACAATAATGCAAGTACACAAGAGACACAGAGTTTACTTGGGGAAAACCATAAAGGTGAAAAACCCCAATAACTTCTTCAGAGACAGATAGAGCAATGATACAACCAGAATACAAGAGATAGTCTTCTCCTAGCAGCAAAGTCTCCTCCTCCACAAGTGTGCCACTCTCCCAAGTGTGAGTGTGAGAATAGAATGTATAAAATGAGAGAGACACACTTTCTATTTATACACTAACTTGACTTGACCTTTACTCAACTAGGTCGGCCCCAACTTAACCAATTAACATAATGCTGACTGAGCCAAGCCCCACTAGGGTGGTCTAATAACCCTTTGACCCACATGACTTATACAGGGCCGACCCCAACAAGGTGGTCTAATAACCCATCAAGTATAAGTTAAGACACTTAGAATATAAATGACGACACTTCCGTATAGAGGAATAATAACATCTCTATAGGAATACAACCACTTCCATATAGAGGAATAATAACATCTCTATAGGAATACAATATACATATATGTGAAATACATTCTGAAGTTACATATACATCAACACTCCCTCTTAACTAGGAAGGTATTTCTTGACACAGGTCTTCTAGCACAAGTCATCTTCGCTGGATCATCGTCACTGCTGCTACTACCTCAATCAATCTCTGAATCTACTCGTCATATAAAGTTCTACAGAGCCAGTTCTTTTTCATACTGGCTGTAGGCCCACCACCTGCAGGTCTTTGTCATCACTGGCCATACTGTGGAAATCTTAGGACTTATTACATGCGTCACAAAACCTTAAAAGAGTCTCTTGACTAGCAAGAACCCTAAAGAGCATCTGAGGCCTTTTTCATCTTGTCTAGATCTCCAGGACTTATTACATGTGACCCCACCACAAAACCTCGAAAGAGAATCCCAGGACTGATTACAAGAAGAAGGCTCAACCTATCGGATCTCCCAGGGCACAAATTACATGTGGTCACCACAAAACCTCGAAAGAGCATCCCAGGACTGATTACGAGCACAAGGCTCAACCTATCCAATCTCCCAGGGAACAAATTACATGTGGTCATGGTAAAACCTCGAAAGAGCATCGTAGGACTGATTACGAGCACACGGCTCAACCTATCAGATCTCCTAGGGCACAAATTACATTACATAGGAAAAAACCTTGAAAGAGCATCTGCCAGATATCCCAGGGCACAAATTGCATGCCATAGGCAAAACCTTGAAAGACCATCTGCAAATCTCCTAGGGCACAAATTATATGTCCTCCCAAGCAAAACCTTGAAAGAGCATTTGCCAGATATCCCAGGGTACAAATTACATGCCATAGGCAAAACCTCAAAAGACTATCTGCAAATCTCCCAGGGCACAAATTACATGCTTATCTGCACAACCTGTTCCACAGCCACAGAGTATCAACCTGATACTCACGATACATCATCCTGATGTACACATGATCATCCTGATCATCATCACTGCAACATCTTGCTGCACGTCATCTGGAGCAACATCCTGAAGCTCATCATCCATGATCATCCTGATCATACAATGCATCTACTTGATGAATACCAAGTATCTGCCTGATACATATCATCATACATGATACACCTGATCATACAGTGTATCCACCTGATACAAATACAAATACATGATACATATCACCATACATGATCCACCTGATCATACAATGCATCAACCTGATGCATACCAAGTATCTACTTGATACATATCATCATACATGATCCACCTGATCATACAGTGTATCCACCTGATACAAATACAAATACATGATAGATATCACCATACATGATCCACCTGATCATACAATGTATCCACCTGATACATATACAGATACATGGTCCAAGCATCCAACATGATGCATATACAAAATACATACAAATGATCCAACCGATCATATCCAACATCCAACATGATGCGTACATACATATACATATAAATTATCTAACTAATCATATCCATCATCCCACATGATGCGTATACATAGCAGTAACTGGAGCATTGTCCTGATGCTCATCATCTATCCCTTACATCCACAACCATGTGAAGGATCCTTCTTCCAAGATGCTTGGAATGGCTTCTGCAAATGTGTCCATCACTTCTTCCTCGAAGTGTCATCAATCTGAAGAACACCGAGCCTCTCCCTGAAGTACTCGAACTTCACCCTGGCTAGTGGCTTCGTCAGCACATCTGCAATCTGCTCGTCCATCACAATGTACAGGAGCTTCACAGCTCCTCTCTGCACCATATCCCTGATATAGTGATATTTGATCTCTATGTGTTTCGACCTATCATGAAACAGTGGGTTCTCGGACAGCTTCACACAACTCTGGTTATCACAAAAGATACAAGTAGCATCCAACGAGAGATCAAATAACTCAGACAGTAGCTTCCGTAGCCATACTACCTCACAACTAGCTGAATAGGCTGCAACATACTCTCCCTCAGCTGTACTTAGTGCTACGTAAGACTGCTTCTTGCTGAACCAAGAGATCACACATGATCCCATACTGAAGTAGCACCCAGATGTGATCTTCCTATCTACAGCACTGCCTTCCCAATCTGAATCAACATAACCCTGCAGGTTAAACTTTTGATTCGCTTCATACTTGATCCCATAATCCACTGTACATTTTAGGTACCTCAGAATATGCTTTACACCAACCAGGTGAACACTCTTTGGATCTGTTAGGAACTGGCTCAATGTGTTCACCGCAAAGCAAATATCTATTCTCATGTTTGTCAGGTACATCAAGGACCCAATCATCTGACGATACATAGTGACATCAATTGGTTCAGATGAAGCATCACACAGAAGCTTCAGGTTCGATGCCTTAGCCTCACAGTCCATCATCCCGAACCTCTTCAGGATCTCTACTACATACTTGCCTTGTCCAAGGAAGATTCCATCTGCACTCTGCCACACCTCCATACCTAGAAAGTGGTGCATCATACCCAAGTTCTGCACATATATGACTCCCTATCATGTGTCTCAGAACCAAGTGGCTGCTCCACATACACTTCTTCTTCAACTACACCATTCAAGAAAGTTGTCTTGAAATCCATCTGGTGTATCTTATATTTCATCACTTTTATATTTCTCTATGCTGCCATCTGCAGCATGCTTGAGCTTGATAGATCCATATGGAAGTCATAACAAACTTCCCTTCAGGTCTTGGGACTACATCCCAAACATCATTCTTCATGATCGACGGATCATGGCATTCTTCCCATATCCTGGGAACTTCAATATCTTCAATAGATAATTTTGTTGCTGAACAAATGTTGTAGTTCTTCTTTTGTAGGTGATGGCATACGATCTTTCCTATAGAACAAGTTAAATTGCATGATTAGAGAACATCTCATAGTTTTCAGCACAAATTATTACACATAAAGAAATATGTCATATAGTCATGCAATTATCTTAGCCAATGCTTCAATACAACATTTATCCATATCCCGTAACTTTCTAGATGTCTTCCAATCTCTACCAGAACATTGTTAAGAGTGTGCACAACTCCCCACATGTCAGCAAAGAGGTTTCATTCTAGATAAGTAGCAATGGAATGTTGTACAGTGCCATAGGCCACTTACCCATGCATATTAGTAGTATACTGTTCATCAATGCAACTATTCTAATATGCATAATACACAACCTAATTCTAGGAACATCAGTATATACATTATTGAACAATATTATTTAAACAATAAAATATGCAAGTAATGACAATTCAAATACTTATCTTTGTTTGTTTGTTGGGTTGACTCCCTCTTCGTATTTGATTCTTTTCTGCAACTCCATTCTTATGTGGATTGTGAGAAGTGGTCAACTCCCTCTGAATATCTGCATCCTTGCAGAAACTACTGAAGTGTGCTCCTTTGCTTTCTTACAGGAACAACTGGAGTGTGCTCCCTCTTGATCTTTGCTTCCTGGATTACCTGTCCTTGAACTTACATCCATCCTTAATCACTATGCATGCTTATTAGTATCATCATTGTGTTATCCTGGAGGTCTCATACATAATCACACATTTATTAGTATAATCTTAATACTATCAGAACACAATAATCTTAAACATGTATATTCATGATCATTCACAGATAATAAGCATTAGTATTCAAGGTTTCAGGGAAGTCTTCTTTTACTCATACACATTCTTATTTGATCATAGGACTCTTCTGGTTAGTTGAATCATCAATCAAGATAAGAGATATAATATGCATAAAACCCGTCATTATTCAAACCTATACCTTCATGATTCTTCTGGTTAGTCATATCATCAATTATGGTAAGAAACATAATATGCATACAACCATGATTATTCAAACCTATGACTTCATGAATAATCATTATCAACAACACAACAGTATAAGATCCTAACAAAAGGTAGGATTCTAGTTTGATATAGGAAAAACATACCTGGATTAGCATGCTAGCTAGTTATGTATAACATACCTGCATAATGTCTTTTGGTTCTCTTCAGTGACTTGTGCTAGTAACCTACATGTCTCATAGGTTAGCCATTGTAGGACCAGGTTATACATACCTCGAAAGTAGATCTTCTATGTGATCCATGACAATGGATGAATCTTTGTCTTCATGTCACCATGATCATATTTTTTTGAAGTAGAACATGATTTGTCTTTCTTGGTGTACCTTTTATGTTAGCGAATAACATAAGGTTCATACAACATCACAATGCATTAGTACATTCATAAGTGTCAAAACCTTAATCGATGAATATCTTCTATTAAGGTGATACGAAAAGTCTAGTAATTAATCAAGATTGTACTGTAATGATATGAAGACAAACCTATGATAAAATTAACCATGAAACATACCTGTCAAGATTGCTTGTAATCTTCTTATGGAATGCCTTAGCCTCATCTCCCTCTGAAACAGGAACTTCTTCACTTATGCAAGTGACCAATCCAACTTCTTCTAGGATTAACCCAATCCACTTGATTTGCAAGAACTGGACCTGAAGCTATATTAGGGTTTGTCAGAGAAAACCCAAAAATTCAAACTTTGAATTTCAAACTTCCAAAAGGATAGAAATATGCGCCTTGATGAGCTGATCAAGCTGGTATATTCAAAATTTGAAAACTGCAAAGTTGCACTCCTCAATTTTGCCTTTGAAACTTCTAGATTCACTGGACGTGACCCCGAATCGGGGTTTGATAAAGCCCACTCTTATACCCAATCAAAAGGTTTGATCCAAAGCTCTGAGCTTCTATTTTTATGAGGAGCTTCCAGCTGTGGTCACAGATTTAAAAAATTCCCATTTTTGCAGAAGCCCTAATTTTTCACTTTTCTGATCAAAGTCCCAAACTAGGGTCTGATCAAGCCCGGCCTTCTTCCCAACCAAAAATTCTGATCTTGGTCTCTAAATTTTGATTTTGATGAGTAGCATTCAGCCGTGGTCTCTGATTACAAAAATTCCAACTTTATTCAAAACCCTAAATTCCGGAAGCCATGAATGAAGGTGCTCAAAAATAATTTTGTTTTGACAGAAATATGTACCTGATGGTTTCTGGTTTAATTCTGAACTTTTCAATCCACACGGTCTGAAAACGTTTTTTAAGATAGCCCGACCTATCATCTTTCCATCCCAACAGGTCTGACCTCAATTGGATTCTCTGAGAGAGATTTATGCCAAGTGTCGTAACGTGACCTGTTTATGGGATAAAACAGGAGAGCGAACTTGTATGGAGTGCCACGTGTCACTGGTTCAACTTCGGCCTCTAAAAACTTTTCGTGAGATAGTACAGTCTGTGTACTACCTATCAGGTTTTACGAAATTTCATTTGGATCTTCGTAGCCCAAGTTATGACCTTTTTCCCAAGGTCACCTGATTTTGACTCAGATCTAGAAGAGGCAGAAACCCTATATTGTACAGATCATAAATCACAAAGTACAATGAATTAGAGGTTTTCCTTTGGACACAAGGTACATGGGGATCTAATATTCAACCTGTTAAATATTTCGATCCGAAAAATTCACCAAAACAGATTTATAGCGAAAGTGCTACGAGGACTGGTTTTTGCTATATCAAGCCCTAGCATCGAAGTGCAACAAGTGTCATACATGCCATATCATGCCTTCTTTCAGGTTAGCTCTAATACCATGTTAAATTTTCAAAATTTACTTCAATCTAATCTAGGATCTTAACTGAGAGAACAACATGTACAACAAATCTACAGCATATCAATCATGGACACAATAATGCAAGCACACAAGAGACACAGAGTTTACTTGGGGAAAACCATAAAGGTGAAAAACCCCAATAACTTCCTCAGAGATAGATAGAGCAATGATACAACCAGAATACAAGAGATAGTCTTCTCCTAGCAGCAGAGCCTCCTCCTCCACAAGTGCGTCACTCTCCCAAGTGTGACTGTGAGAATAGAATGTATAAAATGAGAGAGACACACTTTCTATTTATACACTAACTTGACTTGACCTTTACTCAACTAGGTCGGCCTCAACTTAACCACTTAACATAATGCTGACTGAGCCAACCCCCACTAGGGTGGTATAATAACCCTTTGACCCACATGGCTGACCCCCAATAGGGTGGTCTAATAACCCTTTGACCCACATGACTTATACAGGTCCGACCCCAACAAGGTGGTCTAATAATCCATCAAGTATAAGTTAGACACTTACAATATAAATGACGACACTTCCGTATAGAGGAATAATAACATCTCTATAGGAATAAAACCACTTATGTATAGAGGAATAATAACATCTCTATAGAAATACAATATACATATATGTGAAACACATTCCGAAGTTACATATACATCAACACTGGGAGACCTAAATACTTTTCCAAATCCAAGTATGCTCTTAACCTCGCACTTCTTGTGAGCTTGGTGAATCAGAAAAGAACGGAATTGTTAAATAGCTCTCTTACACGCCCTAAGCGAATTCAAGACCCTTAAAATTAGCTTTGTAAAATTCATAACCAAGTAAAATACTGCACAGGAGGTCACAAAACATTATTTTAGTTAGGTAGGATTGATTGGGCTAGGCATCCATTAATGCCCACCAATCTAGTTTCATTAGTGATATTTTGAAACATAGCCTTGTTGACTTATAGGGTACTTTCAACATCCAGCTATAAGCAAGTGTTCAAAGAAAACTCAGATCATAAGTGCATCATGACCAAGGAGGTGAAATGCGGGGTATAGCTTCACTTCTCTCCCCTACGAGTTAGTCAACTCATTGTAGGGAGACAACATTATACCGTGCAGGCCGAACCACTGATCCACACTTGATGCAACGTATCTCTAATATCATCTCTGTTACCCTACCTTTTTGTAATGAAAATATAAATGCAAATGTAATTGTACAGTTCCTAATGAGGAGCTCAAGGAAAAGGCCTCGCCAATGAACTTCGTAAGCAATTTCCTAAGTTGTTTTGTAGTTTTATTTGTAGGATTAGGAGACTAAAGGGCTTGATGCAACAAAACGAAAAAAGAGCAATGAATCTCTAGGAGATGTTTAATGGTTGGGAATCCATGAGTTTGATGATGCGTGTCATCTTGGTGGAAGTGAACTGTGATGTTCACTCGAGAGGAACTTAATTTTATAAGTGTCGTGTAAGTTACATTAGCAGTTAGTCGTAGATAGGATCATGTAAGAATTGACTAGTCATCGCAAAGCAATAACAATCTCCGATGACCTATATATTATCATAAAGCTAACTATTATTAAGTGCTATTAAGTAATATTACACTATCCTCCTTGATATCATCGATATTTTATTCCTGACAAATGATGCCACGATGTTATCATTAAGACTTATAATGGAAAGAAGCTAAATTTTTCAATACAACATTATCCTCACTTTGGAAAGATAACCATACAAAATAATTATCATTCAAATATTACTATGAATGTATGATAAATATACAATTATATATATTAATTAAAGGAGGGAGCATCCCACACTAAAGGGTCAAATAAAAGCTATATATAATTTTTTTTTATTTTTTCATTTTTTTTCATTGATTGGAACATGTCATGGGGAAACCCTCAGGTACTTCCCCTCATTTTGAGGATGGTACCCAAGTTAAAAAATCGGCCTTGATTATGGGGTGTAACCCAGTGCGGACATCAAGATAGGCCCTTATAAAGCAATGTATAGCCACCCCGTGATTTGACCCCGAGACCTTCTGATCACAACTTACAACACTCAACCACTTGAGCTATCCCACTGGGATATATATATATATATATATAAGTGTTGCATTTAAATATATAAGGATATTGTCTTTGTTTAATTTGGAGAAACCATATGAATACAAAGGAATAAATCATTTTTTTAATATTATAAATGTGGGTTTGAAGTAATAAGTTTATTACTTAAAAATCTATATAGTGTACGCCATAGTAGCATAATTCAGCCGTATAGGCTTTTCATGTACAAAAATTTGGAATAATTCTAATTCGTCGAAAAATACAAATTCATTGGAAAATTGAATTTTGAAAAACCAATTTTGAAATACCACATTTTAATTATTTAATCACTATAAAATGTAAATAACATTCAATTTCATACTTTCTTATAAAAATAATTATTATTGACTAGTTGTTATATCTCACACTCACTACATTGAGATTTTACATTTTTGTTCTGAAATAATAATTTTGATTGTAAATAATATGTTTAGAAATAAACCAATGATTTTAAATGTACATTTATGATATATCCGTGCATATTTGATTAAACTTATTATTCATATAAGAAGTCTACTTCTGTATTTTAATCGTATTGGAATTTTTCATTACATATATTTTCCGAATCGTATTAGTATCTGTATTCGTACTCGAATTATGCTACTATTGTGTACGCAATATTTTTTGTTAGGGTTTTTCCAACTACCTTGGACACCAATCCCAAAGGGAAGGGCATCAAGCCAAGAAAGCAGGTATTCGACCTCCAGGCAATTATGGAAAGTATTATACAAGTATTGTCTTCAAATTGTAATATATGTGGTTTATGATTAGGATGTGTTGACCTTATGTTTTTAAAGAAGTGACCAAGCCTTTAATTAAAGTGACCATTATGTGGCAAATAAATATTTAGTCATCTCAAAGCAACCCTCTATATTCTTAAATTCTTGAGAATGAGTATATGGTACCATCTTATACAGATAAATATACACTTGAATTCATAAAGTTGTGTTAGGTTCCTTAATACTAACAAAGGAATAAATAAGTTTGACCATACTTTGTTAATTATGTATGGAGAATGAAAATTGATTATATAGGTAAATAACTACACCTTTAAGACTCTAATGAAGACCAAAAGTTGAAATTGATAATGTGTTAGTGAATCAAGGTTAGGTATAAGAACCCTAAAGTAATAATATAAAGATGGTATCCAAACTATAATATGATTTGTGTAGCTTAAAAATAGAAAATTTATCAAATTCATTATGGTTATGTGCTAATACTATAGAGTTAAAAGTATGGGTTTGATCAATAATATTCCCAGAAGTCTTATAAGGAATAGTTTGTATCATTTTCATATACAAAGGGGGCTTGATCAAATAATTGATTAGATCTTAATATATATGTGGAAAGTGTTCTTAATATTCATAAGGATAAATAGTTATGTGCCCTAAAGATTGTTGGTTCACCTAACAATGTAAAGGTAACAAAAAGGATCTTTACATGCCTTGTGTAAGATATACATATATATTAAAAGATGAAAAGGTTTTAAAAGTGTTATGTTCACTACAACAAAATAGCCCTTTAGGGGCAGTTTTGGCTTGTGGGCATCTTGGTAAACACCCCCCTAAAAGTTTTTTCAGACCTTTGGAGGCGGTCTTTTAAAACCGCCCCTAAAAGTCATGGAAATTGGACTTTTGGGGGCGATTTTTTTAAATCTGCTCCCAAAAGTCCTGAAATTTGACTTTGGGGGGCGGTTTTTGGAAACGCCCCCCTAAAATCCCAATTCTCATAACTTTTGGAGGCGATTTGTCAAAACACCCCCTAAAAGTCATGAGAATTGAACTTTTGGAGGCGGTTGTTTGAACCCCCCCCTAAAAGTCCAATTCTCATAACTTTTGGGGGTGGTTTGTCAAAACCCCCTCTAAAAGTCATGAGAATTGAACTTTGGGAGGTAGTTTGTTTGAAACCCCCCTTAAAACTCATGAGAATTGAACTTTTGGAGGCGGTTGTTTGAAACCCCCCCCTAAAAGCCCAATTCTCATAACTTTTGGGGGTGGTTTGTCAAACACCCCCCTAAAAGTCATGAGAATTGAACTTTGGGAGGCAGTTTGTTTGGACCCCCCTTAAAAGTCATGAGACAATTGAACTTTTGGAGGCGGTTATTCAAACCCCCCCCCCCCCCCCCCCTAAAAGCCCAATTCTCATAACTTTTGGGGGCTGTTTGTCAACCCCCCCTCCCCCTAAAAGTCATGAGAATTGAACTTTGGAGGTGGTTTGTTTGGAACCCCCCTTAAAAGTCATGAGAATTGAACTTTTGGAGGAGGTTGTTTGAAAAGCCTCCCTAAAATCCCAATTCTCATAACTTGTGGCAGTCATGCCAGGATTTTCACATCAAAGATGGTTCTAACACTCCAACTTTCCATGATCCATGGTCAAAATACAAACTCATGTGCCATAACATTATCCTTTATGGCTAATGGGCCATGTGTAGGGCCCTAATCACCACATGATTCCTATGCAAGGAATATTTAGCTTGCAAGTGGGTATGGTGGGCATTTCAATATTTACAACATCATGGATGGTTCTTGAAGCCTAATCCATGATGTCCATGGTGTTAGATCAAAATCTAGTTTATAATGACTAGTAGTTACCTCAAGGTCTTGTGACCTATGGGCATTTCTCTGTACCACCACATAAGCCATAGGAAAGGAATATTTAACTTTTGAGCAACACATTGTCATTTGTTTTAGTATTTTCATGTCGTGGATGGTTCTAGGAGCCTATGTTATGGTCCAGGGCCAAAATGTAGGTTTTTGGGAAATAAAACATTATTTTGAGACTCATGGGCCATGCATAAGGACTTGAGTCATCATACATACCCTAGATAGAGGATATTTTGTTTATAGTCTAAGTTCATGTGTCTATTTTTGCACTAATTTTTGTTTGATAAATACCATACAATGATCATTCAAACCTTGATGCCAAAGTCTTTGATCTAAAACCTTGGTTATAAATAACCCAAGGTCAAAGTTTATTGTGTTAGTGTGTTGATTTGGTGCAGTAGGCATGTTAGTGATTGGGTTAGGGGGTAGTGGGTTAGGGTTAGAGGGACACTGGCTTAAGGGGATATTTTCTACAATTTCATAATGTGGTAGGCTTTGGGGAGTTTTTGGATTAGAAGCGAGGCACCTAAGGGATCAGTGGGTTAGTGGGAAAGGGATTCTGGTTTTGTTCATACTAGTGGTTAAGTGGTTTATCAGTTATCATGTTATTCGGTTTGGGGCTAGATGTTAAGGTTAGGTACGAGGTGAGGGGGTTAGAGGTTGAAGCTTCCTAGGTGCATGAATTCATTGCATGGATCAAGTGTGCCGAGTGCATGATTCATTTACATGGGTTGGTTTTGTTAGGTCAACGTCTAATTAGTGGCATTATTTATGGTGGCCATTTCAATATTTGTAACACAAAGGATGGTTCTCGTGGCCTGGACTATGGCATGTGAACTAAATTTAAGGTCTAATGCCATATTTATTTTCCATGGGGTTGATGGTCCATGCATGTTAACCTAGATTACCACATAAGAATATTTAGCCTACATGTGAGATCGTCATGATCATCATTGTCACCATTGTCGATGTCATTCTTGTTGTTGGTTTGTCCATGGTTATGTAAACCAATAAACAAACCATGGCTTAATATTTATAGGTTATGTAAACCAATAGTGGTTCTCATAACCTAAATAATAGTCCATGGTTAATAAATTTACTATATGATTCATGGCCCATGTGTAGAGCCCTACACATAATTACTTTACCTGACAAGCAAGATATTGTGGCCATTTCAATATCTGTAACATTGACGATGGTTCTCGTGGCCTATACCATGGCCTATAAACTAATTTTAGGGCCTAATACCATATTAATTTGATATGGGGTTGATGGTCCATGCATGTTGACCTAGACTGCTACATATGACCTACATATGGAATATCTAGCCTATATGTAACAATTCCCTCTGTTTCTCTTGAGTGATGATTAGGGCCTTGAGACATCACGTAATCTCCAAAGAGTGAATCTAATTTCAACTACAAGTGGATATGTTGGTAATTTTTAGATATGTAACACCAAAAATGAAAATTTTCCTACCAATTTCAACATGCCAGTAATTTTCATTCCATCACCCTTTCTTCTCATTGTTTTCCCCTTTTTGTGAAGGGTGACTCAAGTGGATTCCAATGGACAACAATGGCAATAAGTGAGCATAACATAACACACACATGCCCATATCCAAGGCCTATAATATATTGCAAACTAATGAGTTGAGTGAATTCAAGATGCAATTACAATAATCACTTCAAGAAAAAGGGTCATTAGTGAGGGTCATGCCTGTGACAGACCTTTAAGGGTCGTCACGAATGTCGCATATGACGACGGTCCTTAAAATATCATCGTTATAAGTGCCTTTTGAGATGGTCCTTTAAGGTTCATCACAAAATCCATTTTTAGCAACACTTTTGGTGAGGTTTCTTAAAGGCCCGTTATTGATTCTCTCTTTGGTGATACTTCGAGTGACAATATTTTATTAGCCCTCACCAATAGTCTTTTATGTTACTTTTGGTGACTGTAGAAAATTGTTTGTCACCAATGATCACTCTAATGGGTTTTGATGACAATATGTGAAATTTTCTATATTTTTTGACAAAAGTTAGTGGTTTAAGACCAATATTGTTATGGAGTCTTTGTAATCAATATGTTTCCAAGGTCATACTGGTCATAGTACCCACTCATAAGATCTATAATGAATCTCTAGTTAGTAGTGGTTTTCCATAAGAAACCACTAGAAATTTATAACCATTCCAAAATGGATCTATAAGCAATCTCTATTGGTTTCTCATAAGAAAAATATATAAACCATAACCTAGTGACCTTGGCCATTGGTTCATCTCTAGATTCCGCACTAGAACCATGGGACTTATGTAGTTCTCTAGTGCAGTTCATCTTTATCATTTATTTTCTTAATGTTTGACCCTCAATAGCCTATAAATGATAACTCCTTCACTATCTTAGTGTGGCTCGACTAAAGTTCCCTCTTCCACATTCCACTGTCCTACACCCCCCCCAACCGACTCTCACCCCTCTCTCCCCCCCAAAAACAAACTTATAGCCTCGACTAATCCTCCTACTGGTGGACCCCTTCAATAAAAAATGTTGATGATACTAATGGGAAATGATCAATTTGGAACTAGAGAATGTTTGGATTCTTGATTGTTGATTTGATCCTTTTTAGGTTCTCATGAAAGGCCATCATGGCACAACTTCCTAAACATGGGTCACATGGTCTCCACTCCTTGATAATTGGATCTCTAAGTTTTTATTTTATTTTTGAGCCAAATTGCATTGGACTTAAAAGGTGAGGGTGGGTTTTATCACTAGATATGTACCCTTTGTACTTGCCCATGACCCAACCTCCCTAATTCTATCAAATTATTAATCGAGACAAGATATATATCAAACATTTTTCTATAACATCTCTACTTTACCCCTAATTCCTCCAAGTGGGTTCTAGGTATTTAGGTTTCGACATGAACTACACTATTCCCTTGAAATGAGTGGTGGAAAAACACTACCAAGGAATCAAGTATACCCTTTTCACCTCAAACATCACTTATTTTGAAAAAAGGCCCAAGTCCTCACTTCCACTATTTGGTCAAGGAAATAAGCATCATTCATCATTTTTAACAAGTGGTCCTTACTATTGTGGCAAGGACCATACATATGAACAAAAATAATATATATTTTCAACTCCATCACAATTAAGCTGCATATGGTGGTGGAATACAAGAAGAAGAGAGTTTAACTTACATATCTACTTCCAACCTGTTGCGAGTCGTACATATTTTTCCTCAGCATTGCTTGCAAGGAACTCTCAATCTCGAAGTTTGGCTTGGAGTGGATCTATAACATCCTAACTATTTAACATGGTCTCTTGAATAAAAGGCACATCTAATTCATCTTTCTTAAACATTCTCTTAGGGACATTAATTTCAGGGACGTCTCCAAACCCCTTATATTGTTTGATAGCCAGATCATGTTTTCTAGTCTTGAGAGGCCATTTCTACTCCAAGGGCCTCTTTCATAGATTTTTCCTTTCCCCTATCAATCTTTTCCTCAACCTATTCCTTTGTTAATGGTATATGAGATTTCCTACCCCAACTATTTTGTATGGAATCTAGATAGTCCAATGTCATATTTCAACCCACCTCCTCCTACTTCTAATGCATTGCTTGCACTACTTAGTTAATCTAAGTCATTTCCCTTTCGTTTGGTTCTCCTTGCATGTTTATTTTTGTTCTCTTGTTAACTTGTATCTTGTTCTTCCATGATAGGGCTCTCTCAGTTACCAGTTTGATGATGTCCCTTTATGCAGCTAATACAAAAGGTTTCTTTATCCTTAATGCATTCCTTGTGTAATTTTTAGGCAGGGAATAGATGTTGAAAGGATTGTCTAGCAAGCGACAGAGGTAACTAATGATGAGAGAGGGAACATGGTGGATTCATCCTTTTGGTATATTGATTTAGTTTTTTTACTAAGGTTTTTTATGGTCTATCTAGAAGCCTTTATTTGATTACATTATATTTTTGAAAAGCCCATTAAAATTGATTTTGTTTAGATACACTGAGCCATCAATTTTGAAAAAAGGAACATGATTGGGGATGGAAAATATTTATGGAGCTATGAAAAGTATGAGATGGTTTGTCTCGCAAGAGTGAGAGAAATCCAATGTAAGGGTTGATTTAGCCCATTATCCCTAACGAGATTCACCAATTTCCATTTTTTTAAATTGATTTTCCCAAATTCCACGGGGTAAATTTTTTTACTTTAAAAATCACCAAAATTATCTAGAAACTATATAAAATCCTTAGAAATTTGAATCTTTTTAGAAAAATATCCCGAGCATTTTATGGTTGGAAATTTAAGAATTAGTAAAGTTCACAAAGATTTCTACACTTAATTTTTTTTATCGATCCTTAAAATTTTCCCGATTTAGTAGATGATGATATGTGCAAGTGAGAGCAATAAATAATCAAATACACCATATTTAAATAATATGCACAAATGAGAGCAATAAATAATCAAATACACCATATTTAAAGTCTCAAAATAATCTCACATTTACATATGTGTGAGATGTGAGATCATAATGAAATACAACTATTTTTTTTACTCTTGACATAACCACTGGTATAAAATCTTGGCTTCTTCCTAAAAATTCTTCCTTCACTCTTGTGAACATTTATGTTCCTCCCATAATGCTCATTGTGAAACAAGGGAGCTCTGTCATGTGAATGCAAATCTTGAATGGGGTTAAAGTTTCAATCCTTATGGAAAAATTATGGGAAACTTGTGTATGAATCCTTAATTTTGTTGTTGGAATCCAAAATGGGAATAATTTTATTTTATGATTATTACTATATTCAATTCTCATTCTTATTACATTATGTATATAATAAGAGTTCCATATTTCTTTTGAAGTTTTGATATATACATTGGACTCTCCAACTTCACTTTGTTGATATACAACAATGGCAAAAATCAGCGCTCCTCTGTGAAACAAAAATCAATGCTCCTCTGCGAAACGAGAGTCGCGAGCAAAGAAGTCTGAGTTCAAGAGACAGGTCCATGGAAACCCAATCACAGGAAAGCTCAAAACCATCCAACTCCCATCCTCCCTCTCCAGCAAACGCAAGCGGAAGATACTGAAAAAATGGCATCAGGTAATACCCCCAGCTTTTGAATAATCTCTTCATTTTTCCACACTAGACCCTTTGCAGTGGTGTAATATATACATGCATTTATTTTTCTTCAATATGTGACAGGATCAGAAATCAACTATGGATAAAGGTTTGGTAACCATGGAATATATTCAAATGATGCCCATGGACAATGAAGGTTAGTCTCTTTAAAACCTTCAAAGAAATATAAATTTATGGTTGCACATACGGTTCTGCCATGTTAAATACATATGTTATGTTTTCTAGTGGCCATATTTTATTAATCTAATTTATGCAACCCCATTGTTTAGTTGATGGGGATCTCCTTTGTTATCACAATTGAGAAGCACAAAACAAAATGAGAAATGGGTTGAAAAGGGGAAACTGAAATTCTTAGGTTTTTTGTTCAGAAATGGGATTTTGGTGTGCTTTGATTTCAAGACAGGTTTATGCCAGAAACGATCCTGTAAGGTGAGGATTTTGGTAACATAGGCAATGTTTGGTTTTTGTAACAGGGATATTTTTTTTTTTAGTCTAATGATTTCCAAGGGTCCTTTTAATGAATGCAAATTCATTGATTAATTTTTGTTCCTCAATCTAAAAGTTCCAAGTCCATTCTCTTAATGGTTTGGATTCTAAGGGTGGAAATGAATTCAAGTCCTTGTAGAGATTTGATTAGTAGAAGGATGCAAGGAAAAAGGGAGTATTTTATTTCAAATTGAAAAGTTGGGAGCTTTAGAAGCACCAATGTACCTGAGATTGGGGCCTATATCTCTCCCAATCGATTAACATCCTTGCTCAAGCACACATGGAATGAAAAGCAAACATGGACCGGAAATGGAGGCAGAACCTATGTGAAGATCCATATTTGCTATACTTCCTACTATGACTCCCAAAAAATATATTCATGTGCGTCCATAGTAATCCAAACCATTATACACATATATGCAAATTTTCTCATGTATATAGCATGTAAGGGTGCATATAACCAAAATTCCAGAATTCCACAAGGGATGTGTTTCATCTCATTTTTTTCCAACATCCCTAGTTTGTTTGTTGATGTTACCAGGGAGATATTGGTATGGATTTCCATAGAACCACCTGTTGCTGCTAGTTGTGGTTGATAACATAACCAAACTGCCAGAATTTCCAAGGGATGTGTTTCATCTCCCTTTTTTTATTTCAAAATGCCTAGTCTGTTTGCTTATGTTATAGGTCAAGACAGAAAGGAAATAGGAAAATGAGTACTTGAGCTGATAGATAGAGTGAGCGTGGTTGAAAAGGAAAATAGGGAAATACTTGTTTTACACACTAGGAACAAGTTGGTATTGTTGCCTGTAGAACCACCTGTTGTTGTGTTATTTGTGGTTGATAAGTTAACCAAACTGCCAGAATTATGTAATTAATGAGTTTAGTGGTATCTTTAGATTCTATAAGGATCAATCATTAGAGAATAAGGAGGGCACTATATAATGAGCAAGCAAGGTTGACATTGATGAATATTGAGATTTGTGTTAAAGTGTCCTCGACATAATCACTACCATGGTTAATGTTATGGAGCTGGTTTATTGGAAGTTCACCCTGTTTTTATTGTTTTTGTTAACCAAAGAAGTCTTCCCCCTTAGAATATTAGTTGGAACCCCCAATGATACACAATTATACTGCAAAACTAGGGCTTCTCAAACTGAAGCCTCACCATAAACCTTTTGACCAACAGACTATATCTCATACATTGTCAATACTTCCACCGCTGCTAAATCAATACTCTGTACCAGAATTCCAATATACAATTGCCCTACAACCTCTCAGTCTCTGCATGAAAATGTATTCAGTCATATATGCATCCATTCCTTCAAATCCAACGCAAATCTGCATTAATTTTCACGTAGTTCTGTCATCATATTTAATGTGCACAAAAATCCCGAAGCCATACATTCATCAAAATCAAAGGCATATTTTGTTGAACTGCAAATTATCAGTTTCAGGAAAATAAAATGGTAGCTTCTAGATATCGTATCTCAATGTCAGGATGATTCTTGCAAATTGATCCTTTAAGCGGACTAGTTGAGATCTTCTGAGATTCTTGCTTTGTTCATAAAAAGAGCGCAGGGAAAACTCATGTGATCTTCTTCTTCAGAATGACAGCCCTTCAAAACAATAATCTACAAATTTCAAAACTTTCAATGAACGTTTTGTAATTGTTGTTACACCTAAAATCTTACCACCATTAGATTCAGTGTATACATCCCTAAAGTCCCATTGACTAGGTCATTTACCTGGAAATGACATCATTGTGCTTCTGCTAGGTTTTGAGAGGTCGTCGCAGGCTGCACTCATGCAACATGCGACATCGCACCTTGCTTCATTACAGGGTGCGATGAAGTCAGTTAAATGGAAAAAATAGCTTCTTCGAGCTCATTCTCGAAGGTTGCTAACTTGGATCCCTATCCCTGACCCGTTGGGGGAGCTAGCCTCCTGTTCCTAACCTCTTGGAAGGATCCCCTATCTCTATCCTACCATATGTCAACCTATCCTATCCATACCCTATCCACTTAGTCCTATATAAGTCAAGCTCTACCCCTCTCCAAGGGGAGGAAGTCTATAGTGTCTACATGCTGGTGAAATCATCCTTGATAGATCTATATTCATATATTGGGAGACTCATGCTTCCTTGGGAGGATATGGCAAATGGCTTGGATGGAGAAGGGCTGCAGCATTAGGCCTTGGTTGTAGTTCTATGTCTCTACTATGTATTTCCCTATTTACAGTAATACAAATGCTTTCCACCAATATTGTTAATGTGTGATGATATTGAGTAGTTTACTTGCTTACCTGTTTACTTAGATCTCTTATTGTATAGATGCTCTTTACTCATTTTGTGTTGTTCTTTGTGTCTTAACAGGTCTTGCAGCTAAGATCTGACGACTCCTGGATGTGGAGAAACATCCGGGAGAAAGGATTGCAAACTGAAAGGTAAGACATCTAGCACTTGATCCTTAAGTAGATCTAGGAAATCCATTTGTTGTCTGTTCTATTTGTTCTAGACTCAAATTGAGCTAGGGAAATCTGGCTTGCATCCGCTTGAGTGGATTGTTCGTCAAACAAATCTGGCAAACATACTGGGGAAAACATTGCTTTCTAGTGGTCAAGTTGAATGATATTTTCAATTGATTTCTTGCCAAGCCTTTTTATTTGTCATTTGCTTCTTAATTTGGTTTCACCATCAGATCTTCACTTTGAAGACTCTGATCAACTTCCTTTGGATCTGCATTCACATTCCCAAAACTTTTTATTGCTCATTACATGGAGACTTGACTCTTTTTTGAACTCAGATCTCATGTGTCGCACCTGGGTGATATACACAGAGTGACACTGTGTCATTCTTGGTCTCTATTCTTTGTTTGTTGGCTTGTCGTCGCAACCTTGTTAGTGTCCTTCTGCAACATTGTCACACTCCCCGCATTGGTGAACCACGACGTCGCACTGTGTACAAACATAGAATGCACTGATCTACACTTTTTTCCATACAGGCACCATTTCTCCTCTCCTGTTTTGAGTGTGGTTTGTATGCAGACTCCCTCTGCACTGTATGATCTAGTCAGAGATCCCTTTTGCTTTGTGTGAATGAGTTGTTTGGTTTTGTTGGAGTTGTTTTGGGTTCCCATTTGGGACAAATATGAGATTTGGTAGTGGTGGATACTTTGGTCTTCCTACCTTCATCCTTTTCACCTTTGCGTTCCCTCCTCTCCTAGCCTGATCTGATCAAGTGCATTGGATCAGTTCCAGACCTCATTTTGCATTTCATTTGTGAGCCTTTCTTGCCTTAGTGCTACTTGTTACTGTTTGAATTTGAGTGTTCGAACGTATTTTCAGTTCATTGAGTGTTTGCTTTCTCTTGAGAATTTTATGAGTTGTTAGAGTGCTACATGTCATCTTTTCAATTCAAGTACCCATGTTTAAAAGCGTAGCTGTTATCAAATTATCATTTTGATGCACTCATTAAAAGATCAAAAGTACTTCGCTTCCATTGTTTTTTTTTCAAGATCATTTGAAGAATTGCACATGCATTGGAATGTCTCATTTATGAATCTTTTGCAAAAGTTGAAAGAAAATTGCATTATTTGTGTTTTTCATGAATTATGAGTTGCTCATTTTCTTGAAAAATTCGGATAGACATCAAGTTTTACAAAAGTAGTCCCATGCGTAGGAAGTCACATTGCATCTTTTGATTTTTATGCTTTTAGGCCATCGTAGTGAAAGTGAAAAGTTCACTTGGTTTGCTTGGAAATCCTCTCTTTTCATTACTTCACATCATTTTCATTTTGAAAAGACAAAAGAAAAAGAAAAACATGTTTTGGTTTGGCTTAGTATTGTTGTGAAATTTTTTATGTTTCGTTGAAAAAGGAAAAGAATATTTGGGAAAGGGTTGTGTTACACATCGTTTTTTGTAAAATTGTTGGAAATAAAAAGAAGATTTCTTCTTCCCATAGGTAGCATTCATCGAAAGAAAAGCATACTTTTTACATGTAGTTAGGGCCTGCATTATGTTTCCGATTATGTACTCATCTCATGCATTCACCTAGCCGTCTAGATAAAATTAACAGTAAAACTAGGGTAAAATATTTAGAAACTTGTGTGTAAGTTAGAGACGTGTTCCGAGGTCGTTAAGCGTGGCAGCTGTCGTTATTTGCCAGCACTGTATCCCGAGGGTATTGTAGTCTTCCACGTACTTATCGGTATATAGAGCTCCTTCATGTACCCACCAAGTCACCTTGAGTACTTCACATATATCAAAGGGTGTATCACATACTCAGTAGTATATCGAAAGGTATCTTGCCGAACGGTTGTGCATTAGACAACACCACTATGGATTTGAGCTCCCACATACCTTGCGTATATGGGGAGACACCACTAGGATTCCTAAGTCCAACTGAGTTAACCTTTTGGCCGTCTTGGCAGAGCAATACACTAAGAATGGCACTCGGGGAGCTACTACGCACATACCATCCAGGTAATCGAGTATGCAGGAAATGGTACGGTCCCAATCCTCCTTGTCACATCATATTGTTGGACCCTGTGGTATATCGCGAGTTACGAAGCCTTGACAATCCTGTGAGGATCAAGACTTTGAATCCACTCGTATCACATAAGTTTCCTTGTGGGCTTGCTTTGTGTAAGGTTATTTCTGGTCTGCTTTTCTTTTAGCTTGCCTTAGGAGAAACATTTTTGTTTCGGTCACTCTGGCTAACTTTCCTTGGAGAAGGTCCTGTAGAATCCAGAACTTGCCACCCGAATATCCCTTTAACCAGGAGGTAATTTCGAGGGTGAGGATGGATCCACATGGCAGGGTCAGGTCACAAAAAGAGGAAAACACCACTTTGAAGATTGGAGGACATTTGTTCCCACATACTCCTCCATATTCACCTGCCTCCCATCCCCCGCTAGATGAAGAAGCACAAATTCCCACTTCACAAGACTTATCTCTCATCGCTCCAGGAGAGCCTGGATCATTGGAATGGATAAATCAACCCCAAGATGACCCTATAGTAGCTGTTGGACCTTCAACAGCTTATTGGACATCTTCTACCGGTCACCCTGTGGTCCATTTTGTTGTTGCACCCCCACCTAGTCAGGCTAGTCCCGACGACCACTTGACACCTTATCTCGAACAATTGGCTCGTTTACGTGCCATGGGTGAGTAGTTTCAAAGTTGGAACTTTCAAAAAAGTTTTGATGATAGATCGATCCCAGGTCACTCTTTATCTTTCGAGTCACCGGACTCATCCACGCAACACGTGACCACTATTGAAACTAGTCAACCATCCATCCCTGCACATGTATCTCCTAGATAGGAGACCATTTCAGTACCCCCCATTACCCAACCTATTGAAGGACAACAATCCAACACGCCTGTAACCATCACAGTTACGTCACTTGTGCCTCCCCCACCCAAAAATTCAAGGGGAGGATACTCTTTACCCCCTACCTTCTTTACGGGTAGTGCTAATCCTATGGTGAATAATCAACAACCTGTGTTGGGTCAACCTTTACCTAGTGGTCAGCAAGTTGTTGCTAGGGGGAAACCCCCGTCTCTAAACCATAATACCGCAGCCGGAGTTCCTATCGGTCCTTCCATTGGAACTTCCCTACCCCCCGGACCTTCCACTTCGAGACTATCCCATGTTGGGGGACCGTCCAACGTAATCCATCCTCCATCGAGTCAAGCGTATCCAAGTCATTTTAACGTTGTGCCGGGTCAACATAACCCCCGAAATGCACTCTGCGGGGTACCATACTCCGGTAATCCTTACATTCTTTGGGAAAAGCAAAATGTTTTACAACATGGACCCCCACTTACAGTCCCTCCACCCACATTTGGTCCACTCCCACCTCCTGTTGGAGGTAGTGGGCCCCCACATAATTTTGGAGGAGGCGGATCCCTACCTTCTGGAAACAATCCACCTCATTCTGGTCATCATGGCCCATCACCCCCCGGAGGCGGTAGTGGAGAACCATCCCACCCTGGACGTGGTGGTGGTGCACCTTTCCACCATGGAGGTTGTTGTGGAGGACCGTCCTATCTTGGTGGAGGAGGCAGAGGGCCATCTTATCTTGGTGGCGGACCACCACCCTACTATGGTGGAGGCCACGACGGAGGACCTTAACCATCTGGAAGTGGTGCTGGTGGACCACCACCTCCTCCTGGCGGAGGCGGTGGAGGCCCATCCTATTCTAGTAGTGGTGGCGGAACACCACCTCCTCCTGGTGGAGGCAATGGAGGCCCATCCTACACTGGAGGTGGTGGCGGACCACCAACATTTGGAGGTGGCCCACCCCATCCTGGCGGCGGAGGTGGGACACCACCTTATGGTCATGGGCCACCATATTATGGTAATGGAAAACCTTACTATGGCGACAAACCTCCTTTTGGTCTGGGTGGCACTTACCCCTACGACCAGTTTCCTCCTGGTACACCTTATCGTCAATCAATGCAAGGTCCTCATACACCGTATCCGTACTATCTGTACTCACAGCATAATCCGCAGCTTCCCTTTTTGGCTACTTTAGACCTACCTGACCTATCTCATTTAACCAATGACCCCATTTACCATGGAACTAATTGGCCACCTATTCCGGTGGAACTTCCGTCTGACATCCAGAAATTTGTTGGCAAGCCGGGTGAGGATCCTAAAAATCACGTGATGACATACCATTTATGGCATTCATCTAACTCCCTGATGGATGAATCGATCCATCTTAGATTGTTTCAAAGGACTCTTACTGATTCAGCTGCCAAGTGGTATATTGAGCTACCACCCCATCTTTTCCCGATTTTGGTTCTCTTGCTATGAACTTTTTGACTCACTTCCAACTGCCTATACAGTACAAAACTGGTATAGAGCTTTTAACCTTGCTCCATCAGAATACCACCACTTACATATCGGATCATATACATGAGTGGCGAAGGAGACGACGTCTCATTAAGGCTCCTATTCTAGATCAACTCCTAGCAAACTGGTTTATGAAGTCTCTCCAACCCACCATAGCACGAGATGTTGCCATGGGCAGTGTTTCACTGAAGAACAAGCCATCGCACGTGCCCATTTGCTAGACTTAGTCTATGCTCAATCTGACACATTGTTTGATATCCTTCCTGACACACCCCGTGACACTTAGGACACCGCGAAACCACCCAAGGGACCCCAAACTGATGGCATCATTAGATCCCTTACCACCCAACCTTCTTCTCAAACTGTTGGTTCGTCGAACCCCTAGGGTTCTTCCCCATCATCGACACAGGATGGTCACGGCACCACCAAATCACCCACTCCTACTGTCACCGAAGAAGTGAATTCTGTTTCATCAGCTTCACCTCAAAATTCTGGTGGTAAGAAGAAGAACAAAGAGAAACCTGAGAATTCTTCCACCCAGCAGGATCAAAGGAGCACCCCTGATGATACCAAACAGAAAAGGAAGTTAAAGTATCCTTGTCTACTATATGGTGATGGCCATTTCTCTAAGGAGTGCCCCCATAGAGACGAAGTTCAAAAGTTTCTTAAGGGAAAATCCACACCCATAGTTCTCAACGATCCTTTCCCTGCTCAAAATCAGTAGTCAATCGCTCACACTTCTTCTTCCCAAGGAGAAGCACCCAACACTGCACATGTTCTCATCGTGTATAATGAGACCATCAACTTGAACACTCATTCTCATTCTTATGACTCTGTTCCAGCTAAGGAACCTATTGGAAGTAATGCTGAAAAAGCTTCCACCTCGATGCCTGAAGTCACTGTACCAGCTGCTCCTTTCACCATAGAGAAGCTTTCTCTAGAGTCAGTGTTGCATCCACCCAAGATCACGATTAGAAAATCAGTTTTCAATACCACAACCATGAACATGGAGGTAGTCACTACCCTGCTATATTACAACATTCTGCTTGGTCGTAATTGGTTTTACGCCATGACCGCGGTTGCCTCATCAGTCTTCCGCATAGTGCAATTCCCCCATCAAGGCCGAATTGTCACAGTCGACCAACTGGATTTCTGCGCACTTGACACCACTTCTCACCTAGGAAATAACGTTCCCTCCATCGGAAAATATTCGCAGAAGTATGAGAGTGTGGGGGTTGGCCTCCTTAAGGATTCATCCCTTATGGGCGTTTTTCCTACTCCGGATCCCCCCAACCATGTTTCAACGATGAACATGATCTCCTCGCATACTTCGTTTATTCCCAACTCCACTAATTCATGGCTTATACCTGATGAAGCCACCACACACTTGATTGGAGACATTATGCCTTTGTCACCCACCGAACTTATGTATGAGGATATCCAGTCAGCCTCAGAGGATCACTTAGCTACGACCTCCACCCCTACTTCTCTGCAATGGAAATCATCCGATCTATTCTTATATACTTTTCATTCTGATGAGTCCATCATGGAAATCATGAGTGCGGATGATCCTCCATGGGAAGACCTCCATCATCGTTAATCTTCCCTTCCCGTTTTGGCTAATGTAGAGAACAACATTAGCACCATCTCTACACCGATTGTCCTTTATAGCTCTCAATCTTTGATCTTCACTTGTCAAATGAATTCTGAAGGAAACTTAGCCAACATTGAGCCTACCACTTTGATCGACATCTCGGTTAAACTTGATGTAGTAGAACACATTCACATAGGCCAGAAGTGTTCCACTGAAGAAGTCATTACTGCTACGGCCTTATTCAAGAAATTTTGAGATTTATTCGCTTGGACCTATGAGGAGATTCCTGGGATAGACCCCTCCATTGTTTTGCTCAAGATCAAAATCTGTCCTGACATCAAACCTGTCTGCCAAACGTTAAGACTAGTACACCCCAGGAAGACCGCGACAATCAAGGCAGAAATTGAGAAACTCTTGAAGGACGACTTCATTTACCCTATCCCATTGACAGAGTGGATCTCTAACGTCATCCCTGTTACTAAAAAATAGGGTACTATTCACGTCTGTGTCAATCATCGAGATCTCAACAAAGCTTGTCCCAAAAATAACTATCCGACTCCCTTTATCAGCCAGATTATCGACAATTGTGCTGGAAGCGTCATCTTTTCATTTGTGGATGGCTTTTCTGGGTACAACCATATTGAGATTCACCCTGCCGACCAACACAAGACTGCTTTCATCTATCCTTGGGGAATGTTTGCATACCCCAAACTTCCGTTTGGTCTTAAAAACGTTGGTGCCACATTCCAGTGGGCCATGTCGTACGCTTTCCACGATGTGAAGGACTTTGTGGAACCTTACGTGGATGATCTCCCTGCCCATTCGAAGCAGCGTGAGTTCCACTTCGATCATCTGACAACCATTTTCCTTAGATGCAGGCGGTACAATATCCGTCTGAATCCTCAAGAGTGTATTTTCTGTGTCAAGTCTGGATGCCTCCTAGGGTTTATTGTCTCAAAAGATGGGATCCACATTGATCTCTCAAAGGTGGAAGCCATCATCACTCTTCCACCTCCAACCAATATTACAGAACTTCAGAGTCTGCAAGGACGAGTGACTTATTTACAGTGCTTAGTTTGTAATTTTGCCCTAAATACGCAGGGTTACATGAGATTGATGAAGAAAGATGTCCAGTTGATCTGGGACAACTGCGATCAACAATATTTTGACAGTTTGAAGCATGCCATCGCGCATGCCCCCGTGCTCCAACCGCCGAATTAATATCGAGATTACATTCTATATCTCGCTTCTTCTGACACCACTATCGCCATGGTTTTGGTTCAACAAGACCAGGACGCCCAGGAACATGTGATATATTATGCCAGCAAAGGTCTCATTGACAGTGAAACCTGATATTCACATATTGAAAAACTCGCTCTTGCAGCCGTCGTAGCCATGCAAAAGTTCCGACGCTACATTTTGCTCCGCACCACCACCATCATTTCCAATTCGAACCCCATGTACCACGTTCTGATGCATCAGGCGCTTGGGGGCAAGTATTCACGTTGGATTGTGATACTGTAAGAATTTGATCTTCTTTTTGAAAAGGCCAAGTCTAAAAAATCATTGGTGTTTTCCGAGCTCCTCTACAACCTCCCCCATACTAATGAAGAGTCTGAGCCTAATGAATCCTTTCCAGATGAGTCATTGTTTCTTATTAGTACGTCTGACACATGGTATGGAGATATTACATTGTATCTTCAAAACCAACGTTTTAGTCCTCAACTGTCTCGTGACGATCATCGTCGCATACGCCACCATGCAAAGTATTACTTGATCATCAGTGATACCTTGTACCATCGTGGTGTTGATTCCATTCTCCGACGCTGTCTCACTCATGATGAGGTTGAACACATTCTAAATGACTGTCACGCTGGGGCATGTGGGGGTCACCTCTCTGGGATGGCTACAGCCCATAATATTTTGTGCACACTATATTATTGGCCTACTATCTTCAAAGATTGTATTGAGGCCATAAAAAAATGTCCTCCATGAGTGCACCCATCCCGCCTCGTTACACCCGGTTATTGCCGTTGGCCCCTTCGCTAAATGGGGCATATATTTCATGCATTGTAAGCCTACCTCAGCCGAGGGGCATAGTTACGTCATTGTAGCTGTGGACTACTTTACAAAGTGGGCCGAGGCAATGCCTACATACACGAATGATGACAAGACCGCCGCACTCTTCATGTTCAATCATGTAATAGCACGGTTTGGAGTTCCTTAAGCGGTAGTTACCGACCATGGTTCTCACTTTATGAACCACATGGTTGACGAGTTGAGCGATAGATTGGGTTTTCACCATGAAAAATCAACACCATACTACCCACAATCGAATGGACAGGTCGAGGCCATCAACAATGTCTTGAAAAATATGGTCCAATGAATGGTAGGGACGCATAAGTCCAACAAGCATAATATGCTCTTCTCTGCACTTTGGGCTTATAGGACTTCCATTAAAACCACAACTGGATTTACTCCTTTCCAACTAGTGTATGTATTGGAGGCATTCCTCCCTATAGAGTGTGAGATTTCATCTCTTAAGCTCTCCATAGAACTTCTCCCAAACACTACTGCCGAGGAGGAACGTTTCCTCTACCTAGCTAAAATCAATGAGACTCGCCGAGATGCCTCTCTTGCTAACGAGGCTCATAAGAAACACATCAAATCACAATATGACTAGTTGGTAGAACCCTGCACTTACAGCAAAGGATATTTGGCCCTTACATATGACCAAAAACATGATAAGCTAGGGGCAGAAAAGTTTGAGTCCATGTGGCATGGACCTTACATAGTAAAACACGTTTTAGAGAAGGGAGCTTAAGAGCTTGAAGACTATGACAGGATATATTTGGGTGAGCCCTGAAATGGGCTCTACCTGAAGAGGTACTATGCTTGAGTCTTTCATGCATGAGTTATTTTGTATATAGTGTACATGGCATGCGTGTGTGTTTTCTGTGTGGTGTGATGCTTTGATTTCTTGCGTGTTTAGGTCTTATTTCATTTCTTATACCATGTTCTGTCTGTGTGTGAAGATGGCAACTTGTTTTGGATTCGTGGATGGCGCCAGTCGGCATACCTGCAACCTTGCTTCGATAGCCTGGGTTCTTTATTAACCTACGGGAGATCTTATCAGCTCAGGGGGAGTGTGTCTAGGTTTCGCAACCAACAATGCTGCAGAATATCAAGTAGTCAATGGAACCCTAACTGACGCCATTTCTTTGGGTATGGACCATGTTGTTATACATTTGGACTCTCAACTGGTGGTCTCTCATCTTAACTGAGTTTACGCCATCCACGAACCCTTTTTACTCCGTCTTTATCGATGAGTCCGTCTTCTAGAAAGGTCCTTCAAGTCCATTCAGTACCTGCACGTCCCATGAGACGTTAACACAGTTGCCGAATCTATGGCCAACTTCATTTTAGATTGGTACATTGCACACCCATAAGCATATTCATGAACTGTTAAAAGTAGACATAGCATGTAATTAATTCATTTTATAAGCAAACAAATAAGCAAGACCACATCATTCACTCATTTGAAACACATATGTATAAATCGACGTAATGTCTGTATATATATATAACCTAAAAACGTAGTGCTAGTACAAAATTCTGAAGCACGATGACTTTCAGTGAGTCTCTACAAAATCTGAAGCCTCGCAACTTTTAGCAGTACAAAAATCTGAGGCATCTAAGCTCTCATTACACACACAGTAACAACATATGGCTTATTACCTGGCCTGTTGTTGGGCCTAGCCCAAGTTGGGGCAAATTTTGATAACAAAAGGAGTTTTAGCTACGGAGTTGAGCGAAGCTCAAGAAAAATTAAATTTTGTGCAAGTGTTGGGGATGCTGCGAAGTTGCGCGCAACAACCAAATTTTGGCAGTACTTCGAAGGGTGCTATGAAGATCAGTGTTGTGAGGAAGCAGTGCTGCGAAGTGACCAGTCCACATGGAGCCGACAAAGCAAAGTGTTGGATAGAGGATGGGCACTGGTACCGGTTAGACCGTCGGCGGTCTAGTTTTGGCATAGATGCTTTAGGGAGGCCGCGTAGCGGCCATGAGCAAATCAGGAAGGTGGCCAAGTGTATGAGTCTGTTAGAGGAATAATGGCTTGATGAAAGCGACTAGGAGCTGAGCCATTTGTATGAGGTCGTTAGAGGAAGAACGACTTGATGAAAGCGACTAGGAGCTGAGCCAATTGTACGAGGTCGTTAGAGGAAGAACGACTTGATGAAAGCGACTAGGAGCTGAGCAAGTTGTATCAGGCCGTTAGAGGAAGAGCCGCTCGATGAAAGTGACTTGTTGGCGTGCGCACAATAGGAAGGCCGATAGCAATAGGACGAGGGTGTGGAGGACCGCCATGATGGAGCACTTGCTACCAAAGGCCAGCAGTCTGGTTTAGAGAAACCGTAGCAGTTTTGTAAACCCTAAGGGTTTCAGCGTTTAGCATTGTAAGGACATGACCTACAGGCATGATCTATTTAAGAAGGCATTTTTTGTATGGGAATTGGTTAGAAGTTTAGTACTGAGCATTGATAAATATTTTCCGAGTAAAGCTATTGTAAAGGCTCTACAACTGAGTGCGCAGAGACCTATCTGAGAGAGAGGAGAGTCTGCAGTTGAGAGTGTAGACTAAGAACTGTTGTTCCCTTCCGAAAAGATATATATAAAAATAGTTCTTGTGGACATAGCTTCCCACCCAAGGGAGTGAACCACGTTAAATACTGAGCAGTGTGATTGTGTTGTGTATTGTGCATTTATCTGCTTCATGTGAATGAATGTTTGAATTTTCCCTTGCATACTATTATGATAGGACTTTTATATGTATTTGCCATCAGGAGAATGTGGAAATAATATGTTAAGTTCTGCATGAATAGATGAATGGTGAATGTTTGGCCTCTACATATGAGCAATAATGAATCAGTTATTCGGCTAAGTGTTAGATATTGTTTAAGCACTTTCACATTATGCAGTAGGAAGACTGCATGGTAGTTGGACCATCTCCACGGCACATGTTTGAGCAATGAACACCCCAAGTGAGTGGATGAATGATTGAGTGTTAATAACTTCAACACTCTAGTTAACTGCTAGTATTTCAAGTCTTAGTGTGAACTCCATCAGCCGCAGTCACAAAGAAATTCCGTGGAAATAGAATTTAGTGCGGACTGCAGTGTCGTCTATCGCTGCGCAGTCTTGCCCCACAGCACACGCCGTGTCATTCTACGCAGTACGTCAAACTAAACAACTCATCACCTACTACGGAAACCTGATTCTATAGTACCCCATAGATACACCTCGGGTGAGACCTCAACCTGCTCACAGGTTGTTGCCAAAAGGGCCGGTGCGAAGGGGTTTTGTTGGTCAAGGGGAAACCGTGAAGAACCTGGGTCTTTATTGAAAACCCTTTTGGTCAGCATATGATAAGCCAACAAATGGTTCCGTTGCCATGCTAGAATCCATGATGAGTTGCAGCCGTAATGTGTGACGAAGAACATCCGTTCCCGGAAGGCTCCGACCATTGGAATCCTGAAAAGATAGAGATCCAGGCTTGGTGTGATAAGACCATAAGAGACTTTGCAAGGCAAGAGAATAGACACCCACATATATCTGACGAACAGTGGTTGAGTAGATATATGTGGAAAGATATTCACGATATTTTTTGGGCATCATTTCCAGATGAGCTGCACGAGTGGATCTCACGGGTCTCAGAGAAGAAAACATGTTTTCAAGGAGGAGTTCCTACAGAGTGGACTCCATAGCTCATAACACAGCTCAAAGCAATAGATAGCCCATTGACGCACACAGTTGACTTCTGGGTCGATCATATGCTAGAAGGCTTCGTAACAGAATTTGTTGTAGACACACTCAAATCCTACAACCAAGCAGAAGCATACTTTTTCGACAGATTCCAAGGTAAGTACCTGAACAATGTCAGTCTATACATTAAGATATTGTTAGCTGAGAAAGGTGTTTTAAGAATGTAGTAATATTTTCAAGTCTGTCATGGTAAATAGTATATATAGTGATTCTAACGAAGACATCAATAATCTTAGAAGTGGGAAGAGATATAAATTTAATAGGAATCTTGGAGGCACTGGACTCCACATAGATACTAAGATTCCATGTGACCTTAACAACAAATCTGTACCACCATTCACCCCTCAGAATCTGCCGGTTGCAGAGACTGCCCCTCCCTTATCTCAGAACCTACCCATTACACAGCCCACCCCACAGGATACTCAGCCGAGTACGTCTACTCCGATATTCCCATTTACTTTCACTGTGCAGATCCCATCACAACAGTCATGCACAAATCCGGGTGCTCCTACTAATAGGACAACGAAAAAAACTGATATGAAGCTACAGGTATTAAAGGAACTGGTCTAGAAGACCCTGACCAACATTAATTTCTTTGTGAAGCCGTATGGAGCGTAAGACAAATCCAGGATGATGTTGTCAAGAGAGCGCAGCTCATTACCACCTTCAGAGACAGAGCTTTACATTGGTTTATGAAGTACTCTCAGACACAGCCAAGAACCCTTGCATAAATTAAAGCTGTGCTTGTGGCAGAGTTTAAGAAACCCAATTCTGAATCTCAGTGTATAACCGAGTTGAAAGAAATAAAGTAGAGACTGACTGAAATGGTCTGGGAGTTTGATCAGAAGTTCAAGACCTTATTGGACCAAGTGAGCTTTGTTATAGCTCCAGAGTAGCACAAGGAATGGTTTATTGCTGCGTTTTGCCCCACATTAGATTACCATTGATGCAGCAGAAGGTTGCGTCGTAGGAAGAGGCCTTGGAGATCACAATGAAGCTAGAGGCTTCGCTAATTGGTGAGACTAGTTCTGGGATGTCTCAGATCCAGAACCAGCTGACCACCTTGACACTAGAACTGCAAAGCATGAAGAATGGCAAAGAACAAAGGTATGAACCTAGGCATGAGGTCTGGTGTACAAGTTGTAAAGGAGAAGGCCATGAACACGAGCATTTCCCTTTATTCCGTGACTATCTTAACAGTGGTGTGCCCAACCCGATAAATCAGAATCAGGCCCCATGGTGTTAAATTTGTAGAACTACAGGACACATACCTGAAGACTACTATCTCATACAGAAATATGTGAAAACACCCAAAAATATATACTGCACTTTCTGTAAATCAGTTGGACATGATGAATCCAACTGCCACGCATATGAGCTAATGAATGAAAGAAAACGAGATATGGACGCAATGAGAGGCGTTGGCTTGTACTCCGTACAAGAAGAAAACCAACCCAAACAAGAAAACATGCAATATGATCAAGGAGGATATAGAGGCCGTGGTGGTGGATACCGTGACAGAGGAAGAAATGCTGGCCCGGTGTGGGGAAGAGGCCGTGGCCAGGTAATTTGTTATAATTGTGGCGAGCCAGGTCACGTGTCTAGAGATTGTGTTAACCCATGCACTACATGCAACTACTGTAAATCATTTGAGCATGTTATTGAAGATTGCCCAGTGCTAGAGGTGGAAATGCATAAAAGAAGACGGACGGAGGCACCAACTCCAAAAATCCAATGGGTCATAGCAGAGAATAGAACAGTGGACCCGAGCATCAACGTGGTCACGCGTAGTGGCACTAAGACAGGCCGTGATAGGGGACTAGAATCTTCAACGTCAAGGGAGGCTCACACAAAGCAGACCCGTCTTGAGACAGTATGGATAAGAAAAGCTATGGGAAAAACAATGACTCTCGACCTACAAAAGAACAAAGAGGTCTTTATTGGCGCGCAGAATACCTTCAGAGAATTGGTAACTAAGTCACCGAGGATCCCATTGTGCAGCGAAAAACCGCATGTTGAAGACATGCCAGCTGCTTATGACAAAACAAGTACCGCAATGGATGTTGGCACTTCCGTTGCGCAGTTCCTGCGAAGCTGCATGAAGCTACTAAAAAGTGAAAATGCTATAGCAGAGCTACAGAAGCTCAAAAACCAATATGAACCACAGCCGGGAACATAAAATTCTGATAGTGCCATACATTACATAAGGAAGCATAAAAGAACAGGCCGAGAAATGAGGCTTACCGCACAGATAGGAGATTTTGAAATGGATGAATTCATCCTTGATCTGGGATCTAAAGTGAATGTCTTGACTAAGCAGACATGGCAGCAGATGGGTCGAACAACATTGTTATGGTCACCTATCCAATTGAGAATGGCTAACGAAGAGAAAGTCATACCTTTTAGCTAGTTAGCTGATGTGGTAGTTTGTCATGTCCCAAATTTGGTATTGGGTCAAACTGGCCTAATCACATTGGCCCTATTCATTAGAGTTTGTCAAATTGATGCTAAAGGTCAAATAATTGCCAAGGAGGAAAATTACTAGTTTCCTAGGTTTGGGGTGGAAGCTTTGGGATTTGGAATAATGGGGATAATAAATGATGTTTGAACATTAGAATGGCATAAATATTTAATAAAGGAGACAAATAAATATATACAAGTGAAAATCAAAGTGGCATTTCATCATGAAGACACATGGAGGAAGTGGGACCCACATATGGCTAGATTTCCCCACTACACTTGGCATCATTCTCTCACCAATTCGAATTCAAGGTGAATGGTAACATACTTGGGGGAGTCCAAAAGGTATTATTCATTGCATGACTCATCCAAGGTCGAAATATAGAGGAAGAGTAACTCCCATGGAAGAGGAAGAGGCAATTTGGAGCTAGTGAGACACTTGGGCTAGATTCCCTAGCTCTATGACAACAATGATGAAGATGCTATGACACCTATGACACAAATCAGACCTGAAGGCTGACATATGACATATATGACATGTCAGGGCTAAAAATAGACTCCAAGAGGGCGCTCAAGGGTGTTAGGGCAGCTAAGATGCTTCCACATGTGATTTGGTGGAAGTGGGAGACTAGGAATTGTTGTACAAGTGGCGTTCTTTGGAATCTCTTCCCAACTTGAGTTGGCATGAGTCTCTTGGAAGGAATTCGACCCATGGAGGACATTAGAAGTTTATAAATGTCAATAAAAAAGAATGAAACCGGCTTTTGATCATTTGTAGAATTTGCAATTGCATTTGTGGAGAGGGAGAGCTAGTGGATGACTAGTTTCTTGCCTTAGCCAATTTCGAGGGTGAAAGATTCCCATCCAAGTTGGCAATTGGAAAGGCCATTCAGACCTTTCATTTGGAGCTTTAATGGAGTCTTTATTTGCAGGTGTAAGCTACAGGGAAGCTCATGGTTTCTTCTATTGCAGCTCGCTCCTTCAACCATTTCCAGTTTTGATGGCATATTCTTGATCCTTGAGGGAGGGCGTTTTTGGTGAGCTATTGTACTCTTTGGGGGAGCTTCTAATGCCCCATTTATTTTGTAATATGAATTAAATACTCTGTTCTTCATCTCCAAAAAGTTTCAGGTCGAAATTCCAAGTAGAAATGTATAAATCTCATTTTTAATGGAAGAACAATGCCATTTCCCCACTACCTTGTTGTGAACCATTGTATTGATGATGATTTCGAAAGAATGGATGATTCTCTGATATATTTGTGATCAATATACTGCCATGGATGTCTTCTACAAGTTTCATGGACTGTACTTGAGAATTTGAAGCATTTTTACTCAGTTTAGTTGTATTAGGAGGTGAAATAGTGCCATTTCCCCAATGGTCGAATTGGGGATTTTTGCAGTTGAATGGGAGAGGGTGAGAACAGTTGTAATAAACCATTAATGGTGCATATGAGACCTTAATAACATACTTAACACATTACATACCTTTGTTCATAAATTTGAGTGGGGTTGGAGGCATTTGGGAAGCCATTTTCAGTACTTACCTCAGGGGGATTTGAACCCCAAATTACTAGTAAAATTGCATACTTGGTCCAGAATCTTAAGAGAGTTTGCAGAGGTATTTTGGGTGGCCATATGTTATCCCTGAACATCATATTCAATCCCTAATATCATTCATACACCTTCCTTGAAGATTTGAAGGCATTTGGAGTCAATTTGAGACCTAGAGACCTATACTAGTCAAAGGGAAATCACTAGTAAAGTTACCTACATTGACCAGAATTGAAAGAGTATTTGCAGAAGTGTTTTAAAGGTACAAAGGCATCCCTGAAACACATATTTATGTTCTAATATCATTCATATACCTTCTCAGAAGATTTGGGATCATTTGGGGCAAATTTGGGACCTAGAGATCGAAACTAGTCAAAGGTCGAACCAAGGAAAAAAGTGGAAAATTGCAATTTTAATAAAATTCCTAACAAGGGACATTACAGTGGTATCAGAGCATGGTCCTTGCACCTGTGTATTAGGTACATACATTCAAGAATAATTTGCAGCCATGTCTTACTATTATGATGAATCCTATGAGTACAATTCTTATGATGAATATGCAGATGCTTATGAGCAATATGAAGCAGAATGTGAATGGTATGAGGAAAATGTGCCATCATGCAACACTTCTTATAATTTCAAGAGAAATGAAGATTATTCTTATGACTTTAAATCTGATGAATATGAATGTGTCACACCAACCAAGGATAATTCTCTGAGTGAGTTCCAAAGATGGAGAGCAAATTATAAAACCTTACCCCGGCAATATCAAAAATATCAAGAATATCTTGCTTCGAGCAAAAATACACAAAATGCCATGTCTTTTGAGTACTATGCTGAACATGTTTTTGAAAATAGGCCCAAAAATGAAGATGTGGAGTTAGTGAAGAAAGGTTTATGCCCTTCTTGTAAGAACCCTTGGAGCGAGTATCATATATGTGTGCATGAAATGATGTCCTCTTTGATGAGAGCTTTTGAGATTTATTCAAGAAGGGATTCCAAATATACCGATCCTAAGGAAAACAAGGGGAAAAATGAATCAGCTTGCTTGAAGGAGAAAAATGAAGAGACATCACAAGAGCATGAAGAATATTCTATTGAAAATATGGAAGATCATTTCAAGACACCTTCTAGCTTATACATGAACCAAAGAGCATCTACTGATGGATGCTTAAACTATGAAGGAGTACCTACAGATGGGTGCTCACACCTCTATGTTGGTGACATAGAGATCACTTTTGAAAGTGTTGCTGCAAGCCCAAGTTCCATTAAGCATGATAATGAAGACCTTGTAGCAGTTGAAGAAGAACCAAGATCAACTTCCCCATCACCACTTGAGCTTCATGAAGTTGGTCCAAGCAAAAATGAAGAAGATGAGGAGGTTCATTTGCAAGAGCCTCATTTTCTTGAAGGGTCCTTAAAGATGAATGAAAAGAAGATCCAAGAGTCCCTCAGCATTCTCCATGAGACTCAAGCATTGGTGTCAAATTCTTGTTGGAGAGCTACTTCATTGGAGGAAATATCCTTCCTTGAAGATATGGAGAAGATTCAAAGAGCAATGTGCCACATCAAAGGTAATTTCATGTCTTTGCTTTTTGATAGAAACCATTTGTTTGAGCTTAATGAATTGTTACATGATGCATACTTGAAGAATAATGAGGATATTCATAAGCTCACAATTCAAAATGAGCAACTTCTTGAAAAGTTGCAAGATACTTGTTTTTCCTCCTATGTTTCAGATTGTCAAATGGTAGATTGTTTGGAGGATTTTCATGACATGGTGGATCATGAGAAATGTGAAAATTTGAATGTTCTTGATGTGTTTGGAGATGAACTTGAAGAGATCCAAACACTTGATGTGGTGGAAGAAGAATTTGAATTGCCTATTGATGAAGGTTGTGCAATTTTTAAAGAAGAGCATGATTCATCTACATTGGAACCAAACTATGACAAAGAGTTCACACTTTTGAAGGAGCTGCATGATACTACCCATATGGATCCTCCCCATGATGAAACTTCTGTACTTTTTGATCATTTGGGTGATTTGGTTCATTCTCCTACATCCTACAATTCCATGTTTTGCAACATTAGTCTCAATGAAGTATGGGTGAAAGGGTTCTTTTTGATGGTGCCACATGAGGAGTATGATATGGTTGGAGCACATTCTTATTCACATTTGCAGCAGCATACTTTATTACTTTATGATGATGCACATCTACATGGATGCACCTATGATATGCATTTGAGTCACTTGAAGACTCATGGTTTTTCTTGCTCAACACTTGATTCATTTGATGTTGGAGGAACTTCATCCAACACTTGGGTGAATAGATTTATGATTGGAGAACATTTTTGTTGGAAGCCACATACTTTGTTATATCTTTATGATGATCACATTCATGGATGTATGGGTGAGACTTCTTTGAGTCATTTGAAGTCTCCTTGTTTTTTCTGCTCATTATTTGGTTCAGATTTTAGTGGAGATTCTTCATTCACTTCTTGGATGAAAGAATACATGGCTGAATATTTTGATGCATATCACATCCTTTTGGAGCAGCTTTATAGGACATGGGATCCTCACCTATGTCATTGGATCAGATTTGATTGGTCACTTGAAGCTTGTATGCACTTGGAAAACGGTGGTCTACTTGCTTGGAGGTATAAGCACTTTCATGATTCTTTGAGGAAGCACCTCCTTGATATTAATTTTCATTATGTAGTTATGTACTTTGATGATATATATTTTGTAGTCATGATGTTTGGAAGAATGCATACAAGAAAATGGGATCCAGGAATCCTCTTATATGATGGTATGGGTTGGAGAGCACTCTTAATTGTTCGGGTGCAATACAAGCAATGGGACCCTGGAATAATTTTTATCTCATTGGTTTCAAATTTTTTGGGGAAACAAGTAGTATGGGAGATGGATTTCCCCACTTAATAAAGTGATTTTTATCAGAGTAGTGCAGCAGCAAGCATGTTGGTTCCTCTCTAAAATCTTCATGGAAACTCAAAGACTCAAGGTTGGGCAATTCAATGGCAACTTCAAAGAATTATACAGAAAGCAGGTTCTTCAACACCCATGTTTAAAATTGCTTGAGGACAAGCAATATTGGGAAGGGAGGATTTGTCATGTCCCAAATTTGGTATTGGGTCAAAATGGCCTAATCACATTGGCCCTATTCATTAGAGTTTGTCAAATTGATGCTAAAGGTCAAATAATTGCCAAGGAGGAAAATTACTAGTTTCCTAGGTTTGGGGTGGAAGCTTTGGGATTTGGAATAATGGGGATAATAAATGATGTTTGAACATTAGAATGGCATAAATATTTAATAAAGGAGACAAATAAATATATACAAGTGAAAATCAAAGTGGCATTTCATCATGAAGACACATGGAGGAAGTGGGACCCACATATGGCTAGATTTCCCCACTACACTTGGCATCATTCTCTCACCAATTCGAATTCAAGGTGAATGGTAACATACTTGGGGGAGTCCAAAAGGTATTATTCATTGCATGACTCATCCAAGGTCGAAATATAGAGGAAGAGTAACTCCCATGGAAGAGGAAGAGGCAATTTGGAGCTAGTGAGACACTTGGGCTAGATTCCCTAGCTCTATGACAACAATGATGAAGATGCTATGACACCTATGACACAAATCAGACCTGAAGGCTGACATATGACATATATGACATGTCAGGGCTAAAACTAGACTCCAAGAGGGCGCTCAAGGGTGTTAGGGCAGCTAAGATGCTTCCACATGTGATTTGGTGGAAGTGGGAGACTAGGAATTGTTGTACAAGTGGCGTTCTTTGGAATCTCTTCCCAACTTGAGTTGGCATGAGTCTCTTGGAAGGAATTCGACCCATGGAGGACATTAGAAGTTTATAAATGTCAATAACAAAGAATGAAACCGGCTTTTGATCATTTGTAGAATTTGCAATTGCATTTGTGAAGAGGGAGAGCTAGTGGATGACTAGTTTCTTGCCTTAGCCAATTTCGAGGGTGAAAGATTCCCATCCAAGTTGGCATTTGGATAGGCCATTCAGACCTTTCATTTGGAGCTTTAATGGAGTCTTTATTTGCAGGTGTAAGCTACAGGGAAGCTCATGGTTTCTTCTATTGCAGCTCGCTCCTTCAACCATTTCCAGTTTTGATGGCATATTCTTGATCCTTGAGGGAGGGCGTTTTTGGTGAGCTATTGTACTCTTTGGGGGAGCTTCTAATGCCCCATTTCTTTTGTAATATGAATTAAATACTCTGTTCTTCATCTCCAAAAAGTTTCAGGTCGAAATTCCAAGTAGAAATGTATAAATCTCATTTTTAATGGAAGAACAATGCCATTTCCCCACTACCTTGTTGTGAACCATTGTATTGATGATGATTTCGAATGAATGGATGATTCTCTGATATATTTGTGATCAATATACTGCCATGGATGTCTTCTACAAGTTTCATGGACTGTACTTGAGAATTTGAAGCATTTTTACTCAGTTTAGTTGTATTAGGAGGTGAAATAGTGCCATTTCCCCAATGGTCGAATTGGGGATTTTTGCAGTTGAATGGGAGAGGGTGAGAACAGTTGTAATAAACCATTAATGGTGCATATGAGACCTTAATAACATACTTAACACATTACATACCTCTGTTCATAAATTTGAGTGGGGTTGGAGGCATTTGGGAAGCCATTTTCAGTACTTACCTCAGGGGGATTTGAACCCCAAATTACTAGTAAAATTGCATACTTGGTCCAGAATCTTAAGAGAGTTTGCAGAGGTATTTTGGGTGGCCATATGTTGTCCCTGAACATCATATTCAATCCCTAATATCATTCATACACCTTCCTTGAAGATTTGAAGGCATTTGGAGTCAATTTGAGACCTAGAGACCTATACTAGTCAAAGGGAAATCACTAGTAAAGTTACCTACATTGACCAGAATTGAAAGAGTATTTGCAGAAGTGTTTTAAAGGTACAAAGGCATCCCTGAAACACATATTTATGTTCTAATATCATTCATATACCTTCTCAGAAGATTTGGGATCATTTGGGGCAAATTTGGGACCTAGAGATCGAAACTAGTCAAAGGTCGAACCAAGGAAAAAAGTGGAAAATTGCAATTTTAATAAAATTCCTAACAAGGGACATTACATAGTTGACATCGATGGAGTCCAGAGTCATGCAAACTTTGAAGTTATCGAGATTGTGGACAATAGTGAGCCTTTTCGTGCACTGGTAGGAATTGAATGGGCCGTGGATAACCTGTCTATCATAAACCTGAAGAAAAAGAAGATGATATTTGAAGGAAATCATCTTAGGGTCATCGCACCATTGGATCCTACAGATGGGGATAGATACAGTGAGCCGATTCAGGAGGAATCCAAGGCTCAAGACTTGGACAGACTATACCAGATGACCGCGAACCAAGAAGATTACATTAATCCAATTGCAGATGGTACACTCAACTGGAGATGTGACAGCTCTTGTATCTCTCACTCGAAGATAGGACTGCAAAATTGGCAAAGCCGCATGCATGAAGTATCAGCGAGAAGGTGCGCGCAGGTTACGAAATCACTGCGGTGGATTGGAAAGGAGGTAAGTCCTATTCCCATATATGATGGTTCTGCTAATGTTTACACTTTCATCTAGGAATATACTACAACTATTGCAGATGAGCATAGATTACCAACATTAGATATGGAACTGTGTGACACACCATCCAGATGGTGGGCTACACACAAGTAGACATTGACTACTTGGGATCAATGCAGGATTAAGATGTAGATTTGGTTTGTTGACAGGGTTACTTTACCTTTTGAAAATTTTAATGGACAGACAGATCCTATCCAGCATATTGAAGTCTGTTCACAGACATGGGTGGAAAGGCCACAAATAGAATGGGTGCATCTATTTGTACATACACTGGACGATGAGATTCCAAAGAAATGGTACCTAGATCTGGAGTTGCGCAGGGAAACCACTTATTGGGATATGTTGACTGTAAAATTCTAGAAGGACTTCAGCTTTGACGACGACAACCCACTGATACAGGATGCATTGCAGATAATTAAGGAACGCATATTCAGGGAAGACTGTCCTCACGAAAATATAACATTGGAAGAATTCTTTGGGGAAGATGGCATTCCTGCGAACCTATAATCAGAAGGGAAGGAACACGAAAAACATCCCATCGAGTGTTATAACCTAGCTAAAGTACCCAATGATAGACAAGAAAATGATGAGGACAATCCACACAACATAAACATAATAGAATCGGAGGGTGCGCGTGACGTAGAGGGACCCCCGATGGAAATCCTAGACATGAGTGGACCAGTAAAGACGCAGAAGGTGAACATTGGCACAAGCGAAAAGCCAAAGTTCGCATCAATTGGAGACTACTGGGATGATCATACTGTTGCAGAGATCGCAGACACCTTACATGAGTATCAGGAGCTGTTCCCAACGAAATTCACAGAAATGAAAGGCATTCTGGGAGACCTAGGGATCATGAAAATACCTTTGAGGCTAGGTGCCAAGCCTGTGAAGCAGAGGCCATACAGACTAAACCCATGGTACAAAGAAAGAGTCCGTGTAGAGCTAGATAAGATGCTCGAAGCAAGAATCATTGAACCTGTTGAAGAATACGAGTGGATTAGCCCCATGGTCATTCAAGACAAGAAAACGAAAGTTGAGATCAGGATTTGTGTGGATCTCAGAAAATTGAATGATGCTTCTATGCATGACCCATTCCCTACTCCTTTCATGGATGAAGTACTTGATAATGTTGGAGGGAATCAAGCCTACTCTTTTACTGATGGTTTCTCCAGGTATCATCAGATCAGGATTGATCCCGCAGATAAGCATAAGACAACTTTTGCTATAGAATGGGGGTCGTTCCAGTACACAGTAATTCCTTTTGGTCTAAAGAATGGACCTACCATCATTTCCAGAGTTGTTGTCACAACCTTAAAAGATTTTATGTACAAGTTTCTGGAAGCCTATTTTGATGATTGGACTATGTTCGGACTATTCAAGAACCATGGCGTGAATCTCAGAATGATGCTTGAGAAGTGTAGACAACATCAGATCTCCTTAAATATGAAGAAGTGTATTTTATGTGTTCCTTATAGGATTCTACTTGGCCACATTGTCTGTAAGCAAGGATTGATGGTGGATCCTGCGAAGATTGCAATTATTGTAAATTTACCAACACCAAATTCAGTCAAGATGTTGCGCTCTACCTTAGGCCATACCGGATATTACAAGAAATTCATAAAGGGTTACACGCAGATAACCGTAGCAATGGAGAAGTTGCTAAAGAAAGACGCATCATTCATTTGGAACATAGAGTGTGAGCAGGGTTTTGATACACTAAAGGAGAAGATGGTTACTGCATCGATCCTAGTCTTCCCAGACTGAGTGAAGCCATTCCATGTACATGTTGATGCATCATGCATTGCCCTGGGAGTCGTATTAGCTCAGCCAGGAGAAGGAGGTATTGACCATCCCATCGCATTTTCAAGCTGGAAGCTCTCAGCAGCGAAAAAAAATTACATTAGTACTAAGAGGGAAGGTCTTGCGATGGTATATGCACTACAGAAATTCAGACACTACTTGCTTGGTGCTCACTTCCTCATGTTTACTGACCATTCTGCTTTGAAATACTTGGTCAATAAGCCAGTGTTAGGGGGGCGCATATGTAGATGGTTGTTGCTATTCCAGGAATATGATTTTGAGATTGTTGTTAAGCCAGGTAGGCTGAACTTGGGACCTGCTCACGTCTCTAGGATTGCGTCAGGAGAAGAGCCGACAAACATTAAAGATAGTCTGCCTGATGTGCAGTTATTTGCTATACAGGTTGCTGATGATTATTATCAGGATATTATTGATTTCTTAACAACAGGATTATCACGTCGGGACTTTTCCATCCAGCAGAAGAAGCAACAAGTAGTGCGCGCCGCATACTTCACTATTATTGCAGGTTAGCTATAAAAACTCGGACCGGTTGAAGTGCTACGTAGATAACCACTTATACTATGAAACGAGAACTCAACACAGTTCTCGTTTTTCTCTCTCCTAATTTTAGTAGCTATTTTTACCTCCGTTTCAAAAAGGGTTGATACCAGTATCACACATTTTCATTTTGAGGCATTTTTTTGGGCCTTTGACACATCTTTATTGTAAAGTATTTTTAATTTCTATTTTCAAGTGTGTTTTTTAGAAATTTAACAAAAAACATACATTTAGAAGCTAGCTATAATGAAAAACACATACATTTTCGACATTTATCTTTAAAATTTAATCATAAATAATATATTTTTATGGAAAAAATAGTAAACAAATCGAGAAAAAGAAGACATTTAAACCCATTTTTAACAGATTTTTAGTCATTTTGTATAAAAATGATACTATTTCACATTATTTTTCATAATATTTAACCACCTAACCAATTATTATTAAAATTTAAAAAGAAAATATTTAAAAAAATTACATTGCCCCCTTTTACCCTAACCCTATCCCTACTCCCCCACAAACTATTACAAAAGTTAAAAAAATAATTATAATGCGTCCCTTCTACCCTAACCCCCTAACAAACTATTAATATTTTTTAAAAAAAATTACATTTAAAAAAATAATTACATATCCTATCCTAACCCCTCAACCAACCATTAATAAACATTTAAAAAAACAAAGTACATTTTCTAATGCCCTAGCCCCCTACATTACCCCCTACCTTAGCCCCCCGAAAATTACATTTCCTAATGCCCTACCCACTACGTTAACCCCCTCATGTTACCCCATTACCCCTCACACATCGTTTTAACTAAAAAAATTTAAAACCCAGCTTAAAAAAATTAAAAAATTAAAATAAAAACCTAAACTTAAAAAATAAAAAATAAAACCTAAACTTTACAAAAGAAAATAACAAAAAACAAACTAGACTTTACAAATTAAAAAAAAAAAGTCTTTACAAATTTTTTTTTTTTAAAACAAATTAAAAAATTTTAAAAATACTTTAAAAAAAATATTAAAAATTAAAAAAAAAAAAAATTTAAAACAAATTAAAAATTTAAAAAAAACTTAAAAAAAAAAATTAAAAATTAAAAAATAAATAAATTTAAAAACAAATTAAAAATTTTAAAAAAAACTTAAAAAAAAACAAATTAAAAATTAAAAACAAAAAAAAAATTTAAAAACAAATTAAAAATTAAAAAAAAAACTTTAAAAAAAGAAATTAAAAATTAAAAAAAAAAAAAATTTAAAACAAATTAAAAATTTAAAAAAAAAAAAATTAAAAATTGAAAAAAAAAAACCTTGGGCGCCCAAAGGGCTGCCCCGGTGGGGTGGCCCTTTGGGCGCCCAACGGGGCGGAGCCAGCATCCGCCCGCCCAAAAGTGGGCGGCGGATGCTGGCTCCGCCCCGTTGGGCGCCCAAAGGGCCGCCCCACAGTGGCAGCTCAATGCCGGGCATCGAGCTGCCCCCGTGGGGCGGCCCTTTGGGCGCCCAAGGGTTTTTTTTTTAATTTTTAATTTTATTTTTTTTAATTTTTAATTTGTTTTAAATTTATTTTTTTTTTAATTTTTAATTTTTTTTTTTAAGTTTTTTTTTAAATTTTTAATTTGTTTTTAAATTTTTTTTTTTTTTAAAGTTTATTTAAAAAATTTTAATTTGTTTTTAAATTTTTTTTTTTTAATTTTAAATTTTAATTTTTTTAAGTTTTTTTTTAATTTTTAATTTTTTTTTAAATTTTTGTTTTTTTTTAATTTTTTTTAATTTTTTTTTAAGTTTTTTTAAAAAATTTTAATTTGTTTTAAAAAAAAAATTTTGTAAAGTCTTTTTTTTTAACTTTTGTAATAGTTTGTTGGGGGTTAGGGTTAAGAATTTATTTGTTGAAAACATAAAATTTCAATTTAGGGGTTGATTTTAAGGCTTTCGTAAATAACAGTATGAGATTTTTAAGCCATGGCTATATTTTTAACCCAGAGAAAAAAAACGTTGATACTAGTATCAACACTTTTCGATTTGGGGGTTTTTTTTGGTGTTTTTTATGAAAACATGATACTGGCATCAACACTTTTTGATTTGGGGGTTGTTTTCGGTGTTTTTTATGCAAAAATATGAGTTTTTATGGCTAGAGTTCTCGTTCTTGGTATATAGTTCTCGTTTCATAGTATAAGTGGTTAGATGCATACTAGACCATAAGAAACCATTAATCTTAGCAGATGTGCATTCAGGGATCCTAGGAGGCCACTATGCAGGAAGGGCTATCGCAGAGAAGATACTACGCACAGGGCTATGGTGGCCTACGATCCATAAAGACTCTAAAGAATACTGCTGGAACTGCGATGTCTGTCAAAGAACAGGAAAACCTTCGCATAAAGATGAAATGCCACTTAATCTGCAATTGACCTTATAGGCATTTGAAAAGTGGGTCATTTATTTCGTGGGTCCCATAAACCCACCAGGGAAAAGAAATGGTGCGAGGTACATCATTACTGCTACTGATTACCTCACCAGATGGGTAGAAGAAAAACAAGTAAAGGACTGCAGCACTAGTACTGCTACGCAGTTCATTTTTGAAGATATACTTTCACAATTTGGATGCCCGAAGATTTTGATGAGCGATCAAGGTACTCACTTTTTGAACAGAACTATCGAAGCTCTCACAGAGGAATTCTACATCCATCATCAGCGCAGTACCCCATATCATCCACAGGCGAATGGAACTATTGAGGCTTTCAATAAAATACTCGAGAATGCGCTCACTAAGATCTGCAATGTGAATAGAGATGACTAGGATCTGTGCATCTCATTTGTGTTATGGGCATATATGACCACTTGCAAGAAATTGACAGGACACACACCTTTTCGGTTGGCTTATGGACATGAGGCTATAATGCCTATGGAGTATATTGTCCCTAGCTTGAGAATTGCTACATTTACAGGGATGGCAGATCACACAGCGCTAGAAGAAATATTGCTACACTTGGTTGGATTGGACGAATATCGCTTCATCACAGGCTTTCACCAACAAGTGCAAAAAGAGCACGAGAAAGCATGGCATGATCTCCATATAAAGAACAAGTCCTTTCAGGTAGGTGACCTAGTCCTCTTGTATGATAGCAAATTCATGAATTTTCATGGTAAATTTAAGATGCATTGGCTTGGTCCATATATTGTGATACATTTTACTAACACTGGTGCAGTCCAGTTAGCCACCTTAGCTGGCGATACTTTACCAAGTTTGATAAATGGGAGTAGACTAAAGCTGTACCACGATAGTCCTGCTTTGCAGGATCCTGAATGATAAATAGAGGGAGAAATTTCTAAGTGTCAAGTATAGTTGAAATTGGACACTGGAAATGAAAAGGAGTATGTACATGTACGATAAGTAGGACAATGTATGTCATGCGCAACACTACTGAAGCTACACACACAAACAAACAAACAAACAAAAAAGAAGAAGAAAGAAAAGAAAAAGGGAGTCGCGCAGTTGAAACATCGACACTGTGAATTAACTGTGCAGGATCAAAGATGACTTGCCGCGCAGCTCGGTGTAGCTCTCACAAAATAGCCGTTATATGACCGTTTCCAACAACCACTTGAGCATTTAATGCAAAGATAGCCGTTCTGAACACACTGACAAAGAGAGGGACTAAAGGATCTGCTCAATTTGGGCAATGGACACCACATTTAATGCTCATCTAGACATTGGAAGGCATGGGAGGAATCACCTGTGCCTATAAGTAATGCCGCATAAGGACTCGCGGGCATTACCAAACACTTAGAATTTTCATGCGCTTACTCCTATGTTAGCAATCGTTAGTAACATATCTGAAACATTTTCCTACTCTCGCCACTGAATGTCCAAGTGGTCGTACAGAGAAGAAGAGTTTACAATCCAAGAAGCTGTTAGCATCTTTCAGCACGGAGGGATTGAAGGGTTAATGAAAACCCCTGCCAAGAAGGTTACATTGGAACCAGGTCAGGCATCTCGAAGATCACCTAGACACAACCTAGTCATGCAGGATAGGGGGACGGATACAGTTGGGCCATGAACAAAGAACCCCAGGCCAATTTCGGCGCTGCCACGGTCACCGGTATTTCAGAAGGAGATACCTTTAAAGGTTACACTAGAGTACATATCACCACGGGCGCTGGATGCCCCAGTCTATAAACTGGTCAAGAATTCCCTCTATGAAATCCCCTTGTCGCCAATCTCGAAGCACGTAGACATTGCCCAGAACTTGCTAAGAAAGATCCCAGAGTGTAAGTGGGAAGACTATGACCTCTTGGGAGTGCAGAAGGAAGAACCCCATGATCCCAAGTTCCCACACTTCCATCTTGACTAGTACATGTGCTAGAAGAAACATGCTAAAGGCATACTTAACTTGGTCACCGAAAGTTGGTTGACACCAGTAGTTTAGTCAGGATTGCTGAACCTACTGAGATTACCCCATTTTGATCATTCAGCAGAAGTCAATGTAGTGGTTCGCACTTTGATGGTGTGAATCCATCAAAAATACGTGTGGCTAGACATAAATGTTGATTTGAATATCGACTTAATCCACCGTGTCACAGGACTAAAGGACCCCAAGCAGTTCTTCCAAGGGAAGAGTAAGGAAAAAGAAGCTGTCGTGAAGATGAAGAAAAGCCAAGCATTGGTGAAAGGAAAAAGAGGTTTTCCAACAAAAGAAATCGAATATAGAGCGACAAAGTTTGTTACACAGTTGCTGGCCAGAAAAATCCTAAGAACAACCAAGCCTCCTAAGGTGCCTGGGGGCGCAGCACTACTCGGTGCCACGGTGGCTAAAGGAACCGAGTTCAATTGGTGTCAGTACCTTCTCAATGAGTTGCTGGAAGAACTCAATGACACCCAGGTGAATGGAGGTCACTTAGAATTGACATGGTTGATTATCTTGATCGCCTTTGTTGGATGGAAGGAGCCGAAGGACTATGTCGGCGTGATTGCAGACACCAATGATCCTAGAGGCGTTCGATATGCCAACCTTTGGGAAAATTTGAACGTGGAGCGAGAACACGTGACAGCTGAAGTCTTCTACCAGTATTACACCCAGCTGCAAGAGGCAATCACAGGTACATCGCACATTACAAAGCAGGTAACATCAAAATACATTCGCATTGTCGATTTTCATGCAGACATGCATTGTATTTTTATTTCACCCAAAGAAAAGATGAATAATCCGGAATGGTATGTGGGTAGTTACCATATGTAAGAGGAAGACATCGACATCCTCATGAGGGACTGGCTGGCCGAGTTCTGTGACGAGGTCATGGATGTTGCAACCGATTCAGAAGAAGATGAATCAATTCCGCGGCCATGCCCAATCATTGAGGAAAAAGGAAAAAGGAAAGAACCTGAAAGCCCTCCAAAGCCAAAGGCGCAGAAGAAGATGAAAGCAACCAAGGGTCAGTCATAAACAGTGCTTAATGAGGAAGATTTCGACATGATTTCCGAAAAAGTCACAGAAAAGATGGAAGAGCTGGTGATAGACAAAGAGCAAAAGGACAAGGCCATACAGGATGACCTACAAAAGAATTGGCTTGCACTACAAGGGATCATGTAGAAGATGGATGATGTCCAGAAAAGGCTACCTTTGTCACGCAATGCAGAATCTGAAGGGAGGTTGGGAGGAACCTCACAGTAGCCACCACCGCAGCTAGCCATAATGCTGCCAGCAAAGACTCAGGTCGTTCATCTGGACCCAATGACCATAACACTGCCAATGTCAGAACAAGTGATTCTGGATACAAAGGGTGTCGAGCGGGTAGAGCTCTACCTAGCCAAGATTCCGTTACCTAGCTTGCACTTTTTGCACCTGCAGATTGTAGACGAAATGCATGAAAGGACCACTGATTTGATGAAGTCCCAAGCCAAGCTACAAGCTGCAAATAGGAAGCTCGAGGAGTCTAGCTCGCACACAGATATGCAACTGCATGATGAACAGGACCATCGGCTACGATTGGAGGCCACTATTACTTCTGTCGCAGATGACATTGAAGATTTGGAACCCCAAAGCGATCCTACGGACACCGCTCTGAGAATGGGAGATATGGTGAAATATCTGAAGATAGAAATATAGGACAAGGAGATTCTTCATGAGGCTGATATTACCACCCTGAAGGAAAAAATCAATCCAGAGATACCATTAACTGAGCAACAGTTAAGGGAGCAAGCAGTAAGGGCCGTAGCGCGGAATATTGCAATGGACATGGCTAACTACCAAGATTTATTGACTGCAGCTTCGAAGGCATTCACTGCCCTCGAAGAGGATCCAGGGCTATTGCAAGTAAAAACTGCAGTTAAAGAAAAGCAGGCCGCACTGGAGAAGCTAGATATAGAAGTCAAAGCCCTGCCAGCCAGAGATAGGCTTCTGAAATACAGGGAAATAACCAACTTGAAAAAGGAGGTACAAGCATTAAGGGAGAAAGAGACTGCGATGGACGATCAGTCCCAACCACTACTGCAGGATGCCATTGCAATATCGTAGCAGATTGAAGACAAACTCAAGGACCTATGTGCAAACTAGGAGCATGTGGAAGGATAGATTGGAGAAGAAATAACTGCGGAGATGCTCAACACAGTCAGGCAAGTCGAGCACGGTACAAAGGAAACAATGGAGCAATTCGTCGGCACATTCAATGAATTCGCGACAAAGCTAGCTCCGCAGGTCGTGGAGCAGATAAAAAAGGATGAAGTTGAAGGTGGCTCGAGGATGAGCCACATGTAAATGTTAGGGGCATGTTGGGATTGGCCCAAGTTGGGAAAATTTTGATGACAGAAGGAATTTAAGCTGCGGAGCTGAGCGTAGCTCAATAAAAATATATTTTTGTGCAAGTGTTGGGGATGCTGCGAAGTTGCACGTAGAAACCAAATTTTCGTAGTACTTCGAAGGGTGCTGTGAAGATAAATGTTGCGAGGAGGCAGTGCTGCGAAGTGACTAGTCCACGTGGAGCCGGCAAAGCAGAGTGCTGGACGGAGGACGGGCACAGGTACCGGTTAGACCGTTGGTGGTCTAGTTTTGGAAAATATGCTCTAGGGAGGCTAAGCGGCGGCCATGAGAAAATTAGGAAGGAGGCCAAGTGTATGAGTCCATTAGAGGAAGAACGGCTTGATGAAAGTGACAGGGAGCTGATCCAATTGTATGAGGTTATTAGAGGAAGAATGACTTGATGAAAGCGACTGGGAGCGGAGACAGTTGTACAAGGTCATTAGAGGAAGAACGACTTGATGAAAGTGACTGGAAACTGAGGCAGTTGTATGAGGCCATTAGAGGAAGAGTGGATCAATGAAAGTGACCTATTGGCATGCGCACAACAGGAAGGCCGATAGTGACAGGACGAGGGCATGGAGGACTGCCACGATGGAGCACTCACTGCTAGAGGCCAGCAGTCCAGTTTAGAGAAACCCTAACAGTTTTGTAAACCCTAAGGGTTTTGGCCTTTAGCATTGTGAAGACATGACCTACGGGCATTTTTTATATGGGAAAGGGTTAGAAGTTTAGTACTGAGCATTGCAAAATCTTTTCTGAGTAAAGATATTGTAAAGGCTCTGCAGTTGAGTGTGCGGAGACCTATCTGAGAGAGAAGAGAGTCTGCAACTGAGTGCGCAGACTAAGAACTGTTGCGCCATTTCCAAAAGATATATATATATAACAATAGTTCTTGTGGACGTAGATTCCCACCCGGGGGAGTGAACCATGTTAAATACTGTGCAGTGTGATTGTGTTGTGTATTGTGCATTTATTTGCTTCCTGTGAATGAATGTTTGAATTTTCCCTTGCATACTGTTATGATAGGACTTTTATATTTATTTTCCATCAGGAGAATGTGGAAATAATATGTTAAGTTCTACATGAATAGATGAATGGTGAATGTTTGGCCTCTACTTATGAGCAGTAATGAATCGATTATTCAGCTAAGTGTTAGATATTGTTTAAGCACTTTCACATTACACACTAGGAAGACTGCATGGTATTTGGACCGTCTCCGCGGCACATGTTTGAGCAGTGAACACCCCAAGTGAATGGATAAATGATTGAGTGTTAATAACTTTAGTACTCTATTTAACTGCAAGTATTTCAAGTCCTAGTGTGAACTGCATCGGCCTTGGTCACAAAGAAATTACATGGAAGTAGAATTTAGAGGTGTGGACCGCGGTGTTGTCTATCGCCGCACAGTCTTGCCCCGCAACACACATCCCGTGTCACACTGCGCAGTATGTCAGACTAAAGAAATCATCACCTACTGTGGAAGCCTGATTCTACAGTACCCCATAGATACACCTCGGGTGAGACCTCAACCTGCTTGCAGGTTGTTGCCGAAAGGGCCGATGCGAAGGGGTTTTGTTGGTCAAGGGGAAACCACGAAGAACCTGGGTCTTTATTGAAAACCCTCTGTCTCAGCATATGATAAGCCAACACCCCTTACTGCCCTCGGAGGTCTAGCATCCCTAGCCTTCTGAGTCTGGAAATAGTAGACTTCTAGCGGAACCCTGCGAAGTAGTTTGTTGAAGCGCATAGTAGCTCCAACCGTGTGTACCTGCATGGGCCACAACACCTCATCTACCGATGGCTCAAGAATGTCTAGTGTCAACCCACTCAAGTTGGCATAGAATCTATCCATCTCTGCGATGGCAGCGTGCACAGCGAAACCCACAACTGCTCCCTCTCCTCTCTCTCTCCTAGCAAGAAGAGAGGTCCCCACTGGTTGTACAGCCCCCACATCTGCACACACATGTTGTTCACCTGTCAACACTATATAAAAAAAAATCATAAATGCACAAAACTTAAAAAGTACAAGGGTCATTTGTTCTTACCGAGGTCTCCCCATGCTACACCCTCTGGCAGTGGCAGGTCTGGGTCATCTCTAAAGTCCGTACCACTATACGGGAAATCCTCCACCATTAGTAACTGGCCCTCCAACCAAGTGAAGAACTCCGGAGGGTATCCAATAATGGGGCATCCACCATGTCAAGCCATCACATTGGTCCACCTAGCCATGTGAGGATCTCTAGGATCCCTATCCTCTAGTGGTAACTAAGGACGCAAAAGAGGAACCCGTTCCAGTAAGAATGAGATCATTATCGATCCATAACCAAACTGTTTGAGCTCTCCCTGCCGACACTTTGTCAGCTGATCTCACATGTTTGCGAGGACTCCCTCGCACCAGGTAAAGATCTTCGGAGACATACAATCCTCTACATAAAGCATCTATGCCCTGCTGGCTAAGTGAGGAGCTTAGCTCCCTGCCATCCTCGTAATGGTGAATAGTATGGCATGTAATGGACATTCATGTACATCTTTAATGGGAATAATCCCATTAGATGCATGGGTGTTGGGAAAATAGTGATGCAGAATCAAGTCGCCCACACTCCGGTCACTCCCATGTGATCTGGTAAGTAGCACATTGTCCCCTCTTCGGGACAATCTGATCAGAAAGTAGATGTCCTCGACATCTATGGTAAGCTTGTGCTCAACGATCACGAAGTATTGCTGGGCTGCATCCCACCATCAGAGCATATGAGTTAATAGTGAGATTTGGGATCTCATCCCCTGGATGCGGAAGAACTTGAGGAGCCCATAATTCCTCAATGCTTCCACACATCGTGGATCATTTGCAGCTTGTTCATCATCCAATTCATGCTCCCGTTCTCGCCATTCCAAAACCATTTTAGATGCTTGGAACTTGCCAATAGGAGAATTTTAACAATGTTAGAACTTGCTTCAACCACTGATAGTCTTTCTTTTGAGCTTGGCTTGATTTTGGAGATGGACGTCGTCGTCATCGCACCTCGTTTTTACAAACAGACCGACATTGTCGCAGTCCACCTGTGAGACCCTAGTGATGACCCAGTCTCATCGCAGTTATCGAAAGGGCCAACTGCGACGAGCCGAGGGCGCAATGGCCCTTCCAAAATCAAGCTAAAACCCCCAAAAATGACTGAAATTCAAAAATGTAAACCACTACAATCATGCTGGATGAAGTTTAAGGTTACCTTCTCCTGACGGTGAGTGAAATGGCTACTCGTAGCTCCCGGAATCGACAAGTGAAGATTTGGCTTTAAATGGCACTACTCCTCCCAAATTTGGCAAGTAGAACAATGGTGACTATATTTGGTTTTTATTTCTATTTATAAACAAAATGGAATATTCCTTTTTCAAATATTTGATGCTGTTATACCATTTGCTATAGTTTGGATTGATTTTATTATATTTGAACATTCAGTTGACTATTTGACCTAGTTTCCGAGTGTGCAGGAGTTGTGAAGTGCATTTCTACGCCTTTTTCACATTGAAATGGTCATCTCATGTATGAGCACCCCTTCTGTATTTTTTTGTTTGTCTTTTTTCATTAGATTCTAATTATTTAATAATTATGAGCTTACTCTTTATTCTTTCTCGTGCTCTTGAAACTATGAGAATACGTTACCGAGTTACAGTTTATCACTTTTTCGGGCTCATTAAACTCTTATGGAAAAGGAACCCCCTTGGAGTCTATCTTTAAGCTCTTTTCAGCCTCTCAAAATATGAAAATATTGCCATGCGAACTTGTCGCATTCATGCTTGTAAAAGAATTTGAATGGTCTTCTTCCTAGTGATAGTTTACCCCTCTTTCGGACTAGGGGGCACTAGTTTCAAAAAAGGTATACTACAGCCAATCATGACTGGAAGAGTCCTCTCCCGCGTTGGTTTACCCTTTTTCGGGCGATGAGGCTATCTTTATGAAAAAGAACCGTTGGAGTATTCTTTAGTTTTTTTCAGACTCTCTAAACATGAAATGAGGACCGAGTTTACCTTCTATGGACTCGTTAAACTCTCGCATTTAAGGGCCCGCCATGGGACGAACCCCTCCTATCCTAGGTTCAAAAAATATTTGGGATTGGACTCATCTATGAGATGAGCTATACCAAGCATATGGTTACCCTCATCAAGCTCGTTAAAAACATATGAGGCACTCATCATTCTTGATGGGGAAAAAGTAAAGCTTTTGTATTACACCTTTATCAGTGGCAATACCTAGTCATTCTTGAACATGGCCCTCATCTACATTTGCATACAGCACTTGGATCATCTATTTTTCCTTGATTTCCGCTTACTTCCTGAGTCTTGTTACTCCTTTGAGTCATTCAAAGAAATATTCCATCATCAGTTGCATTAGGAATTTGTGTCATACTCGTCATGTCAATACTGTCAAGTCATGCCATGCCCATGTTCAAGAATACTTTCATTATTCATCTATTTGCAGTCAGTACACCTTCCGTCATGTCGCTCTACTCTGAGTCAGTCTTGCATATTGTTGTACTGTCTGATCCACTCTACACATCCTTTGTCTTGTTTCATGTCGATGATGGGGGATTCATCATGTCCCTCTTTTGATGGATACATCCTTGTCGACTTCAACACATCATCCAAGGATTGAATCTAGAAACCAACCAAGTAACTTGGCCCTACATGCCTCAATGGCAGGTTACCTCGCTTTCAACATGATTTACATCATTGACTCTTGATCGAAATATTTCATCTTGCGTTCAACTTCAACTCATTTATCCACGCTTAATGATATGTACTATGATACCTTGGGGATCATTGACATTAATGGGGATTTCCCTTGCACTTGTTAATGGTATACCTCAATGAATGGTAATCAAGTGGTTTCTACCATGTTCGACGTCAAGACATTTGTAATCACATGGATAGATTCATATCACTGTGGGTTCAGCTTGAAGACCCTGGGGAGTCATGTTTTACCCAGGTTGCGATGGAGTTTGTATTGAGTCATATTACACGGATCCACATTTGTATTGGTTGTGGATGTGTTACCATCTCGTCATGGATCTATGCTTGTGTCCAGTAGCCATGATTGTGTTCAGTCGGTCATCACTACCATGGATCTGCATTGTATTGGTCGGTGGCCATGTTGTACATCATATGAGATTGTCAGTTCAGATTCAGTTGTACTACAGCAGCATCCTTGATTTGACAAGTCCATTTTCCATTATTTTTGTCAAAGCATTTCACCTGTCCAATCTTTAAACAGCTTCATGCTTTGGGGGGCATTCCATTACACCTAAAATCTTACAACCATTAGATTCAGTGTATACATCCCTAAAGTCCCATTGACTAAGTCATTTACCTGGAAAGGACATCATTGTGCTTCTGCCAGGTTTTGAGAGGTTGTCGCAGGCTACACTCATACAACCTGCGACGTCGCACCTTGCTTCATTACAGGGTGTGACGAAGTCAGTTAAATGGAAAAAATAGCTTCTTCGAGCTCATTCTTGGAGATTTCTAACTTGGATCCCTATCCCTAACCTATTGGGGGAGCTGTCCTTCAGTTCCTAACCTCTTGGAAGGATCCCCTATCTCTCTCCTACCATATCTCAACCTATCCTATCCATACCCTATCCAGTTAGTCCTATATAAGTGAAGCTCTACCCCTCTCCAAGGGGAGGAAGTATATAGTGTCTACATGATGGTGAAATCATCCTTGATCGATCTCTATTCATCTATTGGGAGACTCATGCTTCCTTGGGAGGATATGGCAAATGGATTGGATAGAGAAGGGCTGTGACGTTAAGCCTTGGTTGTAGTTCTATGTCTCTACTATGTATTTCCCTATTTACAGTAACACAAATGCTTTCCACCAATACTATTAATGTGTGATGATATTGAGTAGTTTACCTGCTTAACTGTTTACTTAGATCTCTTATTGTATATATGCTATTTACTCGTTTTGTGTTGTTCTTTGTGTCTTAACAAGTCTTGCAGCTAAAATCTGATGACCGCTGGACGTGGAGAAACATCTGGGAGAAAGGATTGTGAAGTGAAAGGTAAGACATCCAACACTTGATCTTTAAGTAGATCTAGGAAATCCATTTGTAGTTTGTTCTATTTGTTCTAGACTCACATTGAGATAGGGAGATCCGGCTCGCGTCCGCTCAAGTGGATTGTCCGTCAAACAATTGTGTGATCAGAGGCTGGGATATGGAACCATATATAAGGAGATCTAGTATTAATGAAAATATAGAAGTCCATATATGATCAAAACACTGCAATTCAGGAACCTTAGTCATCATTTCTCCCTTGGATTGAGATACATTTTCTCTTGTTTAGATATGCTGGGCAGACAATGCATTTCCTCAATTTTTGCGTGGGTGAAACATGATTAATATGCCCATTAGAGTTAAACAATTATTGTGAAGTCATTATCTGATATTTCAATTTATGCTCTGCCATCTTCAGCGTGAGTGAACTCAATGATCATCTGAAAGTTAAATGCATATTCAAATTAGAGCGCCCAAATTATTTCACACAAATCACTTCTATGAATTGCCATATCTAGCGCTAGCATGGATCAGAATATTTTCAAAGAAAGGAACCAAGTCCAGATACTCAATGCAGAGGAATATCATCTTTTTGAAGCCAGCAAACACTTTGATTTACAATAAGAAGCAATGAAATCCATTTGCATACCAACATTAAAGCTCCAGATCGCACCCACACACTGTCTACAAATTCAAAAAAAATGAACAATCCAAAATTACTTCATGCACTTTTGCCAGAACACAGTTCAAAGAACCTCACGTTTCTCCTTAGTCAAACATCAACTTAAAAAAATGCTTGTGATTTGCATAATAGACCCCATTCTGTACAAAACCCAGATGGCAGAATTTCCAATTTCATCCTTGTTTGCCTTGAAATCGAGCCACAATATCAGTTATGTTTTATGGCCATTAACACTTCATCTTGTTGATCTGCAAACTTCACAACCAAAGATCACATTTCCTTGTGCTATTTCCAGAGCTCATACTTTTGATCTCCACTTTGTTGTCATCCTCACTCTTGTTGCACTATAATTTCAGAATATCTTCAAAACCACACACCAATCGTTCTGCTTATAAACACAGAAGATAACCCCCACAAAAACACTCATTTGCTTCAATGGTACCACCTATGATTCAAATTCATCCTAGATTCCTCCATTTAGCTTAATCTATGATCTCAGAGAAGAAAGTAATCCTCGCATACACCTTCCTTCGACAAAGCACATCCTCTTTTTTTATACAGATCGGATCACTCAACAAATCTAATTATGTGGACTTGATATGCAAGTTAAGCAATGAAGTGCTTTTCTTGGTCAAATCGTGACTTCAAGAGACCAACATGGAAATCAGAGGTTTCATTCAAAATTAATTTAAAACGCAAACTCTTTCCCTCCATTGCAGGCGTGAGCACCTTTCAACATGGACCATGACTTCAAAAACCATCTTTCCTGCCAAATTGATCACATGGGTGAGCACCGTTAACATTTTCTCGAGGTCCTTCCATTACTTCACTAAGTATATGACACTATAGATGTGTGGACCAAGACTTCATGAAGCATTGGCATTGACCATGTCCTTTGTTGAAGGATGATACTTGAATGGTGATTCCAAATTTGAAATTCACATGTAGTTGGTAATTGTGGCTGGCTCAATTGTTGGTTTAAGTATCTTTGGGATGTGGCTTAAGTAACATAATGGTTTTCACTCTATTTATTGGAACTGAGCTTATTGGTTTTTACAAAACAAATTCTATCCTAGTTTCCAACACCATAAAGTATTAGTTCATCCAATTGATTAGGACTTCCTAATGAAGACTTCAAAATGAAGATTTCGTGGCTTCAATGAAAACAATATTCAGGGCCTTCCTGCTCTAAAACCATGTTATTTGTCTAAATAAATAAGAAAGCTTACAAACATGATTAGAAATAGTCTCAACAAACACATGTAAAAGATATGCTTTTATTACAATGAAGTCATTTAAGACAATGAGGCTGATCTCTTTTTATATCATTGGAAAGGTAGTTGTCCTACCACTATAATGTAAGTATTTTATCTAATTATCATTTTAATAGTCACTTGTAAACTATGACTTTATCACATCAGATAAGTCTTATACTCTACTAAGAAACAAGGATAATTTTAGGGGCAAAATTTAGCCCATGGGCTATTTTTCCATGTTTTTGTCCAAAAAACGATTCACCAGTTTGCATTTTTTGAAGCCCCATTTCGCCCAATTTTGATGGGGTAAACCTTTTTCACTCTAAAAACCACCAGATTATTATATAAACTATATAAAATCCTTAGAAATTGAAATAATTTTACAAAAATATCGCCAAATATTTTATAGTTGACATTTTAAGAATTGGTAAGATTCGCCAAGGTTTATACACTTTTAAATAATTATGGGTCCTTAAAATTATCCCTGCTAAGAAATTAAGGAGGATCGTGCCCTTCCCATTTTTGTCCAACCATTAGAGATTTCCATGCATCTAGTGGCTTCCCATGTTTGTCTTAAGTCCTCTAATCTAGTAGAGATATTGACATTTTTCTTTTGAAGGACTGACCCTCACAACTCATCATAGGTAGGGGATTTGTACATTATGCCAACAAGGACAACATCAAAGATTGCTTGGTAGAATGTATTGGTCTTGGAAATGCTAAACAATATGCTGCTCTATAGAAAACACCTTCCAACAACCATGTATGCTTCTTTCTTCCACACTCTTTAAGCATTGATATGAGGGAATCTTGTGCCCCAAATCTAGTCTTTAGAAAAGAGAAAGGTGAGGTTCTTTTGAAAGGTGGATTCATGGATCCTTCTCATTGCTCCTTGTCCTAGATATGCATGTGGGTCTAGCTACTCCTTGGACGGAAATTTCAAGTTGGAGAGCGGTTTTGTCTTCCTTATTATCTTTTTCATGAATAGTTCTATGGGAATCTCACATGATATTTGGGCTTAAATTAGGAATAATGTCAACCATGTGCCTTCGGAATCTAGCAAGATGGTTTTAGGCGGATAATTCCTCCCATGGTAACTTTTCTATATAGCTCAATACTCATTTTTTGTTGATTTGTCCCATACTTAGGTTTTCCCTATTACCAAAAGGGGTTAGCATGATTAGAGTGTCCCACATCTTGTTGGCACATATGTTGAGTTCACCCTATGTTTGAGGAGTTGTTATAACTTATAATAACCAATGGACCTTTGCTTGCACAGTTATCTATGAGATCCACTCTTAGAGGAGGCTGGTAGCTTTATTGGATGGGCACGCTAGCTTATGAGAAGATATCTTTTGACAAATTGCATAGATTATTTCTAGATCAATGCAAATAGATGCAAAATGGCCATTACAACAATAATTTTTCTACAATAAGGGATCCATAATAAGTCATTATGTCATGAGAGGAGGTTGGATGAGGTCTTTCCTATTTAATCCTTTTGCTATTTTTACTTTCTAGTTAAATCATTTATGTTATGCATTTCTTTGAAAGGTTGCATGATATGAGGTTGGATGAGGTTATAGGTGAGTGTTATATGGTAGATTTGAAAGAACCCCTTCTTCCTCCTTGGCCTTCTGTTGGTATGGTTTGCGAAGCTCCTTCTCAAACAACCATGCATGGAAGGCCTTTGTTTCAAGGACTGGATCTTTTGGGAGTGAAAAAGAGAGGGAAGGGGATTCAGTCATGGATAAGGATAGATAAAAATGGGAGTTATCAAGTTTTGGAGGTTGATAAATTAACAATAATGAAATGTTGTGACTTTCCAACAAGGGATATCCATCTTTTGGATCCATTATTTTGCATCCTTAAACTATTCTGGGATGAAAAAGAGCAATTTTGTGAATCTACAACAGATAAGCTACATAATCACAGCTGAAGAGGTCGTACTATTTATTTCATTGGATAATTATGTTCTACGATATGTGCTAGAACTACAGAGACGCCTGAATGTTAAAAATGATGTGGTTAACAATATATGGCTTTCTAGAGAAGAAGGAAGCTCAATATTTTGAACCTCATCCTGAATCTCACAAAAAAATTGAATTCGAACTAAATTTCAAGGTTGTCGAACTTGAATTCGAATCCAAACCATGTGACATAGCTCATAGGTGGATAAGACTCAATTTTTAAATTATTATCTAGGTTCATAATCATCACACATGGATGGATGGGTGGATTATGTGACACACCTCATTCACTTGAGCTATATACCTCGTTCACCTGGGTTGTAGAGCGCACCTCAACCATTTTTCACCTGGGATTTGAGTACAACTGACTTTAGTTTTTTATTATTATTTTGGTTTATAATCATTACACATAGATGGACAAGTATATAATATGACACATGTCATACACCTGAGTTGTACACCTCACTTATATATGTTGTATGGGGCACTTTGCTTATCTCTCACCCGGGCTTTGAGTGTACAGTGTTTTTCTCTTTGCAACAAAGTGTTCTTATCAATTGTCATTAATGGTTTAGATTTCAAATGTCAATTATTTCTAACTTGGTGAAAGTTCAAGTATGGTAAAGACTTATCCTGAGCCTCTAATGCTCATTTATGATATCGGGGTCATCTATCATAGCACTAGAACTTGTATGAAAGGTTTTGATTTTACATGCATATAAAAATTCCAAGGTAAACCTGGTTCCTCATGAGGTTGAAAGCAAATTTGAGTTTTAAGATATCTTTAAAAAAATTCACTCTTTTATGAATTGTTGCTATTCATAAAAGGATTTTGTAAAAATCCAATATTGGAATGATAAGGTTCCAAAGGCCAAATTAAATCCCTGGCAACTTCAAGTTGCAACGAACACCAATAGAATGTCCTTTGACCTTTGATAGGCTACATGAGGAATGGTATCCATTAGATATGAGAACATTCAGAACATTAGCCTATCCAAACAGATCTGAAGCATGGGGTATCATGGGCGTTCTCTACATCGAATCCCTCGTTGCCTCTGAGGTTAGCGTTGAATCGACCTTACTAGAGAAAGCCAACAGATCTAGAGCTTCGTCAATAAGACTTTCAATGGATATAAATACCTACTTTAAATAAGAAGGTATATCCTTAACTGTTTTTGTATATGTAAATATTTTTTATTGATTTGCTCCGAGTTACAACTTTTAACTCTACATTAACGTGATCCAAAATATCTAGATTTTAAGCATTACAATTCAGCAACCAAGCACAACTTGGATAAAGTATTATGCCCATAATTTTTTTTTACCATTCCAGATTCTTTGGCATACACAAAGCTTAAGATATCCGACAACAAACATTGAGAGTAGAACAAAGGCCTATGTTGGATTCTGATTGAACTCCGGTATCATATGCCAATAAAGAAGTACAATAGCCCCTGCTTACTTCCCGAAGCCGACAGCCCAATTCTAACTCGAAATGCATAGCGCCCTCTGACAGATATATTGTATGTAAGATCAGAAGATAAGAAGACCAGTATGTAGTTTACAAGGATATTATCCCCACAACACCGGAGACACGCTGTCTGTCCTTTTGGAAAAGAAAGAGTTTTAAATAACTTGGAAGGAAATCAATCAAAGCAGTCAATGAAATAAAAACCCAACAGCGATCGCAATGCTAAAAAATCCCTTTAGTAGCGACCTATGGTAGGATACCTCTTTATAAAAGGTCTCTAGTGTCAAGTAATATGCCATACCTACCCAAAACCCATCGTTGTATTTGAACCAATCTAATAATCAATTTTGTTGGTGCTAGCATCTTTTCCCGTTCGAGAGCCTATAGACCGGCTCCATAGACTTGGGTTCTATATTGCAATTTTATGCAGCCATAAGCGAAATTCGAGAAGTAAATAAGCATACTAGGCCAAGCTTTTGACTAATTATACAATCCAAATGTAATCACTGGGATTGAGGAAAAAGAATTCCAAAATTTTCAGTTTATGTCAATATGCCTTTTTTGAATGGCAGTGGAAGACAATTATTAAATTGCATAAGTATTTTTCCATATAAGTGTAATCTTGTCTTAAAGAAATTGAGAATAAAATACATGCAGATTATGGAGTACGTGATATAGGTCCATTCTTTATCAAATTTGCAACAATTTTGCCTTCATCAATAGAAACAACGTTGAAATTGGAAATTTTATTCTTGTCAAGGCTACGGGTACCAAATTGTCAAGTATATGAATAGTTCCTTCTCTAATGCACTAGAATCATTGCATATTCCCAACAACTATCACTATGTCACCAACTCCACCATCAAGATCACATGATATAGTGTTCTAAGTTTATGACATTTGTTCCATCATTGGAAGTATGGATGGCCTTCATGCATAAATTATAGGGGATGCTAAGTGAAATATACCAAAACCAAAAGAGTCTAAAAAGGTCAAATTATTATGTAAGATCAACCTTTCTTTTAGTAACTCGGATTAAGGTGCTACATTCTGTTTCTAATATAATTGTAGCATTTGGTGATCAATTGTATGGTTTTAAACAAATGATGGGAAAATCATTTGTAATAAATGAGAATATATTTGAAATTCAACAAGATTACTATATAACCAAATGATGTGTTAAAGCATCTTGATAGAACAACTAGTGGGATAACATTTACAATTTAAACTCAACGATCAATGTGAAAGCTCCTACACTTTAGGTAATGTTATTGTACATGGAATATTGTTTTTATTTTCATTTCTTGAATAGACTACTGAATTTTGATAGTACTAATTGTTTCAGTAGATGGCGGGAGCATGAAGGACAATGCTTAGCATAGCTTACGAACTTCCTTCAGAATGGTTAGTGGTATGTTGATCCTGGCTATTATATATATTATTCATAATTGACTCTTATCTAGACATAAACAATTATCTATTTTAGCTTTCATGGAATGTGACTTAAATATTTCTTTTGTGGACCTTGCTAAATGAAGTTAGTGGAGTTCAACAAATTGGATATATATCATAGAAGGTGTGGTGCCCATGCAACCACAAAAGGGATACATAGTACATACTTATCAGATAATGTAAAATCCAAAGCTCAAACTATGTTTTACTTGAATCTTGTGACAACTGCAAAATTTATCATCAAGAAGTCCTTCTAAATCCCTTGTCATTCATATCATTTACAAATTTACTGGGCATATTAGACTAACCAAATTTCTCTTGGATTATAGACAGTGGAAACCTTAAAAAATTTGAAAGGAGGGGTTCACTTTTGAGACCTTGAAAATAGTGGTGAGATGAATAATTCAAAGCCGAGGTATGTTGTCGAGTCCAAGATGGGTAGTTCATAGGACAACTTAGCCAAGGTAGAAAAAATTGTAATAAATAGTACTCAACTACCTAGTGATTCTAATCCTCGACCAGTTGGAATATAAGTGAAATATGGTAGAGCAATGAGTTTACAATTATGCCATAAATCAAATAATAGTCAAATACCCCAGTTTAATATATAAAGTACTTATTGCTTTAAAATCCATTCATAACTAAAACCAAAAGGATAAAACACTAGCTATCAACATGAGGCTAGCTGTTTGATCTAAATGTGTGTTGTAGATGAATGTGAATGTCATTACAATCTAGCTAATGCTAGTCTTATGAACTGTAATAATGAAGTAGTAGCATCTTGTACGAAGAGGAAAGTGTTTCTTATTTGCTTCTTTATATGAGACTATGAGAGAGCATGCCACAAAGTGCCAAGGAGTGTTAGCAATCACCATGCTAGGGAGTGCCAAGACATTCTAGAAAGTGCCAAGGTGTACGAGGGAGTTCCAAGGCATGTCAGGGCGTTATAACGCATGCCAAGGAGTGCCAAGGCATGCCAACGCATGCCAAGATGTTCCAAGTGCTAAGTCTTTCCAGTGAATGCCAAATGCTAATGTGTGCCAAGGTATGTCAGGTGCCAATGTGTGGAAATGCATGCCAGGGCGTGCTAAGTGCTAGAGTGTGCCAATGCTTTCTAGGGAGTGTTGGGGAAACATAAGAGAGGACTAGGTTAAAATGCATAGAAATGAACAAATAAGAGGGTTAATAAATCATGACTTTAATTTTTTATAGAGGGGAATCTCATTTATTTTCGAGGACCACTAATTTTATACCCATTGTCTCTCATAGCATTAAAATCGTTAAGATTGCTCGTTGTATTAGAGATGGCTTGATCTTAAATTAAAGTATTGTTGGTTCAATGTGAAAACCACATTCCACAGCCCAATTTTACCTTTAATCGATTACCAACATCCCATTTAGATTTTGTCGGATCACTAGTTTTGGTCTATTGCTTGTGTAAGCCATTGGAACAACTCACATTGACATCCTAATTGGTTTACTCTATCGCTATATAAAAATAATTATGACTTGAAAATTGTGTGCTCCACGCAAACAACTACAACTATTCATTTTGCTTTGGGTAAACGCATAACAGAAAAAACACTTCTACAGCCATAAAAATTGAGTTCTTTCAAGTGACTACATCACCACACTTTTTGGCAATGCTTCTCCTCAGCCACTCTCTCTATAATTTACTCATTCTCCTGGATGCATAGTGGCTTCCTACAACCGAATTCGCTTTGACCATATCGTTCCATTTTACGTTTGAGCAATTAAAATTAACCAAGCAGAGTGTTGTGTATAAACATATACACAGTTGGCATAACATGACTAAGGGCATTGGGTTGAATGGAGTTCAATAGTCTTTCAAACAAGAATCAGTCTTGAATGATAGAGATATGTTTGAATGAGGAATTATGATTGCGAATCCAAAAACAGAGTGCAATACTTATTTTAACACAACTGAATTTGACTTGAATCCTCAGTTAGGGATTGTCACCACAAGCAAACAAGCCATTCTTGAAACCAAATATGAAAATAGAGTTCTCATGTAATTGGCATCTATCTCTGCCATTGGTACTGGCTTTCCAGCTAGCAAACTAAGCAAATAAATCATATTTGCACAAATTCATGTCATTGGTCGAAATGAATTCACATTGAAGAAAAATGATGATCGCACATAGCTTCTGAATAGAGTGACCTAAGAATAAAGAATACTTTCTATGGAAATATTCCATTTTTCCAAGCAAGTACCTGTCTGGTATCTTAGTGAGGCCATCGATTCCTAAAAATAGTTAGATTAGTTCCCTACCATGAGATTCTATAGATAATAACAAAGTGGAAAGGATCATTGGCTCCTACACTCACGAATTTCATCTCTCGCAGTTATTGGGAACGGGAAAGAATTGTTTATGAGATCTATATAACACTAAAATTTTTGAAAGGAGACAGTCCATTAGCATAGGTGTCAAACATTTTATAGAATGTGCATTGAAATTCTCAAAGCTGTTGATCTAATGGATAAAATTTGCACAATAAATAGTAATGGAACCACCACTCATTTGTGGTCTGCTAGTAGCATTTTGGAGGTAATTTAAAATGAATGGTTATTCTTTGGAATACTTTACAATTCCTCTTCTTACATAGCTGATTTGAATGTCATATATAATCACCATAGGATGAGAGATCCACTTCTAATGCATGAATTCTTCATGTTACATATCATACGAGTGCTCCACATTTTGTTTTTAGCAAGGGAGTTCTAGATAAAGGAAATAGGATAGATCTGGTCAAACAACTTTTCAATTGCCGTGTGAAGATAAAACAACTTGTAAACAAACTAATCCGCATATTGTACCCTCTTCAAAACTACTAAAAATGCATTTTATTTGAGGTCCGGAGTAGTGCATTCACAAATGAAAATAGGCCTTGACTGTGTTTTCAACCTTGCTGAAAATAGTTTTATCATATATATCAGATTTGAGTGCATCAAACAGGTGTAAAGGGGCTAGAAAAAGGATACTTCAGTGTAAAAACTTCTCTCTTGGCAGCTAGAAATGATATTTTGTTGGCTGAAAGTGAATTGTTGTTGGCTAGATGTCTACAAAATGTTGTCAATTAGATATTCGAACATGGGATTGATTCACAACTAAAGGTGACTTTATTATTGCCTTGAAAGATAGAGGATGATGCCTTACTATTGAAATTCTTATGCAACTTCACATGAAAACTCAAAAATGCTATCCATCTCAAACAACTGAAGCTTGGATATGGGACTGCTAACTAGTAATCTATCATTCTTCTAAACACTTTCCATCAAAACTGAAGGTACAATATGATATGTAGGGAAGCCTTGTTAAGAGGTCTTGATATCAAAAGATGAGAGTAATATGCCACAGATATATGGAAACAGGATACTCACAAATAACTTATGCACATTAACAATGATCCAATGATATTAGTCCACCTAGAATTGAGTTCACATTAAGTTGACCGTTAATCCAACTCCTTTGAGTTCAAGATATAGAATTTAGTTGGGATAGCATCTTGAATGTTAACCAAAACTGCATCAAAACCAAAGTTCCTTTCTGAAAATTAATCCTCACTTTTAGTTGTTAACTCTGGGTAGAAAGCAATAGTGAGATATGGTTGTGTGTGGGTTGAGTAATTGCATTGTGGGAGAAGTATTGTGCATCTACAATATACATCAAAAGCATATTGAAAGCAACAATGTACATTGTATAAAGCGTTTGGGGTCATAAGAGAGGAATCATGTCACTATTGCATACAGAGACAATGTTTAACAATATGAAAGATTTGAATTCCGACTTTTTGTTCAATGGAGTTTTATTGCTCACCTATTTTGGGATAGAATTATGACATTATTCTTAAATAATATATTGCATATCAAATCAGAATTGCATTACAATAGGATGAATACTATTTGTAGTTGGTTATTATGAATATACTAAATTGGATGCTTTGCAAATAATTATTTTATGAGCAAGTTCTATTAGGCATTTTCATGGAAATATAATGAAATTTGTCTGATGTGTGCCAATCCACAGAACTTGAGAGGGGAGAGAAAGGTATAGGTGATGGAACTATAATTTATGGGATGGATGATGGAGATGACATATGCATGTGCTCCTAGACTGGCACTATTATTGGGCCTCATAAGGTACAATATATTTCCTTTTTCATGTTCATTCCAATGAGATTACTTTTATTTTAATTATTTAAATTGTTAAATGATTGACATTTATTTGAAATTTAAACTAGGACACAGTACTAGCTATTATGAGTACATATATTCTAGTTCTTGTAGTCATAGTTACTATGTAAAAGGTCAGATGCATCTCTTGATAGTGTTTATTTATGTGCATGAAGGTCAGATCTATCAACTGAAACTATTTTGTGACAAAAACTATCCTAAAATTCCTCCAACTGCAAGGTTTTACTTCCAAATAAACATGACGTGTGAATCAGGAAACTGGGGTGGTAAGAATTGGCTCTAATTTTAAGAAACTTGGGTTTTGTAGTTTTGGAATTTTTAGATTCGAACATGATAGTTGGAAATACTATTTGACTTTTATGAACTGCAAGCTCTTTTCCTAGTTTGACTTGTCCAACCAGCGAAGGTTCCAAATCTTAGGAGGGAATGTTCTATTAATGTTTTGGATATTGGAATTGTCTTGGCTTATTATTGGACATGAAATATTAAATATATCAGATTATTACACACTTTCTCTCTCAACCAATACATGTTTCCTATCAACAATATTTTACAAGTAGTTCCATCTTTCCTTGGGATTTTCAGCTGGGAACACTTTATTGGTCCATTTTTTTTTTTTGGTTTCTGCTTGTCAAATTTCCTTGCTCTCACCTTTTAAAATATAAACACTGCAGGTAGAACTGATACTCTTTTAAATGCTAGGAAATTGGTGGCATGAATATACAATGGAAGATATTTTGAAGCAGTTAAAGAAAGAAATGGCATTTCCTCAAAACTGAAAACTGCCACAACTTACAGAAGGTACCTTCTTCTAGAAAGTGCTTCGTTACTATTATTGTGGGAATTTTGAGTTGCTTTGGAACTTGACGAAGAATTTGTGGATCAATTGGACATAATTTTAACATAAACTGACTTTTTTCATAAATCTCAAAGTTATGGATGTCCTCGACATGAAACCTTATTGTAAACTTGTTACTTTTTAACTAGCTATTAAATCTAGTCATTTGTCTATATTTGTGGTTGAATCAATGCAATAGAGAGACATTATATTATCTTATTATTTTCTTCTAAAATTCAAACGTGATGTTTAAACAATGTTGAAGATATGTTGAATAGATAATTCTTGAAATTGATCTTTAAACAATGCCGAAGATATTCAAAATGGAGCCATTGGTTGGGAACTAGCTCTTGTCATCACTTCAAGCTCTAATTCTAGTGTGCAAGCAAAAAGTAAATCGGTAATACCAACTTTCTATATAGTTTGTTTTCCCTGGAGGCCATGATTGGTGTGGGTACAACAATAGATCCACACTGACACGTGTTGACATGATTGTGGGGCAAGTCCTTCGAGAACTTGGAGAGCTACCCAATGCTTTTATTGAGCTTGAGACATATTTATTTATAGATTAGTGCATTGGCTTGATGGATAGTGTTCAGTTGAATATAATATTTGTTGTGTTTTTCCCATTTTTTTTTTAAATTTTTAGGTGCCTTGAAAATAGATATGAGCATGTAGGTAGTTGATGAGCGATTTTAAGCATGGTTGTATTTGGAAATATAAATTAGATTTTAAATATGGTTGTATTTCGATCTTATTGTTTTTTATTATAATTACAAATGATGCAATATTGGTTTTAATATTTCTCCTTTCCCCAATTCTTAAAGGGTTCTAGCTCAATGGAAGAGCGCTTGCCTTACAAGCAGGAGGTTGGTGGTTCGATTCCTCCATGCCCTAATGATATTCCAATATTTGTATTTTTAATAAAATATATTTTATTATGATTTATTATGGCTATAGGGAGGGTTTCAAACCAGTTTTGTATGTTGCTACAATGGGGGTTTTAAACCGCCTTCATATGTCACTACGAGAGGGATTCAAAAGCCCCCCTGTAGGTTTATATGAGGGGGGTTCATAACCACCCCCAAAGGTTTGTAAGATGGAGTTTTAGGGGGGGTTTCAAATCACCCTTATAGGTGTCTACGAGGGGAGTTTAAAACTACCTCTATAGGCCTTTACGAGGGGGGTTCAAAACTGCCCCTATAAGCCTCTACGAGGGGGGTTCTAAACTGCCCCTATAGGCCTCTCCAAGGGGGGTTCTAAACCCCCCATATAGGAATATACGAGGGGGTTTCAAAACCACCCTTATAGGCCTCTACGATGGGGGTTTGAAACGGCCGCTATAGTCCTCTATGAGGGGGGTTCCAAACCACCCATGTAGGTTTGTATGAGGGGTCTTATGAGGGGGGTTCATAACCGCCCTCGTAGGTCTCTATGAAGGGGGTTCAAAACTGCCGTTGTAGGTATTTATGAAGGGGTATACGAGGGGGGTTTAAAACCACCTCCATAGACCTCTATGAGTGGGGTCACAAACTGCCCCCAAAAGTCACTTTTTGGGGCGGTTCCAATCTCGTCGAAAACTTCCCTTAAAGGGAAGAAATTTTAACATTGGTTCCTTTAGGGGTGGTTTTTCCAAAACCACCCGCAAAGCAAAAACCCCCCCGTAGGTCACTTTTGGGGGCAGAAGACAACCCCCCCTAAAGGCCAAAAATGTAGTAGTGGTTTTTGAGATCCCTTTAGAAATATGAGATGGATTGATCTTAAAAGAGTTAAGGTTACTATAATTACACTACTCCATGTACTGCATTGAATTAATATAAACCCTTGTCATGACTTTAACCATGCTTAATGAGTACTTAAGTTAAAATTAATGATTCAAGGATTTAATTGGTAAGATCACCAAGTAGTATTATAAGTACCATCTTAATTATTTTGATTTAATAACCATTGAGATTTAGATAGTTGGTCTATCGGGTATTTTTAAATTAAGAAAAAATAAAAATCGCATAGCCCATTTACCAAAATAGTCAAGAGGATATTGGGTTCATTACAATTGGTATTAAATCATAGTAACAACACTGTGGCCTAATGTATTCACCTACGTACATGTATGTTGTGTAGTATGTGAAGTATTGATTATTTTGCAATTTTTTTTAGAAAGAGTTTACTTTATCGACATGCATACTATAGCAAGCACGAAATAAGTTGGTATACTTGAAATATTTGTTGATATATTTTATATACTATAGTCAAAGGCTAGTAAAAGGATTGCATAGGTTGAATATGTGTAATCCGATGTGTGATGTGCTTAATCAAATGTTAGATTATTGTTTATTATACATAGGAAATAAATGCAAAAAATAATAATAAGAAAAGTCATTGTTCGGTAACTGAAGTCAGTCAGTTCCCGAGAAATCTTGTGGTAATGATAAGATTAAGTCTTTAATAAAATTTCCTAGAATCCTAAAGATAAAGATTAGTATGTTCATCTTTCTTGAAATGCGTTGAAGTATGAGTAACTATGCTATAGAAATGCACCGCTTAAGTTGATTACTCTGGGTATTTTGTTAAACGTAAATTGTTAGTAGTATGAAAAGAGTTTTTGAAAACTTAGTATGACTAGTTGCATGCATGCAAGTAAATAATTAAAAGTGCATATGCTTTACTTGGTCATAAGTATTTAAGATATTTTTGGATATATCCATGTCTGTATATGTGTTAAAAGAATGGTTACATTATGTTATAAAGATCTGCATCATAATCCGTAAGTACTAAGGAAGCATGCAAAAGAAAATTAAACTATTATGATGTTAGTAGGATATAACAATAATGAAGATTGGCATACCTATGTCATTATATGCTCATGCTAATTTCACATCTATAATCTTGAGTAAAGTGGAAGTCTATGTGTAACTTGTTGTCACCTACCCAAATTTTGAGATTATTTATTTTATTTGCAAAAAAACATTACGTTAAATTATAATTACAAAGTTTTGTAATTATGACCAAATCTGGTCAAGGATGATTGTAATAAAGACATTTTTATTATTTAATAAATTAAAACAGGAGACAAACACCCAAGGAAACTGTTAAACGAGTGTTCACTGACCCACTAGGAGGAATGGGAGCTGTTAGAAGGCATGGGATAGATGCCAGCATTTGCACTCCACCACTAGTTGTTGGTTATGGGACAACAACCCCTAAAATTGTGGCATTATTCTGCAGGTGGGTGGAGCAAATATGTTAGCTCATTAATGACCAGGTTAACCACTAAAAAGGCCTAGCTAGCCTAGATAAGACAATTCGAATTGGGCAAGGAGCTCTACATTATTTTCCGCAGAAATAATTCCTAAAGTGTATCAGGTGACCACTAAGAGATTCGAATAGGGAGGCTAAGTGGAATGTGCATTGTTAGTTTGCTGAAATTATTTTGAGAAGGAAACCAGAGGTGCTGGTGTAGGTCTCTTTGACTGCTAAGTCTAGAGGACTGATTGATCCAAATTGTTGCTGCAAGTGGATGACCTAAAGCTTCTATAGATTCTTCTTCCTAATGGTTCAGTGAACAATCTCGGGGGTCCTAAGGCATGTAATTTGGCTATCTTCAGGAATAGGTTGGGTGGAACAGGCTCCTTGGGTTGTTTATTTCTCCTACATTCACCAGGTTCTACTGTTCTGTCCTATTTATTTCAGTTACTTGAGTTTATGTATTTGTAAATTTAATATTTACAGTGAAATAGCATACAGAAGTAATTGTTTCATTTTATGACCTAAGTATCATTTTGTATAATGTTGATTAAGTAAATGAGATGAGTGATTAAATATCTTCTCTACATTTTTTCCCATGCTGTCTTCTGCATAGTACTCTAGTATAAAGAAGAAAAATTTTAAGATAGATGATTTGATACGCTGATTGCCAAATGAATGAAGAGACAATTGTTGTTGAATTTCACTAGTTTGTCTTATCAATCATATTCTGTTATATAGAAATTAAGTTAACATTTCATCTCTACACACAACCTAGGATTTTCTTGTTATGTTGAGTCATTTACTTCTGTTCAGATGCAAATGTTATGCATTCTTTTATTTTCCTCTTTTCCACAGTATAGTACTATATTTCCATTTCATTTCTTCTATTAACATCTATGAAAACTACAACAGCTGCAAAATAATCATAACAACATTTCATAACATTTTAATATATTTCTTTTTTTTTATAGCAATGGAATAAGCTAGATTTATGTTTCACATGTTTCCTAAGCATCACAAATATTTCTAATATTTCCTATATTTTACTTTAGTATTTAAGATCAAAACAATTACTGACCTCTGTACTCAAAGTACCTAGCAAGCAAATAGAGAAAAACAGAACTGGATAATTCGTATCACCCTTGCCAAGATTTCTTAAACATAGATTAACTACGATAATTCAATATTATCATATTTTATTTTCCCAACATTTATTTAATTAAAATTAAACTCTTATCAATTATTTCACCTGATTTCAAAAACCAAAAATGCATTCTTATTGTTCAAACTATCACATATACTTAGCTTTCTATACAAGACAAATGTAGACAAATTTTTATTATCAACCACAATATTATCATTTGGTGGTTCAATACAAAAATCGAGTCTTAACTCCATTCCAAACTTTAACTCAAACAAAATGATCACAGGGTTTCATTTTTGTAAAATAAGTTAGCCACAACTCTCCGCTTGGTTTAACACTGTATTTTTCTAAGTCATTATATCAACTTATACAAACATAGAAGGAGATCAGGAAAACTATTTATTTTTAGACAAACTCAATCCCATATCAATACTCAAACAAAATCATAAACATTTTAACACAAGAATTTCCATATTTCGCTGAAACGAGTTAACCCTTGACTCTCGGTTAGTTTTTACATTTATCAATATAGTCAATTTATTGACAGAGTTTGTACCACGGGGGCTTCACTCACTAAACCACTATCATAGCATGTTCGTTCGTCGCATATGAAACAATACCCCTAATTTCACTAAATATTGTTAAACACCTTCCAAAATCATTTTTTTAAACCCCCTCCCAATATGCCTTCCCAATTTTAAAAAACCCGTATTTCACTAGATATTGTATGTATCAATTTTTTCATTTACATTTTTTATACCCCTTTATATTTCTACCTAGTATGTTGATATGATACCCCTCTTATGACCTCGCATGCATTCTACAATGCACCTTTCTTCTTTCGATGTATATTGTGGATGCACATTACTTCACCCACAATGCAATTACTCAACCACATATCATTATGATTTGAAACATCTAATGGTCTAATGAAGAGATAGGAGATCACTTCTTCTATGTCACTAGAGCCAATGCACATAGTACAACATTTAGATTGCATGTTACAGTTCCCCAATCGCTAACTAAGCCTGTTGTGGGCTAGGTATCCAACCCTTAGGGCCTGTAACAAGATCTAGGAGGCTGACTAAACCTCCCAAGGCGTGTAATAGGCACGAGTGGTTGGGTATTCAAGCCCCCAAGGCATATCGAGGGCCTATAACAGGCCCTCGAGGCTTATAGCCTCCCAAAGCAATTGGTAACAATTGGCAGAGTGCTATTGGTAACAAATGGTTGTCAATGACCGCTATCTCTTGACTATGATCGACTGGAAACCCACTTCACCACGAAACCCCCTGGCCTCAAGCATGCCTCAAGATGTGATTTCCCTGCGTACTGGTAAGCCCGAGCCTTTCCTCAACCCAATTTCTCATCCGGCCGTGATCCTGCCATCTCCATTTGGAGGATATTTGTCAGCCCGCCCATATAAGAAAGACCCCAAAGTATTTTTGCATTGTTACATTAAATAAAAAAAAACCCTTTTCCCCTTAATATATAAGCAATATAATTTTTAGATTTTCATGAATATTTAATACCGCAATATGAATGAACGTGGTATTATATTGCCTTCTAGTGAAGCCCTCGTGGTTTGTACTGAAAACATTTCAAGGTTCCTAAACCACATAGGGTTCATTCCTTTAACTTTTACATCTTAAAAAAGTGTACTGCTACAACAAAATTTACAGTAAAATGCTACAAATCATATTAATAAGAAAAGCTGAGGATCTCATCCTCTGGTACTTTGTCTTTTGGCTTCCAAAAATATCACCAGCCAAAACCTTGCCAGGAACCATATACAGCCTAACGTCAAACATCAAGCTTCAGCCACAACAGGCCAGGAGAAACTACGAGGGAAGGAACCACCGAGGTTTACCAAGTGGTAGAGAAACTTCCTTCCACAAGATTTCAAACCCTATAATACTTAGACGAAGTGAAAAACCTGCCACAAGAACCCTTCTAAGGTTAAACGATGAATGCAAAATTATTAATAATAAACACAATAGATAACACTATCACTACTTTATTGAAACATTACATGTGCAACATCACTCCAAGATTAAGACACCGGTAACAGACAACGACAAATCCATCTAGAAAACATAGTGAAGAGACGATTCAGACTCTAAGAATCACTTGCTATTCTTCTTACAAGAGAATTTATCTCTGGTTCAAACTATTCTTTCAACAACTAACAGAAAACCCTGAATTTTACTTCCTAAAAACATCTTCGAGGCTGCATGGTAACTTGGATATTTAGGAAAAATAAACACCTGCAACTTTTAAATATTTCCCAATAGGTCAAGGGATCGAACTCGAGGAAGGAGTCCTCCGAACCACAACTACCAAAACCCTACATTGTAGCAGGTGGTCGGCCTCTCTTCCTTACCACTGCCACGCGAAATGAAGGTCGAAGGAGCACTTCATTGATACAGATAATGAAAAACTAGGGTTCTAGTCCAAAGTCCCAAATCATTTGAGATCAACGATGGAGATGATGCCAACCAGGCATGTTGAGAATCAGGAAGCATCCACTCTTAAATACCATATTTATTATTTCTATCCACCACGATGCTAGCTCGGTAGACCAAGGGGAAAAAGCATCCTAAACTGGGCATGCTGATACAAGTTTGTAAACTCATTCTCGTGACCTACAACCACGAAGGCATCCACCTAAGACTTCCACTACACATAGCAGGTAGATGACTTAAATGCCAAGAACGGTTTTGACAGACTGCTAGCTCGTAACACCATTCCATTCAATACCCTGTCATATCACCTGTCAGTGCCAACACTTAAGGTTACATCGTATAGTTCATATCATTCCAATGTGTTGGTCATTCACATGCATAGGTTATATTTATAATGTATATTGTTTTTCAAATGACAAGGGTCAAATATTATAGAAGGCCTTCGATACTTAGGGTATAGTTAGATTTCATTCTTATGCACATTGTAATATGTTTTCACATTGTCATCTCTATTTTACAAGGGTACATAGCATTAGTCAATATATACATATTAAGTTAGAAATGTTTTAAACCCTATAGCTTTGAAATTTCCACATTAGAAACATAATAATTATGATGGTAGCATTATAACAAACATTGCTATATTAGTATAATTCTATATTTATGTATAAATGGAGAAATATAGGAGCTACTACAGTTATTTTGGATAATTTCAAGTTAAATCCACGTATTGAAATAATATTTGGTTCACGTTTTCTATAGTGTAGAAAAACACAGAAATTGAAACATTCATGCAATAAATTATCACTCCTTACAAAATGGAGAAATGATGACAGGATCATAATAACACATATACATTGTAATCTAGCACTTAATTCATAAGTATAAGTATCTTTTCTTGATGTTTCCCTAAAGAGCCTAGTGTAATTCACTAGTTACGACTTCTGCAACTTATAAGCATGGCCAAAGTAACACTTACAGAATTAGGACAGAGATCCATGCCCTTATTAGTTCTCATGCTTGGAAGTACTTAGAGTTACTTTAAGCACTAACGGCGAGCTGAAAAACATATTTAGAATTACTTGTAAAACTTGAATCAACGTAATACTCTTACCTGTGTATAGCTTTAGCTGACAATATCTAAGTAAACCTCAGGGTTCCCCGTAGGAACCCTTCGTCATCATTCAAAAGAAAACTGTCAGTATTTATATCAAGAAGATTATATCGTAAGAACATTTAAACATAGCACATAGATTTATAATTAACACAAGCAAAACTAATATCGTAATTTGTGTTAAGAAATATGAAGTGACATCATCATATTATGTTTTACTTAAAAGGATTTGTATTTAATTTATTTTCCGCATTAGTAAGGATAGCATTTAATGCTATTTTAAATTTTTAAATTTTTGTGAAATTACGGAATCTTACACTTGTAGAGATTATGCTAGAAAGGGTAAGTGTGTGATATTAAAACCTCGAGTCAATTATGATTGAAGAAAAGACATGATATAGAAAAGATATTGGTAGTATTAAAATCCTAATGTGTATTCTAGCTTATGTTACGATTGATTCTTCATCTATTAAAAGAGAGGCATTAGACCAATAATGTCCAAATGGACAGAAGGTATGTGTGATTGTAGTTGTAATGAATATATGTGTTTTGTTGCAATGAGACATTGCATAGTTTTGATTTTAGCAAGGTCATATATGATAAAATAGTTAAATGTACAAGGATGGTGCATAACAACTTATTTTGTCTCCTTAATATTGTGCATTATACATTGTGCATAATAGTACTTCTTGGTTTATATTATTTTATAAGGGACAAGATGACAATAACCCCTTTCAAGAAGTTGTAAGTATAATTTACATGTACACTTGGCTGCAAGAAATTTTTCCAAACAGAAGATAATGGGAACCAATAAAATGAGGTGTTGACCAACGTGACCTTGGTCAACAGGGGTTTGCCTCACTATCGACACATACCACAGACTCCCTGGGCACCAACCTGTGAAGGTTTGAGACCGCCCAATAACACCCATAGAGCGGATGAGGTCTCACCCGAGGCGTCCAGGAAGAGCAGACGGAACTATGTTTCCGCCGAGGGAGGAGGAGAGTTGTGGCTGCACAGACCAGCTCTATTGCAGTACTTAACCATAAACTTTAAGCATTCGACATGGAATTATAATGTATTACTTAATCGTAGCATTTATCATCACAGTAACAGTAAGCAGATATTGCATCAATAAAACATAACAACATTCATATATCGCAACATTGCACAAAGATCGTACCAAAACATCATCATTATATTACTGTCGCAGTCGTATACCAGAAGCAAAACATAGATCTCTGTACACATATATCTCCTTATCTCTCGCCTGTCATTCCTCTATTCCTCTCTATCTATCTCTATATCTCCCTAACACTTACAACTCTCATCTATTTATAGGCTTCTGCCATTACAATGTTTGTCCACTTACTAACGACTTCCTAACCGACACTATGGACAAATGAACCAATATCTAATTGACTCGGTCAAATGACCCAAAAACCCACATATTGCGGTACAATTGACTCAACATTACATAACATGTGGTCCAAGTGACCCAAAACCCTCCAACTACGGTATACTTAAACACAAAATACTCTTTCTGCGCCCTCATCCGATGTGTCGTAGCGTCGGAAGTACTGCGACATTTTCCCATCGAACCGTCTACCAACAGGCCCCCAACACAATCTTTTGGCTTTCCCTCGAGCCACGTCAACTGCTGCTCATCCTGCACACCAATTGTTCTTGCTGTCTTGAGCATGCGGTGTGGTTCTGCTTCTTTGGCTATACTGATCATTGTCTTGCTGTTCGGTAAGTCTTACCCGAAAGTGGGGATCCCCCGACTTGCTGTCATGTACGTCTCGAACTCATCCTCGAGTCTCTGTGAATGGTACCGACGGGCAGGAAAAGAGGACGAACAGTACCAAGGTGCAAAATGAGAAGATGACTCTGGCACATCTGTTTTGCACTGGCAAATGGCTCCTACTATGGTCGGGGAGCTACCACCCCAACCATCTCATTGGTTAAGAGAAGCACAATCCTTCGAACAACTACTGCATACTTAAGCATGCTGGTCCGACCCTTGGCTCGATCATACCACAGTGTAAATGCACCCGCCGAATCAAGGCGCTCAAGGGCACTCGTCGTTTGGGCTTGGAGGGCCCCTGGGGTACTACCACAGGAAATGGAGTGAAGCATTTCCATAGCCACCTTAGAATTCCTCACAAATCAACTGGCCAACTGATCTAACAGCATAACCACGCTATTTCAGAAAGACGTCTTTGTACCGAACTACGGTCGAACTCTGCTACTTATAGAAGGACAATGCTCGGGTCACGATGGTGTGAATGATGCCTCAGTACCTCGCATCTGCGTGCATGAACCCATTAACTAATGCAGTGGGTGGCGACCATGCTGCCACTGAAGATCCCACGTGTTGTTGTGTGAGCAATCTCCTCACATCTTCCTGATCGTACCAGCCCAGCGTGCCATGTGAAAAACATACCGTCATCAAGTGGTGACCAAGCAAAATCATGTATAGAGATGATGGCACAGGGTCGCAAGAAGTTAGTGGGACAATAGTCACAACACTGCCCTGTACCCCTAAATCCTCTATAATCATCACGAAATCCTGCATGTACTCAACCAAATCCGTCATCGATCCTGTCCACCAATCGACTGGATCCGCCATTAATGCCCATCACCCAAACAACGTCATTAATTAACTGTTTAAAATTTTGGCATTTATTACTTATTTGACCTGGTCACAACACTGCCATGTGTCTTCGACTGCTTCAAACTTGCGGCACAAGCCTTCCTGCTTGCGCATTCCTTCTTCTGTTGGTGCACTAGTGGCCACCAAACAACCTGCAACACACACTCTCTTTTCTCTCTCTCTTTTTTTTTTCCCAATGCGACTCAAGAATCGCACTGTTCCAAGCCCGATCGATAGGGCTTCAACCTGTGACCATTTACCAGCTTGGGGAGTGTCACCCCATCCAAGTGATGCAACTGAACCGCTCCTCCTGAAGTAATACTACTGATGCGATATGGACCCAGCCAATGCATCTATAATTTTCCTGGATGTTTCATAAACTTGCTGTCATACAGTAGAACCAAGTCGCCTTGCTAAAACTGTTTACGTTTGATGTGGTGATCATGCCATGCCTTCTGGCGATCCTTCTCCACCCCTTGGTGAAAGCCAGCGATAAATCGATCCTCTTCCAGCTGCACCAATTGTGCTAGATGTTCATCTAAGGCTGCGAGATCATCCATGCTCATAACAGCTGCAATGCGTAGACTCAGAACAATGTACTCCATTGGAAAAATTTCTTCCTTCCCATATACCAGCTTAAAAGGTGTCTGACCAGTCAACCTTTTACATGTGGTGTGATAGGTCCATAACACTGCTGGGATTTTCAGATCCCAGTCATCATGGTTCACATTGCACACCTTGGTCAGCCCATGCTCCATTACCTTGTTAAATGCCTCCACCGTCCCATTTGCCTATGGGTGATAGGGTGTACTCTTCTTGTGTTGTATCTGCAACTCCTCTGTTAATGCGCTGATGGTGCGATAAATAAAGTGGCTACCTTGATCACTCAATAAAATATTAGGACAGCCAAAACGAGAGACAATGTGGTCGAACAAAAATCGAGCAACCATTGCTGTGGAACAATCAACTATGGGTGATGCCTCAGCCCATCGGGTCAAATATTCTGTTGTCATGACTATGTACCATGCACCCGTATGTTTCCCTGGTGGAGTGATCGGCTTGAAAAAATACAGAGCCCATTTTTCGAAAGGTTGCAATGTCACTTGAGGTAGCAGCGGCATCTCATCACGTCTAGACGGCTTTCCAGTTCACTGACAAACATCGCAAGACTGCACATAGTCTGTCGCATCATTATGTAATGTGGGCCACCAAAGCCCTGCACGCAATATCTTCCGGGCGGTCGCCCGACTGCCATAGTGTCCTCCCGCTACTCCACCATGTGCCCCAGCCACTATCTACGCTTGCTCATGCGGAAAGACACATATGCGCAAGATCTCATCAGTGCCCAATTTATACAACTCTCCCGCGATTAGCTGAAAGTCAGCATCCTTGACAACCAACTACTTCTTCTTAGTAGTGGTAAAGTCATCGAGGGCGGTGCCTGTCACCAGAAACTGAAGGATGTCGTCAAAATATTGATCAGCGGCGACAACTTTAAATAGTTGGGCATCTGGCAACCCATCTTCGATATTAAACGATTCCTCCCCTGTCAATCCGTGATAAATGATCTGGTCCAACATTCAATCGCCCCAGTTTCACAATGAATTCAAAATCAAACTAATGAAACAAAAGTAGCCAATGGCATATCTTCCCCCCCAACACAAGCTTATTGACCAAGTATTTTAATGTAGAATGATTAGTGAACATTTTAAAGTGGCCACCTAACAAATAATGCCTGAATTTCTACAGCGCGTAAACCATGGCCAAACCTTTTCATTCCATGGTAGTGTAATTTCGTTCTGTAGAGGACAGCTTCTGACTGGAAAAAGGAATAGGATGATCAAGGTTGCTTTCTCCAGGTTGAGCCAACACAACACCTAATGCGATCGATGAAGCATCAACATGGACATGAAATTCCTTACTCCAGTCCGGAAAGACCAAGATCGGTGCCGACGCCATCCTCGCCTTGAGCATTTCGAAGCTATCCTGACATTCCAAGCTCCAATGGAAGGCTGCGTCCTTCTTAAAAAAAATTTCCATAGGGGTAGTAATCGCAGCATAACCCCTGATAAACTTGTGATAATATCCTGTATGACCCAAAGTGGCTTGCAATTGCTTAACGGTGGTTGGTGGTTGCAACCCCAAAATGAGCACAATTTTAGCCAGATCAACCAACAATCCTTGTTTACACACAATATGACCCAGCAATATCCCAAACGGTGCATAAAAAATACATTTCTTCAAGTTCAACGATATTTGGTGTTGTCGGCATTGCTCAAGCCTTAACCGCAGATTGGCCAGATGATCACGAATCAACCCATACATGGTCCAATCATCCATATATACTTGCAAAAATTTCTGAATAAAATCCTTGAATGCGGCAACAATGACCCGGTAGAATATCCCAGGTGGATTCTTCAAACCAAATGGCATTACCGTGTACTGAAAACAACCCTATTCCGTACCGAAAGTTTTCTTATGGCAATCTTCCTTGGCAATGCGAATTTGATGGTAGCGAGAGAATCCATCAGTGAATGAGTACATGTCCTAGCCACCCACTCCTTCAAGTACTTCATCAGTAATTGGTGTCAGAAAGGGGTCATGTAAGCATGCATCGTTCAACTTCCGCAAGTCGACGCAAATGTGCACTTCACCTATTTTCTTGTCTTGTACCACCATAGGACTAATCCATTCGAACTCTTCCACAAGTTCAAGTTCCGCCTTGACCTTTTCTTTATGTCATGCATTCATCCGATAAGGTCGCTATCGGACTGGCTTAGCATTTGGTTTTAATGGAATCTTCATCTCTCCTAAATCACCCAGGATTCCCTTCATTTCGAAAAAATTTGTGGGAAACACGTCTTGAAACTCATGAAGTAACTCAGTAACCTTACTCATCATCTCATCATCTCAATAATCCCCAACATTAGCAAACTTGGGAGTATCCTCTGTGTCGATATTCATCTTGCAGAGTTGCTATGGCTGACTGAATGGATTACTTGGCGTAGCAGGTGGGACCACATCGCAACTTTTTTCATATTCGAGAATGTTGACATTCTGGGGATTGTCCTCATCCTCTGGCCCAGCACTGATATTGAAGCACTCCATGAGAGACTGCATCTGACAATATTTGTGCGGGTCAACATGGTAGGCCACCGAAACAACCTGAGGTACTACGTCACGGATGAGCTGTAAGGCGTTATGGACATCCGGGTTGGCATCCACAAAAGTGAACATATGAGTGAAACAGACCATCAACTCCCCCCATGTTGTAATGTCACACAACAACTTGGCTGTTGTGTACCATGAGCATGGCATCTCATCCAAAGTATGGAGAAAAGCATGGACCCACTCATCTATGGGTCGCGCTACCCATAATCGTTGGCATTCCATCACATGATCACTGGGATTAGTCCGACCATCATACTTTCCAGTGTGATAAACCTCGGTATCGCCGAACCGAACCATCATCAACCTTTGACACTGTGAACAACCATTAATGAATTTCTTATGTGTCGCCCACCAGCGTGCTGGAGCAGCCTTTAGTGCTTCCTCCAATGCCAGCAATCGCTGTGGTTTTGAGACACAGTCTTCAAATTCTACTAAAAAGGTGGTTAGGCCAGGAAACCCCTCATAAACAGGAAATGTGATTGTTTCTGTCACAACACGACATAAGGATTGCGTAACTAAGCCACATTTTTGGAATAGTACCTCATGCAATCTGTTATGATAATGTTCTAGGGCATCATTAGAGTCGAAAGATGCAGAGCTCTCGCTGCACCACTCGAACTCACCATGGACAGTAGGATGAATATAATCTTCGGAAATATTGAATGCATGGTCCCATCTTGTGGGATCATCAACTCTTACAGGCTCAACGTATCGGTGTCCTTTAGCCGGATCCAACAGGGCTATGACATGGAAATCGCGACTCTCAAAGGTCATCATGTGCTTCTTGAAGTTGATTACAGCTCCACTATCGTTAGCCCATCCAATCCCCAAGAGCACTAGATAAGAGCTTCCTCCCTCAACCACGTCAATGACATTGAAGTCAGCATAAGTCTTCATGCCCTCAATATCGATTGTGAGCTGTGAAACTTGCCCAACGGGTGTTACCTTCGCATGGTTAGCCAACCGGAGCTGTACAGGAGACTAGCTCAATGGGGGACTCCCCATCTTTTGCCACACCTACCTGGTTAAGATGTTAACATCCAAGCCAATGTCAAGAATAACAGATTCAACATCATATTCACCTATCTGAATATTCATTCACATCTCCTTGCTGGTCTTCTGTCGCTGCAGGGAGTTTACTGCTGACTCTTGCCGTCCTTTCGTAAATCCCTGCAACCATCCCTCAATCTCAACCAGTGAAGTCGGGTCTCGGGCCAATAACAGACATATTTCAAGAAACTTTTGCAATGTCCCCGATGGTGGCGATCGATCAACGTCTGATGTAGTATCAAAGACAGGTGGCATATCACAAACAACAGTCTTACCGACGTCTTTCTCCAAGGTGCGACGTGCCTCTAGGAATGTCTCCCACTCCGTATCAATGTCAAAAGGTACCATCTTCTGACCAACCGACCGAATCAATGGTCGTGAACTATCTTCCCCAGTCATCTTTCCTCCACGAGTGACAAGAGCCACCGAAGCATCTTGTGGTCGCGGTTCTGCAGAAATGGTTGCAATATTTTCACCCTGCATCTAGTTCTGCTACAAATTCCCTGGTTGATTAACATTTGGATTGGCGTTCGGTGGAGGTTGCGGGGGCTAGTTCTATACTGGTTGCTGTACCTGATTCTGTACTGGTTGCTGTGGCTGGGCCTGATTCTATAAATGCGGATCATTCCCAGCCTGCCATCGTGCAATCAACTGTGGACATTGATTCTATAGTAGTGGGAAGTCGCACTGATAATGCCCCCATACCGCACAGTGGCAACATTGAATAGGTCCACAACCACCTCGGCCTCCTCCTCCATGACCAAATCTGCCACTGCGTCCGCCCTTGTATCCTCCTCGGTAGCCCCCCTGCTGCTGGTACTGAGGTTGGTTAACCTATTGCTGCATCGGTGCTGGTGGTATCCCTTGCCCTTGTGGTGCATACTATGGTTGCTGTACATACTATCGCTGAGGCGGAGTCATCTGCATCAGAGTATATTGCGGCATGAACTGCTGCGGTTGCTATTGCTGTAGTGCAAACTACATCTGCAGTTGCAGTAGTAGCTGAGCTATTTGCGGTTGCAGTTGTGGCTATTGCACGACGCGCTGATCGTCCTTGACGTAGAATGCATCACACATCCTCTCCTATAGCAACCCATATGCACGTCAATCCTTGTCATCATGACCCACCGACTTGCAGAATGTGCAATAAAGATTTCGCGGGGTTGTGATCATTTTATGCATATATGGGCAATTATCATGATTGTGCCCAAACACGTGACAAACGCAACACCACGACATACTGCCGCCATTCAATGGGTTTGGTGCTCCTGACACCAAATAATTACAGAAATCCGGGCAATTATCCTTCATATGCCCTTCTCCTTAGCATCGCGTACACCATACTTCATCGCGTTGTTCCTTGTTCTTCTTCAAATCTTGCAACTATATAGTCAGGTTAGCAATCTGCGTCTGTATCTGCGACATCCTAGCCGCATTATCTCCAATTGGTGATGCCTCCAATCACATTGCAATCTCTAGAGTTTCGCTAGGCATCGCTATGTTTTGCTGCATCAGTGGCAGCCGAATGTGGGGTAGCAGTGCCGTAATGAACCATTCTTTATGTTGGACAATGCTCATCTCGAAAATAACCTTTGCCATCAATGTCTTGAATCGCTGGTCGAAATCCCATACCGTCTCATTGGGATACTGCTTAATTTCCTTCAATTCAGTGATATATTGAGCCTCCGACTTAGGCCTTCTAAATTCGGCAATGAGCCCATCCTGAATCTCATCCAATGACATCTTTGGGGCTCCCATAGGGACTAGAATAAACTTCATGAACCAATCTAATGCACAACCTCTCAGAGTCGTGGCTAACTGTCCTTTCTTAGCATCGACATCAGTGATCTATTTGATGGTCAAGACCACTTCACATAAAAACCAATATTGTTCTGGGTTGTCTATCACACTTCCATGGAACAATGGTAACTTAGCAGCATCGCCCACCATTTTGGGCTTCCTTCCTCCTGTCACTGTGCTACTACCAATCAACTTTTGCAGAATTGACGAACTTGGCGGTGTTGAAGTGGTATTTCTTGTTGTTTGTGAGTCAGTGAGTGGAGGTGTGGGTACGTTGGTGCCAGGGTTTGGTCCTGCCTCTATCCTGGGTGTAGCCTGCTTGTCCCTGTCAATACTGTGAGGTTGCTTCGTCCCATGTGGTCTTCCTTCGTGGTTTTGCGGTTCGATCACTGCAGGACCTTCTCATGTCCTCTGCCTGTTCTCCTGTCGAAACCTCGCTTCTCCTCTTGTAAGACCACTTTCTTCCTCGGCTTCGCTCACAGTCTCCTCATGGTCTGCACCCATCTACCCCTTACCATTCCATGTACCATCCCCAGCATTTGTAGTACCCATGGCCTCCGCCCACCAGGATGTCTACTGATTAAGGTGCATCCTTAATCTACCCTTTTTGCAGATTAGCATCTTAATCGACAGTTGGAGCGACAGCAGAAACCTTCCCCTCGGTCCTCGATAGAAGTATCTTTCAGCTTCACTATAGGATTTATTCGTGTCAACTGTAAATTCAGTGATATATCCCTCCAAGATGCTATTGAGCCAAACTTCAACAGCCCGCGATGCCTTGTTATCTACTTCCTGTAGCTCCTGAATCAATTTCGGGGTCCAAGCCATCGGCTCACCACCCCGGAAATTCCTCTTTTGGAAGGTCAGCTTTGACAACCATTCATACAGGATGACCAGGAATTCACAGAAAAACCATTCGTGTGAACTGTCATGGATATACCTTCCCAGCCAATGATCTACTGTCAGTCGTGTGTTCCGTATTTCTTCTTCAGCAAACTCCCGCAACTTCTGATCGAACAAGCTCTGTATCACCGACTTCGTCGGGTGCCACAACATGACCTCCTTTCACACTGCACATAGTCCTGGCAACGGAACCATTTGTTGACCAATGCGACCTCGATCGACAGGGGTTCACCTCACTGTCGACACATACTGCAGTCTCCCTGGGCACCAGCCTAGGCAGGTTTGAGCCCACCCAGCAACACTCGCAGAGCGAATGAGGTCTCACCCGAGGCGTCCAGGAAGAGCAGACGGAACCATGTTTCCTCCGAGGGAGGAGGAGAGTTGTGGCTGCACGGACCAGCTCTATTGCAGTACTTAACCATAAAATTTAAGCATTCGAAATGGAATTATAACATATTACTTAATCGTAGAATTTATTATCACAGTAATAGTAAGCAGACATTGCATCAATAAAACATAACAGCATTCATATATCGCAAGATTGCACAAAGATCATACCAAAACATCATCATTATATTACTATTGCAGTCGTATACCAGAAGCAAAACATAGATCTCCGTACACATATATCTCCTTATCTCTCGCCTGTCATTCCTCTATTCCTCTCTATCTATCTCTATATCTCCCTAACACTTACAACTCTCATCTATTTATAGGCTTCTTCCATTACAATGTTTGTCGACTTACTAATGACTTCCTAACTGACACTATGGACAAATGACCCAATATCTAACTGACTTGGTCCAAATGACCCAAAAACCCACATACTGCGGTACAATTGACTCAACATTACATAACATGTGGTCCAAGTGACCCAAAACCCACCAACTGCGGTATACTTAAACACAAAATACTCCTTTCGCACCCTCATACGATGTGTCATAGCGTCGACAGTACCGCGACATTTACCCATCGAACTGCCTGCCAACATGAGGTAATTTCTAAGTAAAACCATGAATAATGATTGCTTGTGAAAAGATAATAGTGCTCTATTAGAAGTTGATAATATAGAAATCGATGCACAAATGATTTATGCCAAGTACATAATTCATATGGAATACATTGGAAACAAATTCGTAGGTTTGAATTCCTATTGAAACACTTGAAATGTAACATTTCTGAGAATATTAAAGTGTATATAGATGACATAGTTATGTTTATGATATTGATTCAGAATATATAGAAGATGTAAAATCAGAATTGTTGGGATGATTTACACATGTTTTACAAGATACTAAAAGGATCCAGTCATGAAACTGGTAACATGATGTTTAGTATAGTTGATGATTATTGCTAATCAAGTCTTCGAGGACTTAGAGAGACATGCCTTGATGTTGAGTTGGGAACTCTAGATCATTGATATTATTTAGATCTATTATGTTTGATTTGATGTTGAACTGATAGGATATGGAGAATTGAAATTATTTAAATATATGATGATGATTTGATGTTGAGTCGAAGGACTCTAAAGCATCAATATTGTTTATGACAACTTGATGTTGAGTTGAGAAATCTGGAGCATCAAGTATATTTAGTGATATGATGATTATGAAATTTTATGTTTCTTTTTGAAAAGTATCTATTATATGTCATTGTGACTAACATTGTTTTGAGGTTATTGCAGGCAATGGTGTAATGTCCCCAGTTTGACCCCATGGCATTAACATTATAAATGATGTAATATTGTTATGAAATCATGGTGAGGAGCTCAAGGCCAAGGCCCTGCCATCGATTTAGTGATGCATATGGTTTGCATGCTAGCAATGCACATTGGAAATTCAAATATCATGTAATATGCATTTTAATAAAAATACCCACAACTAGCTATGCAATGCAACAAAGAGATGGGGGCATTATTTCACAAGGAATTGGGAGGGAAAACATTCAAACCCTTGAGACACTAAAGTCAAGCCAAATGTCAATGAGAGAACCCATCAAACCCTCAACTACCCGTGTTGACTTTTGTACCCAACCATTAATTTCTCCCAAGAGTTGGTTGGGGTAGTTAATGCCTTAGGAATGGAGAGGTATGGCTGTCCAAATTCGGGTATGGGCAAGCCACCCTTCATGGAAAATGAGGTTTTGTCTCCTTGGGCAAGAATAGAGCCATGAAATTGCTCTCTAAGCCATTATGCAACCATCAGTCTTTCTCCCTCACACAGCTCTAGCTACCTGGGCATTTTCCTCCATGGTTTTTCTGAGTTTCCCTCCATCTTTTGACCTGGGAAGGGGCGTTTTTGTATTGATTACCAGTAGGGAAGAAAACAGAACGTTTTTGGGTCTTCCTGGAGGTCATTTAGGCCATTGGAAAGGATCCTAACCAGTGGGGAGAAGTTGGTTTTGCTCCCTGGGATTGAAATCGAAATTCCACAGTTCACTTGGGTGAACCACGAGTTGGGAGAGCCAATCTGGACCCTGTTTTGTGAACACCTCTGTTGTAAATGTGTAACCCTGTCAATGATCATTTTTGCTGTGAGAAGAAAGAGTATGTTTGGGTATGGGTAATGGGTACTCCATTGTTTTGGTTTGAACTTGAGAATAAGCATCCAGTGTTCTAGTGTAGCCTGATAAACCCAGTTGGACTAGCTTGGCTGAGATGAAATGGTTAATGGGCTGTGTGTGAGCTGGGATGTTCCCTTTCCTTGTGAGAATCATGCCCAACTCAGGGGTGGCCTTCGGACGGACTCAGTATAAGCTGTCGAAGAGGCTATGGTTGGGTGGAACGTTGTAGCGACATAGCTAGTTGCTTGGGACAATTACATAATGAAGATAAGTGTCTATGTATTTACTTCTGCAATGCATCAATTTGATGACTGTTTTGATATGCTAGATGGGCATGAATTGTGTGTATGGATTATATTTAAATTCTGCTCTGCACATTACTTGATTGTATCTGCACACAAATGTTTAAATTCTTATGATTCTAATTAGTGGGATGAATCTTATGAAATGCCCAGATTTTAGTGCCATGTTCCCTTCCTTGCATTGGGTCAGCAGGTGGGTACATTACAAATGGGCTAAGGAAGCCCCAATAAGACCATAAATTAAGGACAAAATGTTAACTTATGGAACCTGTAATAAGAAAAATATACTTAACAAAGAATAATCAAACAAATAAATATGAAACTTTTGAGCTAACCATGGGGGATTCCCTGGGTTATAAGGCTCCTGAAATTTTAAGAAATATTTCTACACTAAACAAAACTATTTATTTTGATAATTAACCAATTAATGAAAAGAAAGAATAAATTGAATAATAAAAACATGTGTCTATGCAAGAGAACCTAAATTTGAATAAGAGTCTTTCCCAAAAAGAAAAGTTGCAGAGAGTGGACATTATAGGGGGTAAGGGTCCCTAGTACACTAGAGGGTTCTATTGTAGGTCTTGGATCGCTCCATTTTTCCATGATATGGTACATTACTAGTCCAAGATGTACTGTGTAAACAGAGATATTTTATTATAGGACTCTACACAGAGCAAGTAAAAAGCCTTGTGGCTACTCTGCATTACTAATAAATATAGAAAACAACCATAAACATTTGTCTACAACAAAAAAGAAGGTAATATACTTCATGAATTTGATGAATTGATGAAGCACTTGGTGATGATGTTTGGCGTTGCATGTTAGCTCTGGAGCACCTAAACTGCTTATGATATGTGAGTTTGGTGTTGAGCTTGTTGGCTCTGGAGCACTTGAGTTCGGTTTTGAGCTTGTTGGATCTAGAGTGCCTAAACTTCTTAGACTCATTATCATATTTAAATTTGGTGTTGATATTGTAGGCTCTGGAGCACCTAGATTTCCTTAACTTGAATGATTCACTAATGTACTTGGTGTACTATGAGTACTTGGTGTAGTCTTATCATTTGGTGTGATAGTTAATAACACTGGATATGTTACCACCTTGAATATCACAGGTAGGAGATACACCAGTGAAGGGTATTGTCCTCATGTTGGGTGATTTATGAATGATATGAACACTATGTGATTTCATATTTTCCTTATAAGCATGTTATGCATATGTTATGTACATGTTATGCTTATGATATGCGCATGTTATCCTTAGACTATGTACCTGTTATGTGATGTTCATGTTATGCTCATGTTATGATGGTTGATATGATTACTTTATGATAAAGGGCAAGCTGAAATGGCCAAATGTTCTTTGGAAAAAAGTACTACTATATAGAAGGATTAGGATGGTGTATATGGCAAGGTTATGTGCCATGAAACAAATTTTTTGAACACTCTATCTTAGATAATGAGTTATATATATATATATATATATATATATATATATATCATGTGTGATTGACTAATATTACAAAGTGAATATTTGTATGTATAATTGAACTACCAAAAGAGTTGTTATGAAAGGGGAACAACATGATGTTGCAAAGGAATTATTGTTTATGTTCCTTCTACCTTTCGATGATTATGTGTAGGCATATATATTTGATGCTGAAATTCTAGAAAGAATTTGTGTTGCACATGTAAATGCAAGTTATGAAAATAAAAGAACCTTTAAGATATGCAGAAAGATGCCAAAAATATCAAAATTTAGAAGGCAAGCATAAATAACTACAGGTTGTATTTCACAGAGACAACTGGAAGTTGCATATAAAATTTTGAATGATACAAACATCAGGGACGATGTTATTTCTAAGGGGGGTAGGATGTAATAACATCTTTGTTACCCCTCTTCTCTGTAATGAAAAATATAAATGCAAATGTAAGTGTCCATTTCCTGGTGAGTAGCTCAAGGCCAAGGCCTCGTCAGTAAACGATGTAAGTAATTTCCTAACTTGTTTTGTAGTTTTATTTGTAGGCTTAGGAGACTGAAGGGCTTCACACAATTAAATGAAAAAGGGCAACGAATCGGTAGGATAGGTTTAATGGATGTGAAGCAATGAGTTTGATGATGGGTGTCATCTTGGTGGAAGTGAACTGTGATTTTCACTTGAGAGGCACTTAAGTTTATAAGTGTCATATAATTTATGTTAGCGGCTAGTCCTAGATAGGAGCATCGAAGAAGTTACTAGTCACTGTAAAGCAATAACAAGATCCTATGACCTATATATTAGCATAAAGATAAGTATTATTATGTGTTATTAAGTAATATTACACAATCCTCCTAGATATCATCAATATTTTAGTCCCGGTAAAGAATGTCAAGATGTTATCATTAATACTTATAATGGAAAGAAGTTAAGTTTTCCGAGAGAACATTATCCTCACTTGGGAAAGATAACCATACAAAATCATTATCATTCAAAGATTACAATGAATGTATGATAAATACATAATTATATATATTAATTGAAGGAGGGAGCATCCCACACTAAAGGGTCAAATAAAAGATATATATATATATATATATATATATATATATATAAGTGTTTTATTTAAATATATAAGGATATTGTATTTGTTTAATTTGGAGAAACCATATGAATACAAAGGAAAAAAGCATTATTTATTATTATAAATGTGAGTTTTAAGTAATAAGTTTATTACTTAAAAATCTATATAGTGTACTTAATATTTTTTTGTTAGGGTTTTTCCAACCGGCTTGGACACCAATCCCCAATGGAAGGCTGTCGAGTCAAGAAGGCAGGTATTCAACCTCCACTTGGGCGAATCGATTTTCAACTATTTTTTGAGATATGGTGTTCATTAGAGGGAGGATGGCCTCCATCATTCGAGGGGAGTTCTTGAGAGAAAATAAGACTCTGATTCCATACATGGATGCGCTCCCCAGAAAAAAGAAAAAGAGATGTTTCTGTGTGAAGGATGGAAGAAAGGAAAATGATATTTGCAACTAATTTGAAAGAGGAGGCCTATAATCTATCACCGAGGAAAGGAAGAGAAGGGAGACGTTCACTACACATTATTATGCCACTACACGTAAGAAAAGAACATGTATTCCAATTTGGTATTTGATATATATGTGTTATGATTGATTCCTCTAAAAATGGTATGTGATCTAATTTGATATTATGTTCTTCCAAGTGTTATGTATAAAGTCTGCTAATTTGATGACTTGGTCTCTCGAAGGAGATTCAACGCCCTTATTTTATACATCTTGTTTACACTATGCGGAGAGGGGACCAGTCTCTATGTAAAGATTTGATCCGCCCAGTCTGATCTTTTGGTAGACAAGTTATAAAGGGGAGTGACCTCCAGGGGGAGAGAAGAACCACCCATTTAACTGTACTATGATCATTTTTGCATATGCTAAGTAACGGTGTCCAAATGCGAGAATCGATTCCACTTTTCTTGTCTTTTATATTATTACTTTCCTGGTGAAATGTGATCCTTTAGAAAAGAGATCCAACTATACTAATAGAGGAATGGCCTTACTTTAAATAAATATCCCAAACCATGTTTTCTTTATTGTTATTTTATTCTTATGTCGATCTCTATCGATACTCTCTCTCTATATTTTGTCTATAATTTACAACATATTTTTTTCATGAACCGGGAATCCCTTACACCTAGTAAGCATTGCACTACTCAAGAAAGCCTCCATGCTTAGTTATGCATTGAGATTATGTGAGTGAGTGTTGTTTTTATGCATATTTTTACTCATTGGCTTTAAATTTGAAGAAGAGTCGAGGGCTCAATATTTACTATTATTATATGTGATAAGTTCGTTGAAGAACCCCATGATCCTTCCTTGAACCAAGTCTCTAAATAGTCAGTACTCCCAATATTTAATGATTTATTATTCGAGTTGTAGAAGAGAGAGGGCGCTCTCTCTCTCTATATATGTTAAGTTCCACTAAGTAGTGATAGTTCATTATTTAATTTCATACACCCAAGTGTGGTAGAATCAAGGAGGGGTATCTTCCTATAACCATTCATACATATTTTCTTGCTATGGGAGATCAGGGAATGACCCTATTTATAGGAGTTTGAGTCCTTCTTACATATGATCATATTGATATTATAGTATGCTTAGAAAAAATAAAATGAGAGCATATCCCTAGGTTCAATGTTTTTAGAATTATATACTTATTGACCCAATAATAGGTTTGGAGAACTTAGTTGTTATTTATATTTTTTCAAGAGCATAGGGCTATTTTACATGAAATCCTGGGATCAATGAAAAGTAGGCTATGTTATTAAGAGAATTATGTTATTAAGAGCATTAATACAAGTTTGAATCATGAACTTAAATATGAGGAATTAGAGTTTTAGCAGCCTACTACTGGAGTGTGTTGGCTTGATATATGTTCTTTAACTTTCCAAGATACACTCAAGTTCTACTCTATTCAAGGAACCAACAAAACCCCTTTTCACCAGCCCTTTCGGCAATAGTGTGCGAGCAGACTGGGGTCTCACCCAAGGCGAAGTTATGGGGAGGTTGCGGAAGCAGGTTTCCACAACCGAGTGATGAGCGCTTCAATAGAATAGCAACGCATTACAAGACTTGTGTTTTAGACTAGGGGACTGCGTGAATGATACTTGTGCTAGTGCGCATCCAAAGATTGCATGGTATGGAATGACCGCTTATCAACAGGACAACGCAACTAAAAACAACGCTTCCTCTTCAACACTTACACTACTTCGACAGGATTCACTTAATGTAACTTATGCATTCACAAGCATCTTAAACTGTAAACCTTGCAATTTATACAATATGATGAACTACAATGCACTGCGCACTTCCGATGCTGTGCTTCAGGGAATCACACTACACAGACATTGTTGGCTTAAGAGTTACTTATGCATTCAACATTCACTCACGTGTGTTTAACACTTAGCGTATTATTCCTATCATTCATTCTTATGGAGAATATACATGAAAGCAAAGATACACTTACTCATAAACATGAATTTAACCATTCAACACAAGAAAATGCACATTCAATCACATAACAAAAGGATTTAACGTGGTTCACCCCCAGGATGGGAGATATGTCCATGAGAACTGTTGTTATATTATCAATGGGAAGGGTTCAACAGTTCCAATCTATGCACATAGCTGCAGACTCTCTCCTCTCTTCGATGGGTCTCTATGCACACATATGCAAACTCTTTCCTCTCTTTGATGGGTATCTAAGCACACAGTTGCAGAGCCTCTTACAATAAGTCTTTCAACAAAGATCAACAAAACTCAACAATAAAAAATATGAACATTAACAATTAACCCTTTCCCTTACAAAATATGCCCTTTTATAGATCATTCCCTTAGGTCACGTCTATTACAATCACGTCAGGCCAAAAACCCTAATGTTACCCAAAACTTGTGCAGTTACCTTGCTCACTAGAACTGTTAGGCTCTGATAGCGAATTCATCGCCATGGATGTCCTTCTACACGTGGTCACAACGCTTTCACCCTCCCTGTTGAGTGCATGCCGATGGGTCGCTTTCATCCCGTTGTTCCTTCTCTAATGGCTTCATGTGGCCGGTTCACGTAGTGCTGCCTTTGCTCTTACGACCGGTCGTTTTCCTTCCTTGACACTTCTTACCCGCCTCCTGGGAATCTTGGAGTGTCTTAACCAAAATAGATTGCCGAGTAATCTCACTGGAAGTTATACCGTTTTCCATCCAACATTATTACATGCTGCATCTTCATGGAGATGGAACTTCGTGGCGCTGGATCTCCGCAGTGCTGGTACTTCACAGTGCTAAAACTTCACAGCATTGTCTCTTCTACTTTGCCAATGCTTCGCTATGCTCTTACTTCGCAGCTCCCAAAACTGACTTGTCCAAAATTGTCTTAACTTGAGCTAGGCCCAACAAGTCCCTAACACTTACATGTGGCTCATTCCCGAGCCACTCTTAGTAGGTTCATTGGGCTGTGCCTCTCCTGGCTGTTCTATCCTCAAAGCAAATTCTTTATAAGTTGCGCTTAGCTTTGCAATTGTGTCTTTGGCTTCTTGCTCAACTGTCTTAATGGTTTCTACCAAATCTGGTGACAGGTCTTCCTCAGCCTATTCTTGTACCGTTTCCTCTGATGCGTGGAGTTCCTTCAACTTCTCTTCAATCTTTTGCGAGATTGCAAGAGCTTCTTCTTGTAGGGGTTGTGTTTTTGCTAAAGTTTCAGCTTCCCTTTCTATCAAAACTAGGAGTTTCTTTTTGTGCTCCTTGAATTTTGCAAATCTTCGGAGTGTCTCGATTACCGACAGAGTCTTCATCTGCGCATTTAGAGCATCTATCTATACATGTGTTTGTTGTACACTTGTTCGAACCTACAGCAGCTGACGATCCTCTTGGAGCGTGGTCCAAACTCTGGTTTCTTCATCCAACAAGTTCTAGCACTTAGCTATTTCACTGGATATGTTCTTTGCAGTAGCCTTCACTTCTGTTGCTCTAACTTTTGTCTGATCCAGTGGTGTCTTTGGGAGATTCTGTGCTTCCAAAGTTGCAAGCTTTTCTTTGTATTCTATCTCCATGTCGACCATTTATGCCTTAATATTGCTTACTACCAAGCCAATCTTAACGATGGTATCCGCGAGCTTCGGCTGCTCGTCACATTCTGGTATCTCTGCGCAGACCAAAGCAACAACCTACTCTATCCTTCGGCTTTTCTCATGAGCACTTTCAAGTTCCTTAGCCTTCTGCTCATGTTATTCTTGCAACTACTTATAATTCGTCTCTAGGTTTTGGTGTTGGCTCACAATCACCATATCCCTATCATGGATTTCCTCCACAACTTGCAAGTGAAGATTATGTAGGCCTTCTAGTGGTAGCATGGCAATATCAATATCCACATGCGGTAATGTATTTGCACCTTCATTTAGTTCGTCGCTTGGCAGAATTACACTTAGTGGGTCTATGCGGACGATGCACGGTCGCGGTGCCATAGTTAGAGCCGAGGGATGTTTCTGCTGCTGAGGTGTGGCTTTGGATCTTCCTTCTGAATCAGAATCATGAACCAATTCTTTCTGGAATTGTTCCATCTTCGCTGTTATGCCTTGCAGGGTTGTGAGATTCTGTTTGAGACTCGCTTGAACCTATTGAATTTTGTTATCTTTCAGGGCGAGCGTGTATTCCAGAAATGCATTGACCCTTCCTGCGATGATCTCATAATCATCATGATGTAATTGCGCTTTGGATGGCAGGTTTGTTTCTTTCTGAACTTTATTTGGTACTGAGATTTCTGGCTCCTTTCTCTTTTCTCCTGCTGTACTCTGGACTTCTTCAGCTTCTTTGTCTTTCTCTTCGCCGATTTCTTCAATGACCTTTTTTGGGGTCTGAACACTTTCCTTTGAGTCAGATTCAATGACCATTAGTTCCTCGACCTTCCATTCGTCTACCCATTCCTTCATGATCAGGTCAATACCCGCTCTGTCCAAGTGATAGTTCCCTTGGAACCATTCTGGGTTCTTTTTCTGTGCCTTTGCTGAAATATAAATGAAATGCATGTAAGCTTTAAAATTTAAAGTGCAGATATACTTTTTTGTTACCTCCTTTGAAATGCGCAGTGTGCAAACAATGACAACGCACAACTACTCGTAGTATGTGAGGAATACCTCATTTGAGGCATGTTGTTGTTCTATCTTCAGAGTTTCCCTTAGATTTGCATATCTGGGTCCTCGACAATCCTGGATGAGAGCCGAAAGACCGATGTAGTGCTTTGGTTCTTTCCATCCTACAAAGGCGATCAACACCATCAATCAACTGTAAAGGAAGGTTATGCCATTGATCTAAGTGTCGCAGACATCGTCCAAAAATTCATTTAGCTGACACTGACACCAGTTAAAGCTTACTCCCTGTGCTATCTTCAGAGTGAGGTAAATTGCTCCTGCTAGTACTTATGTTATTCTTTCCTTCTGCAAGAATTTTCCTCCAAGCAGTTGTACTACAAATCACGTAGCATCATCTTTTGGGTCGTCTGTGACAAACCCTCGTTTTCCTTTGGGAATATTGAATTCCTCCTTCATTTGCGTGGTGACCTCTTTATCTCTCGTTTTGCTTGCAAAAAAATTTTTAGGGTCATCACTCCGCTTACTTAGCTCTGTGATCCTATGGATCAAGTCTATGTCGATATCAACATTTATTTCCATCCATAGGTAGCCTTGGTGTGTGTGCAATATCGGTGTGCACACAACTCGTTTGAGTTCAAGACTCCTATCTAAGTGTGGGATGCGCAGCAGGTTCAAGTAGTCCTGAGTGCATGACTTCAGAAATCCAACTCTGTGCTACCAGCAGTGGATTATTCTTCACATTCATGTTTCGGCACATATATTTGTTAGCTTGAAACTGAGGATACTTCGGCTCATCAAGATCCTTGACTTGTTGTAGTAAATCAAAATCTTTAAAATTGCAATTGGTGAGCTTGCCCAATAGCTTCTCTCGTGGTTTGACATGACTATACATCGGTGGAAGTGGTATCTCATAGTTTGTGCTTTTGGAAATATTGACTACTGATGCATCTAGTGCGAGCGGAGAAATGTATGCTAGTCTTAGGTATATGGGAAGCTCTTTGTCTACTATTGGAGCATTGTGTTTCTTAGGGCCTATTATTTTGGGCTTGGATTGTTCAACTACAAGCTCCTTTCCCTTGTGATGCATTGCTGTAGGTTGGCATGGTGAGCGGCATGAACCCTGGCCTTTTTCTGTAACAGTCTTCTTGGCAGGGGTTCTCATTGACCCTTCAACTCCCATTTGTTTAAAGATGTGTACAACTTCATCTAGAGTAGAATATTCAGACATTAACTTGCAGTGCGAGTATGAACTCAAGACAATCAATGAATTATCTGTAGTACTTAGCTTGAAAATCATGGTAACCGGATCACTATGCAAACTGCGGTATTTATAGGCCCTAGAAGCCTTACCTGCACCTAAAAATGGCTAGATAAGCATTAATTTTGATGATCGTTGGCCAAATACGCCAAGGATTTCAATCCTTTCCTTCCTTAACTTATTTAGAACGGCTAATTTTGCGTTAAATGCTCAAGCAACGTCGGCAAAATTATTGTATAACGGCTAGTTTTTGACTCTAACGTCTATTTTGAGGTGTTGCATCAAAATGTGTAGACGGGTGTCTCCACTCCCAGTGTGGTGAGATGCGCAGTGTCATATTAGAACTTTGTATTCTTCGCATTTCCTTTGAGCTGCGTAGCTACATTTTGAACTTCTCAACTGGGCGCTTCTACTTCTCTTTTTTTTTTCTTTTTTCTTTTTTCTCTACATAGATACATTTCACTGAGGGTTCTGTGAAGTAGGATTATCCTGGTAGGGTTTTAGTCTACTTCCATTAACTAGATCTGGTAAGTTGTCTCCTGCTAACGTGGCTAACTGAGCTACACCACCGTTAGTAACATGCATAACAATATATGGGCCAAGCCAATGCATTCTAAATTTTTCTAGAAATTTCATGAACTTACTATCATACAGGAGGACAAGGTCTCCTACCTGGAAGATTTTGTGGTTGATATGGCGATCATGCCATGCTTTTTATTTGTCCTTTTGCACTTGTTGGTGAAATCCTACGATGAAGCGATCCTCCTCCAATCCAACTGAGTGTAGAAGCCTTTCTTGCAATGTCTCTTCATCTGCCATGTCTGTGAATGCAGTAATTCTTAAGCTTGGTACAATGTACTCCAAAGGCATCACAACTTCCTTTCCATAGACCAATCTGAAGGGTGTATGTCCTGTTAGTTTCTTACAAGTTGTTCTGTATTCCCATAATACACCTGGAATGCGTAGATCCCAATCACTCTATTTGTGTTGCATACTTTTTTTATCGCATTCTCCAACACTTTGTTAAATGCTTCTATCGTTCCATTGGCTTGTGGATGGTACGGTGCACTCCTTTGGTGATATATCTGAAATTCTCTAGTTAGTGCTTCAATGGTTATGTTTAGGAAGTGAGTTCCTTGGTCACTCATCAATATTTTTGGGCATCCAAATCTAGTAAGGATATTCTCAAAGATGAACTACGTGACCGTAACTGTGCTACAGTCCTCCACTGGTTTAAGTTATGCCCATCTAGTGAGATAATCTATCGGGGTGATAATGTTTCTCGCACCAATTCTCTTTCCTGGTGGGATAATCGGTCCTATGAAATCAATAGCCCATTTTTCAAATGCTTGTAAAGTTAGTTGTGGTCTTAATGATATTTCATCTCTGCACGATGGCTTTCCTATTCTCTGGAAAACACCGCAACTGCGGTAATGTTCCTTTGAATCTTTGTGTTGTGTTGTCCACCATAGCCCTGCTCTTGATATCTTCTACACAGTATATCTTTCTGCGTAGTGACCTCCAGAGACACTTGAATGTGCCTCAGCCAATATAAATGGCTTTTCATGCTCTAACATGCAATGACGCAGCAGTTCATCTGGTCCCAACTTGTATAATTGTCCGGCGATGATAGTGAAGTCTACTGCTTTAACTACCAACTGCTTCTTCTACTGCGTAGTAAACTCTGTGGGTGCCAATCCTGTAGTGAAAAAATTCTACAATGTCTTTGTAATAATCATCTGTGATCTGTATGGCAAATAACTGCACGTCCAATACACTGTCTTCACGATTCGTTGGTTCTTCATCTGACTCAATCCTTGAGAGATGGTCAGGTCCTAGGTTCAATATTCCTGGTTTAACAATGATTTCAAAGTCATATTCTTGAAAAAGTACTTCAGAGTGGAATGTGTTGATGTATTTGTAAGTTCGGAATATATTCACTTGTATATTTTATATTGTATTTGTATTTTATTGTTGTACCTCCAATGAAGATGTTTATTCCTCCAGTCGAAGAAGTCATTAATGTACTTGGGTCATGTAAAGTCATTAAGGTCCATCCTCCCATGTATGACAGGGCATTAGAACCCGAAGTTGTGCCTTTCATGGGTTATTAGACCACCCTAGTGGGGTTAGCCCAGTGTCAAGTGGTAATGGGTTAGTAGACTCTCCTAACGGAGGTCAACCCAGTTAGGGTAAAAGGCAAGTAAAGTTAAAGTATAAATATAGACAAGCACCTCTCTATTTATTCATTCACTCACTCATCCAACTCGCATAGTTAAGAGAGAGGAGTGCACACAAGTGAAGGAGGAGTAGCTGCTGAAGACATCTATCTTTTGGGGTTTGATCTTTGTGATCTTTGTATTGGTGCTCATTCTATCTCTGAGGAAGTTGCGGGGTTTTTCACCTTCTTAGTTTTCCCCGGTGAAATGCTTTGTGTCGCTTGTATCTTGTGTTTGATATGGTGTACATGTTGTTATCTCAGTTAAGATCCTAGATCATATTGAATTAAATGATGAAAAACTAACATGGTATCAGAGCTAGCATGAAGGAAGGCATCGTATGGCATTTACGAAACTTGTTGCACTTGAGACAAATTGGAAGCTAGGGCTTGGTATAGTAAAAACTAGTCATCGTGTAACTTTTGATATAAATCCATTTTGGAGAAAGTTCAGGATCTAATTGTTTTACAGGTCAAATATCAGACATGGATGTACCATGTGTAAAAATTTCAGCCTCAGATTTGTTGTACTTTGTGAGATATGATCTGTACAATTTAGGGTTTCCGCCTCTTCCAGAATGCAGCACAAAGGTCATATCTCGGGATAGGAAGCTCCAAATGGAATTCTATAAATAGTGGATGTTAGGGAATGGACTGAAGTTTCATAGGTCCTATTTTCAGAGGCCGAAGTTGAAACGGTGACACATGGAACTCCGTACAAGTTCGCTATGCTGTTTCATCCCATAAACAGGTCATGTTGCGACACTTAGCATATCTCTCTCATGGAGAATCCATTGGAGCTCAGATATGTGGGGTTGGAAATATGACAAGTCACTCTACCATAGGCTGAAGTTTTATACCCTAAGGATTTGAAATATCAGAGATGCACCAAAAACAATATCACATATATTTCTGTCAAAACAAAATTGGATTCTGAGTATTTTCATTTTTGGCTTGTCACTACTGTGGGAAATTAGGGTTTTTGACAGAAGTGGAATTTTGGAGTGCTCTCAGTATAGGATTTACCTCCTCAACAAAATCAAAATTTAGAGACTAATATCAAACATTTTGGTTGGGTGAATCTCTGGGAAAGTCAAACCCTAATTTGATTTTTGGACCAGAAAAACAAGAAAAGCAGATTTTGACAGAAGTTGTAGATCCGAAATTAGTAGGTCATTTTTGGAGGGTCAATTTTTGGAGGGTCAATTTTTGGATTTTTCAAAATTTGAGCATGAAAGCTTGCTCGCCTCAGTCAATTTCATCTCCCTTTCAAAACAAAAGTTTGAAATTCCAAGTTTGGATTTTTAGGGTTTCTCTATCAAACCCTAGCCAGCTCCAAATCCAGTTTCAGCAAATCAAGTGGTAAGACCTAAATCTTTTATTTCCATTTGAGTTTCTGATTAAGATGTCTCACCACACCAAGCTTGAGGATAATCTTGAAGGGGCTGATAACTTCCCAGCATGGAACTATAGGATTGGGTTAATCCTAGAAGAGCATGAACTGGACACCTACATAAGTGAAGAAGTTCCAGTTCCAGAGGGAGATGACGCTAAGGCCTTACATTAGAAGAAATTGGTCAAGGCCAAGAGAATCATTGCATATTCCATCAAAGACCATCTCATACCACATGTGTCTTCCCTAGGAGATGTTTGATTCCTTGACCAAGCTATTTGAAGGAAATAATATAAATCGGAAGATGACATTGTAGAACCAATTGAAGACTATGAAGATCCAAAATGGAGAGACCATCCAATCCTACTTTACTAGGGTATCTCAAATCAAAGAACAACTTGAAGCTATGGATGAAGTGGTGGAGAATGGAGAAATTGTGATGACCACTTTGAATGGCCTACCTAGGTCATGGTACTCCTTTAGCCAAGGAATTTTTGCAAGAAAGAAATTGATTTCTTTCAAGTAGACTATGGGAGGAATGCTCACAAGAAGAAGCTATGCTTGTAGCTCGAGAACAAAAGATGGATAATGAAGACTAGGCTCTCACAACACACACCAGGAAGAATAACCACAAGAGGGAGCATACTCATCACAAGAAGGGTAAACATCACCACCAGAATCAGAGGGAGAACTTTGGAGGATCCATGAGAGATGTTTCTCACATTCGGTGTTATACTTGTGACGAGAAGGGACACTATTCTAGAGATTGTCCCAGGAACAAAAGTAGCTCCCACAAGAAGAAGAATAACAAGAGAAGACATCATGCTCACACTGCAGAGGATGATGAACCTCCAAGGAAGAGAACCTAAGAAGACAATGAAGATTCTTCATGTGATGAAGAATATGTATTGTAATGAAGAAGAAGCTACTGTAGAGTTGGACTCCGGAAGACAAATAATCTATGGAAGAACCTTTCATCCATTTTCAACATTGGTTAAGGTGCACACTATCATAGAATCTAGTAGTTCCTGCAAGGAAGCAAAGATTGAGAGGGAGTCCACCCAACAACCAAACAAAGATAAGTATTTGAATTGTTATTTACTATATATATGACTACTTAAGTGATGTTGTTCAGTCATGTACATACTTATGTTCCTAGATTTAGGATGTATATTATGCATTTTAGAAAAGTTGCATTAATGAACAAGATACTACTAATATGCAAGTAATGGGTAAGTGGCCTATTGTACTGTACAACATTCCATTGCTACTTATCTAGAATGAAACCTCTTTGCTGACATGTTGGAGTAGTGCACACTCTTAACAATGTTCTGGTAGAGATGGACGGCATCTAGAAAGTTATCGTATGAATATGGGATATGGATGAATGTTGTATTGAAGCATTGGCTAAGGTAATTGCATGATTGTATGACATATGTCCTTATGTGTAAGATTTTGTTTTGAAAACTATCAGATGTTTCTAATCATGCAATTGAATTTGACTTGTAGGAAAGATCGTGTACAGTCACCTACAAAAGAAGGACAACAACATTTGTTCCAGCAACGAAGTTCAAGAAAACTACCTATTGAAGATATTGAAGAATATGAAGTTCCCAGGATCTAGGATGCAGTAATGGAAGGATTCCATGATCGAGGAGTGCCAGTTGATCACGAAGAATGATGTCCGAGATGTGGTCCCGAGACCAGTAGGGAAGGCTATTGTGACTTCCAAATGTATCTGCAAGACCAAGCATGCTGCAGGTGATAGCATAGAGAAATGAAAGAAAATATTTGTGGCGTGTGGCTTCTCCCATAAACAAGGGATTGATTATGAAGAAATGTTTTGCACATGTATCCAGATACACTTCCATCAGATCAGTACTTGCTCTGGCTATAGTGATGAAGTGGAAGATACACCAGATGGATGTCAAGACAACTTTCTTGAATGGTGTAGTCGAAGAGGAAGTGTATGTGGAGTATCCACTCAAATTTGAGACACATGACATGGAGTCACATGTGTGCAAATTGAAGAAATCCATGTACGGTTTGAAACAAGCACCCAGGACATAATATGGAAGGATTCACAGCTTCCTGACTAGTTTGGGGTAGCACATTCCAACCTTTACTACAAGTTTGAGGCAGGAAATCCAGTGATACTCCTACTGTATGTAGATGACCTGTGACAGGTGAGAATGAGTTGATTGCTGATACGAGAAGGAAGCTTGCTACCGAGTTCGATATGAAGGGCTTGGGTATGATGTATTACTTTCTAGGTTTGGAGGTGTGGCAGAATGTAGATGGAATCTTCCTTGGGAAAGGGAAGTATGCAATAGAGATCCTGAAGCGATTTGGGATGATGTACTGCAAGTCCATGGCCACACCTATAGCATCAAACCTGAAGCTATTGAGTGATGCTTCATCAGATTCAGTCGATGCCATGATGTATCATCAGATGATTGGGACCTTGATGTACCTGATGAACATGAGACCAAATATTTTCTTTGTTGTGAACACTTTGATCCAGTTCTTGACGGATCCTAGACATGTTCACTTGATTGTTGTAAAGCATATTCTAAGGTACCTGAAGGGTACGATTGATTATGGGCTCAAGTATGATGCGAATCAAAAGGTTAACTTGGAGGGTTATGTTGATTCCGATTGGAAAGGTAGTGCTGCAGATAGGAAGAGCACTTCGTGGTGCTGCTTTAGTATGGGATCTAGGGTGATCTCTATGTTTAGTAGGAAGAAGTACTACGTAGCACTGAGTACAACCGAAGCAGAGTATGTCACAGCTTGCTCGGCTAGTTGTGAGGCAGTATGGATTAGGAAGCTACTTTCTTATCTATTTGATCTCCAGTTGGATGCTACTTGTATCTTCTATGACAACCAAAGTTATGCGAAGTTGTCTGAGAACCCGATGTTCCATGACAAGTCGAAGCATATTGAGATCAAGTATCAATATATCAGGGATATGGTGCAGAGAGGAGCAGTGAAGCTCCTATATGTTGTGAAGGACGAGCATATAGAATATGTGTTGACTAAGCCACTATCTAGGGTGAAGTTCGAGTACTTCAAAGAGAGGCTTGGTGTTCTCCGGATCGAAGATACTTCCAAGAGGAAGTGATGGGACACAGATGATGGAGCCTTTCTAAGCATGGTGGCAGGTGAGTCATCCCATGGCTGTGGATGTAACTTCCATGTGATGAGCATTTGGGTGATGCTTCGTGTGATGATGATCTGTATGATCATGTGCATCTGGGTGATGCATCGTGCTATGATGATGAGCATTCCAGTGATGCTTCGAGGTCATGGCCATGGATATCTTGTCAAGTTGTGCGGTAGCATATAATATCACCCTGGGAGATTTGCAGATAGTCTTTCAAGGTTTTTCCTATGGCATATAATAGCTCCCTGGGATATTTGGCATATGCTCTTTCGAGGTTTTGATTGGAGGGACATATAATAGCTATAATGTCCCCAGTTTGACCCCATGGAATTAACATTATAAATTATGTAATATTGTTATGAAATCATGGTGAAGAGCTCAAGGCCAAGGCCCCACCATCGATTTAGTGATGCATAAGGTTTACGTGCTAGCCAGGCACATTTAAATTGTAAATATGCATTTTAATAAATATACCCACAACCAGCTATGCAATGCAACAAAGAGATGGGGGCATGATTTCACAAGGAATTGGGAGGGAATACATTCAAACCCTTGAGCCAATCAGTTCAAGCCAAGTGTCAATGAGAGAACCCATCAAACCCTCAACTACCCATGTTGACTTTTGTACCCAACCATTGATTTCTCCCAAGAGTTGGTTGAGTAGTTAATGCCTTGGGAATGGAGAGGTATGGCTGTCCAAATTCAGGTATGGGCAAGCCACCCTTCATGGAAAATCGTGTCTGTCTCCTTGGGCAAGAAAAGAGCCATGAATTTCTCCCCCAAGTCATTATCCATGATCATTCCTTCTCCCTCACGAGTTGATAGCTACCTGGGCATTTTCAGGCATGTTTGTTGTGTTTTCCTTCATTCTCCCAATAGAGAAGGGCGTTTTTGTGTTGTATACCAGTGGGGAAGAAGGGGAATGGAATGAGGGTTCCATAGAGACCGCTTTTGTTGTTAAATGCTCAGAGAGTTGGGGAGAAAATGTTTTTCCTCCCTGTGGATGCATTTCCCTTTCCACAGCTCGTTTTGGGTGAGCCACGATTCGGGGAAAATCTATGGCCATCTTGTTTGTGAATTCCATTGCTGGAAATGTGTATCTATGCCCAATGTTTGTTCTTAATGTGTGAGAAATGAATATGTTGGGGTATTGTTATGGGTATTCATTGCTTTGGCTTAAGCTTGAGAGTAAGCATCCAGGGTTCAATTGTAGCCTGATAAACCCAACTATCAACTGGCATGGCTCAGATGGAATGATTAATTGGCTGTGAATGAGCTTTGTCCCCTTTTTTCCTTGTGAGAATCATGCCTGGCTTAGGGGTGGCCTTCGTACGGACTCGGTATAAGCTGTCGAAGAGCCTACGGTTGGGTGGAACGTTGCAGCAACATAGCTAGTTGCTTGGGGCAGTTGTAAAATGAAGATAAGTGTTTTTATGCCTATATATATTTACTTCTGCAATGTTTAATTAATGATTATTTTGATATGCTGGATGAGAACGAATTGTGTGTGGATGTTGTTTTAATCCCGCTATGCATAATTGATTTGTTTTACATCTGAACACTCATATTTTAATGATATGAATCTAATTAGTGGGTTGAGTATTATGAAATTCCCAGATTTTAGTGCCATGTTCCCTTCCTTGCATTGGGTCAGCAGGTGGGTACATTACAATAGCTCCCCGGGAGATCTTGCAGGTTGTGCTTTGCACATAATTAGTCCTGGTATGCTCTTTCGAGGTTTTTTTCATGGCATATAATAACGCCCTGGGAGATCTTGTAGGTTGTGATTTGCACGTAATCAGTCTCGGGATTCTCTTTCGAGGTTTTTACTGCTTGCATATAATAGTGCCTTGGGAGATCTTGTAGGTTGTGCATTGCACGTAATCAGTCTTGGGATGCTCTTTTGAGATTTTGCAGGATGCACATAATCAACCCTGAGATTCCATCAGATGGCCCGCTTGCAGAGATGATGAATCCCTACATGGAGGCTAGGCCTACATCCAACATGAAAAAGGACTCGCTCTATAGAACTTCCTATGGCAAGAAGAATTGAGAGATAACACCAGTGATCGAGATGACGAGTACATCAACAGTGATGATGATGATCCGTGATCCAGTGATGATGATCTAGCTCCATTATTGAAGACTTGTACCTATATGTATTGATGACTTGTGTCAAATGAATAGCTTCCTAGTTAAGAGGGAGTGCTGATGTATTTGTAACTTCGGAATGTATTCACTTGTAGATTTTATATTCTATTTGTATTTTATTGTTGTACCTCTAACGGAGATGTTTATTCCTCGGGTCGGAGAAGTCATTATTGTACTTGGGTCATGTAAAGATGTTGAGGTCCATCCTCCAATGTATGAAGGGGCATTAGACCCTGGAGTTGTGGCTTTCATGGGTTATTAGACCACCCTAGTGGGGTCGGCCCAATGTCAAGTGGTAATGGATTATTGGACTCTCCTAAAGGAGGTCGGCCCAGTTAGGGTAAAAGGCAAGTAAAGGTAAAGTATAAATAGAGAAGAGAACGTCTCTATTTATTCATTCACTCACTCATCCAACTCTCATAGTTGGGAGAGAGGAGTGCGCACAAGTGGAGGAGGAGTAGCTGTTGAAGACATCTATCTTTTGGGGTTTGATCTTTGTGATCTTTGTATTGATGCTCATTCTATCTCTTAGGAAGTTGTAGGGTTTTTCACCTTCTTGGTTTTCCCCAGTGAAATGCTTTGTGTCTCTTGTCTCTTCTATTTGATATGTTGTACATGTTGTTCTCTCAGTTAAGATCCTAGATCATATTGAATTAAATGATGAAAAAATAATAGAATGGTCAGTGTACATGGAGAAGTGCAAACCCAACAAATAGTGCCTGAATTTCAGTAGTGCGTAAACCATAGCTAGACCCTATCTTTCTGTAGTTGTGTAGTTATTTTCGGCTGAAGAGACCTTTCTGCTTGAAAATGAAATGGGGTGATGAATGCCCCATTCACCTGGTTGAGCAAGCACAATGACCAACGCTATAGATGAAGCATCAACATGTACCTAGAATGGTTTATTCCAATATGGAAAAACAAGGATCAGCGCAGTTACCATTTTCTCTTTTAGTGTATCTAATCCTTTCTTGCATTCTGCATTCCATATGAACTGCGCTTCTTTCTTTAGAAGTTTCTCCATTGGCATGGTTATCTGCGCATAACCCTTGATAAACTTGTTGCAATATCCTATATGTCCCAGCATCATGCGAAGCTTCTTTACTAAGTTTGGTGTAGGTAAATCCACAATCACTACGATCTGTGCAGGATCAACCATCAAACCTTGCTTGCACACAATGTGTCCCAGTGGTACACCATAGGGTACACAAAAAATACATAACTTCAAATTCAAGGAGATTTGATGCTACCTACACTTAGCTAACATAATTTTGAGGTTTTCATAATGGTTCTTAAGCAAACCAAATACAGTCCAATCATCAAAATAGACTTCTAAAAATTTATGGATAAAGTCCTTAAATGCAGCCACAACAACTCTGGAAAAAATAGCAGGTGCATTCTTCAAACCAAATGGCATAACTGTATACTTATATGAGCCCCATTCAGTGGAAAAAGTGGCATTATGCCTATCGGCCGAGTCTATTCTAATCTGATGGTACCCAGAGAATCCATCAATGAATGAGTAGGCCTCATTTCCTCCAACATTATCTAGTACTTCATCTGTAAATGGGGAAATGGGTCATGCAACGAAGCATCATTGAGCTTCTTGAGGTCCACCTAGATTCTGCTTTCTCCTTTGGTATTCTTATAATGGATAACCATAGGGATTATCCATTATGATTCTTCCACTGGCTCAATGATCCTTGCATCAAGCATATTTTTGAGCCTTGCCTTGGCTTGTTCTCTGTTTCTGGGATTCAGCCTATAAGGCCTATGTTTAATAGGCTTCGCACCAGGCGTGAGAGGTATCTTGATCACTCCCAAGTCGCCCAAAATGCCTTTCATTTCAGTGAACTTTTTCATAAACAAATCCTGATATTCATGCAGAAGGTCAGTGATCTGTGCGACCGTTTCATTATCCCAGTAATCCCCAGTGGATGCGAACTTTGGCTCTTCACTTGCACCAATGTTGATTTTTCTTATCTTGATAGGGCCTCTCATATCGGGAATTTCTAATGGAGTTCCCTCCACATCATGCGCTCCCTCTGACTTAGGTATATTGATATTGCACAGATCCTCCTCATCACTTTCTTGCTCATCTTATTCATCCTTAGCGAGGTTATAACATTCAAGGGAATATTCTATCATTCTTTCCCATTTTGGTTGTCGGTACACAGGTTCCTTTACGTCTTCAAATATCTTTTCTTTGATGACCTCTAATGCCTCGTTTGTACTTGAGAATTCGTCTCTGAATATCCTTTCCTTGATAACCTGTAGAGCCTCATTTATGCTCAGGCAGTCATCTTTAAAATTGAAAGTTCTCTCGAAGTTCGTAGTCATGATAGACCAATCTGTGGTTTCTCTGCGAACCTCGACGTATGTATACCAGTTTCTTGGAATCTACTCTAATGTGTGAACAAAAAAATGAACCCATTCTTTCTGTGGTCTATTTATCCATGCATTTAAAAAGATTTCTATGTGGTCTCTTGGGATTTTCTGTCCATTATAATTTACCATGGTCAGCATGGATTTATCTATGAATCCAATTTGCATCATGTGCTTGCACTCTTCTTATGTGGTCAGAGTGTCCTTATGTGCGGCCCACCATCTGGAAAGTGTAGTGTGTAGTGCTATATCCAATGCTAGTATGCGATGTTCAGTTGAAACTGATACAATATACTCTTGAAAAAATGTATAGACGTTAGTTTAACCATCATAAGTGGGGATTGGACTTATCTTTGTTCCAATCCATCGCAGTGATCTTGTGATCTCGCGCATCGTCTTGCAGACACTTCATGCATTCGGCTTTGCCAATTTTCCAGTCTTGCGTTGAAGTCTGATACACAAGAGTTGTCGCAGCTCCAACTAAGTGTTCCATCAGCTGTAGGATTGATGTAATCGGTGTGGTTTGCTGTCATCTTATAGATGTGATCAAGGTGTTGTGCTCTTCCTTCTTTTTGTATCGGTTCAGTGTAACTCGGTCCTTGTAAAGGGTCCAAAGGTGCGATAACCTTGATATATGTCCCTTCAAATATCATCTTCTTGATTTTCAGTTGTATGATCACGAGGTTATCCATCACTAATTCTATCCCCAATAATGGTGGATAAGGGTTAGTGTCGTCGATGATCTCAACAACCTCAAAGTATGCTGAACTTCTCACTCCATCAATGTCCAAAAGTATGTTAGAGAGTCTTCCGAATGGAATAACTTTCTGCTGATTGGCTAATATCAACTGGAAAGGTGACCATGATAGCCTTGGTTTCCCCATTTGTTCCCATGTCTTCTTAGTCAATACATTTACTTTGGATCCCAAGTCAAAGATAATATTGTCCATTTCATAATCTCCAATTTGTGCACTTAGCCTCATTTCTCTGCATGTTCTCTTGTGGCTCTTTATCTGGTGAACTACACTCTGGATAGTATTCGTGCAATTGCGATGTTCGTAGTGGTTCAGTAAATTTTTCATTTCCACTAAAGCATCTTCACTTTTCAGCAGTTTCATACAGCTCTATAAGAACTATGCAACATAAATCCCCGTTTCGTCTGTGGTACTTGTTTGATCATACACTACTGGCATATCCTTCATATGCGTTGTTTCACTTCACAACGGGATTCTTGGTGTCACAGGTGTTGGTTCCTTGAAAGTTTCCCTTGCTTCCGCAAAGACTTCTTTGTTTCTTTCCACATTGAAGGCATGTGCTTTCTCAATAGCTTTTCTTATCCAAATCCCTTTTGTAGGTATCTACTTAGCTTGGTTCTCTCCAAAAGTCGAAGCTTCTAGTTCTTTATCCCTTCTTGTCTTAACTCTACTGCACGTCACAACATTAATATTTCATTCTGTGTTTCTCCTCTCAGCCACGATCATCTGAACATTCGGGTTCTATGCTTCTTGTCTTCTTTCCTGCATCTTCGCTTGCAATATTGGGCATGCCTCAATAACATGGTAAAAGGACTTACAGTATCTACATGTAGTACAAGGATTGGCATAGTCTCTGGATAGATGAATAGGATGAGAGCACTTATAACAAATCATCTGACCTCTTCCTCTTCTTGGGACAATATTTCTTCTTCTTCCTCTGAATCCACCATGGCCACTATATGCACCTTGATCATACTGCGCATTATCATTATGCTGCAGTGCTTCTTCTTGAACTCTGTAAACACTGTGCTTCCTTTCTATCATCAGTTCATATGCTCAATAGTTGGAATCATCATGTCTAACTAACTTACAGAATGTGCAATACAAATGCTTGGGTGTTCGCACATATTTATGGATCAAATAAATTTCCTCTGGTCGATGTCCTCTACATCAACAGATTTCACACCACAGACCTTGTTGTTGATTTAGTGTATTTAGTGCTCCACTATCAAGGTATTCTTGAAACAGGGGACAACTTTCCTTTGGGTGTCCCTCTCTGCATCTTGTACACTAGACTTCTTCTATGGTTTCTTTTCCTTTCTTGATGTCTTGTAGTTGTAATGTTAGCGTTGCTAGTTGATTCTAGATATGGACCATGCCTTGGCTTGTTTCTCCCATCGGCGAAGCTTCTAGCTTCATCGTGATCTCCAGGGCTTCTTCCTGTGAAGAAACCTTCTGTTGCATCAACAACATTTTGATATGTGGCAACAACACAACGATGAACCACACTTGGTGCTGTTGTGGTGCAATGTCAAAATTGACCTAATCTAACAATGTTTTGAACTTCTAGTCAACTTCCCAGACCGTTTCATTAGTTTTTTGCTTAATCTCTTTTAATTATATTATACATTGTGATTCAGACTTCGGTTTCTTGAATTCTCATAAAAGGGAAGCCTTGATATCTACAATAGTTCTATTATGTCCAGCAGAATACTTCATAAACCAGTTTAAGGCTCTATCTATGAGTGTAGTGATGAGTTATGCTTTCTTAATAGCATCATCTTAGACTTGCTTGACATTCCACACGGCTTCACATAGAAACCAATGTTTCTCAGGGTCTTCTAGACCCGTTCCTTTAAATATCAACAGTTTTATATCGTTAATCATTCTCCTTCTCGATGGTGTAGTGTTATGCGCAGTGTTAGGGATGCTGATGCATGGAATGTTCTGAGTACTCACTCCTATGGTGTGACTAGCACTAACGTTTTGTGGAATAAGAGGCGTAGTATTCTCAATTGGCGGATTCTGCAGAATAATGGGATGATAGGTGGTTACGTGATGTTTTTCGCTATCAGGCTCAACTTGGAACTCAGTGTCTATGCGAAGTTCAGGTTCCTTAGATCTCTTCTTTGCACCAGACTTATATCTTTTTCCACTTCTTAATGTATCAATATGTTCTTCTATATCATTATCGTTAGCTCTGACCATTACAGACTCAAAACAACTAGGCTTGTAACTGCATTCTTAAAACTCCTTTTTCAGCTAAAAGAATTTTGATATAGAAACTCAGATTGTTAAGGTACTTACCTCTAAATCCTTTGAATAACTCTGCTTCTGCTACACTGTAGGACTTCAGCGTGTCCAGAGAAACTTCTGTCACGAAGCCTTGTAGAATGATATCAACCCAATAGTCGATTGCTCCCGAGAGTGGGCTATCTACTGCTTTAAGTCTCTGAATGAGTTTGGGTTCCGCTCAATAGGTGCTCCTTCTTGGAAATAGTTCTTCTACTCTATGAGTCTTGATAACCACTCCTGCAACTCGTTTCCAAGGGTTGCGAAGAAAATTTCATAAATTTCCACCCACAAGTATTTTTGTAACCACTCGACATCAAAGAGACGTAGATGTCTATTCTCCTTTCTGGCAAAATCCCTTTCAGTCTTGTCCACCCAAATCCATATTTTTGTTTTCTCTGGATTCCAATATTCGGTGCTCATCACAAGTTCAAAAGAAGAAATAGAACCATTTGTTGGCTCGATATATGTTCTTTAACTTTCCAAGATAGACCCAGGTTCTGCACGGTTCAGGGAACCAACAAAACCCCTTTTCACCAGCCCTTTCGGCAATAGTCTGCGAGCAAACTGAGGTATCACCGGAGGCAAAGTTATGGGGAGGTTGCGCAAGAATATTTCCACAACTGGGTGATGTGCGCTTCGACAGACTAGTAGCGCTACAAGACTCATGCTGCAGAATGGGGGACTGCACGGCTGATACTTGTGCTATCGTGCATCGAAGGACTACGCAATACAGAATGACCGCTTATCAACAGGACAACGCAACTGAAGACCGCGCTTCCTCTTCAACACTTACACTACCTCGATAGGATTCACTTAATGTAACTTATGCATTCACAAGCATCTTAAACTGTAAACCTTGCAATTTATACAGTATGATGAACTGCAATGCACTTGTAATGTCCCTAAAATTGAAAATATTTAAAAAATTTCTATATGGTCAACTTTCTCAATTTAATCAAATGTTTAGTAAATTAACTTCAGTACTGGGAGAATAATAGAAGAATTATTAATGTAGTAGATGTACAGTTTATACTTATGCTTCCAATTGATGTGATCGAATTTATTTATTCTTGTGCGGAAGCGATGTTTGGATGATGACTCTAATGTTTCCATATTGGTATCTTGGTTATAATTTATTACTTTAATGTTCGAATATGTGTATGCTTTATACAACAAAAATGGTCTAGTTTCGACATGTATGAATATGTATTTTTGTGTAACTTCTTTATGAGCCTAAGGGGATGAATTTGGCGACACCAACCCGGCTTACTTAGCTCTATGCTAAGGTTTAATTTTTCCTTGGTTTTTTAGGTACTCTTTTTAAAGAAATATTTAAAGCATAGATTTCTAGAGTTTGAAATCAAGTATATGTTATTGATAATAGTCAAAATTCAATTGTAAAACATGCCATGGTGACAAAATCGAACTTGAGGGTGAGTGACACTCTCTACTATGGAGAGTGGATAAACATCTACGAAGTAGTGGGGTTTGGTGACATTTAATATGCTTTACAATGGATTATGCTATCCAGCTATAGCATGGTAAGTCTCTATGCGACTAGGGTGGCTTTCGCTGTAGTTCATTTTCACTATTGGTATTTGGATGGATAGTTCTTAGGTTTTGCGAGTTCGGTGGTAAGAGAACAGAGCTCTCGGGGCTTCGAAGTGAGGCCATGAGACTAGCGTTGGCCATGAGCATTTTCTCAGGCCTGCGCTCATTCAGATAGCATGAGGGAAATATTTCTTCAAGGTAACTTCTGCAACTTCATTCTCTGTTTTAACTTTTGGTTATTCATTTTCAATTTGTTGAGAATAGTAACTAAAGCTTTGAGTTTGAATTTTGACAGGGTTTACGGTGTGGGAATTTCGAGCTTGGCATGATAGGGTTTTCGCAGCTATGATGACCACGGGTAAGCCTGGTCCTCTATGACCATTTTCTCCCTTCATGCGAATCGTTTCCTGTACTGGTTGTTTTCTTAGTATGTAAGAATTTTGGGAATGGTTTAACCATTCAGAATTTATGGAGCTTAATGAAATGCTGAGTTTGGATGAGAAAACGTGGTCAGACCTTGTGACATGCTCTGTAGCTATATAATCCATAATTTTGATTTAAGATTGAAGCATGTATGGCATTTTGGTTTCAGAGAAGGCCCTAGCTTGGCTCCTGTACAAACTGATTTAAGGTTTCGGCATTTGGAATTTCTATTTGTAATTAATATGATGTATTTTTATTTAATCGCTGTCAGATTTGTGGATGTATTTTAATTTGTTTCAACTACAGTGGGAAAGCATTGACCCTGTGTAACTCATTAAATGGTAAAGATTGGAACATAGAGTATTCAGGACTTTTGGTTATTAATTTTGTTGTGGGTTCTTCTGTTGGGTGAAAAAGTAGCGTAACCCTGTAGATAACTTTACTGGGAAGGTAAGAATGTTTATGCATTCATGATCTGTACTTTCCAGGATATTTATGTTGACTGTAGTAAACTCTAGAGTTTTACTGTTTCGTTTTAATGAATACTAAGCTCCATTCTGGAAGTCATAGAGGGTCGAACCTTCCTGATACGAAGCGTGAAGCTATTGCCTGTAATTTTAAATTATGTGTATTCAAATTTAGTCCAACCATTTTTAACTTATGCGTTTTGCATCTGGAAGAAAAACCCCTCATGCAAATGGTAGAAATGTTGTTTAAATTATAGAGCTTTAGCCTGGTTGTGCATTTGCTTGATTCTGTGTATGCTGATATGATTTTAATTATATGAAACGTGTTTATGAATATATGTATAAAACGAAACAATGGAAGCGATGCCTCTGTCTATGAAATAGAAATGAGTGTTTCCAGTTTTACCCATGAATGTTTCGGTCTCTGCATTTTTCTCTAAAATGGGGCAGGAATCTTGATGGATGAATGATTTAGTTTTTATAGTTTATGTCTATTTGACCCTTAGCTCATAAGTATTCTTAGTTTGGAGGGCTGGCCTCCATGTAGCTATGTTTTAATGCTTCTGGGTAGAGATAAATATTACAGTATAAATTATAATTTATGAGTTTTGGTTGTAAGAAGATATGGTCCTATAAAATGCTAATCAAGATTAATTTAATTGGAACAAGTTTTTGTATACAAATTATGGGAAGAGCCCTAGCATAGAAATCACATTCTCAATCTTTGCTTTTCTTTATGGTTAATGTTTTTGTTGAGCTGGATGGTAATCCACGCTGTAGCATGGTCCAATTGTAAACATGGATCGAAATGTCTTGATCAAAAGACTTGATACCGAGTCTTAATTTTATTAGGAAGTACTAGAATGAAAAGAAATCATGCCCTATGTGTAAGAGCAAAAACCCGGTGGTTGCTTTAGGCAAGGGTTTGATATGTGATAAAACAATTCTAATTAAACTATGTTTAAATTTTAATTGGGTTAAAGCAAATAAAGGACTCTACGAAATCTCTGTTAGAGATTTAGGTTATCAATTAAAATAAAGGAATGGCATTGTTTAAAGTTTTGATTTCATTAATTTTGAAACCTAGGGTCAAAGGGAAAACGATCTTTCTTGTTGATACGATCCATTTGTTGAAGAGAGGATCATTGTAGACTTTGTTTAAAGTTTTTCTAGGGTAATAATAATGCTATAGGTTTGGCCAGGTAGAGATCTAGCACAAGATAGCACTGCTAGCTCTACTAGATCTTTAAACCTAGATTTGAGTAGGGTTTTAAAGTTTATCTTTAAGCAGAAAACTAAATTTAATGTTTAAGCTGGTTAATTCTAACCTAGGGAGCCCATGCATTAGCCCTTTCTCCCAATACATAAATATAACAAGAATACTTATGGAAAACGAACTGACAGTAATTCAATCTCTAACTTTCATCCTATAATAATTTGAAAACAAAAAAAAATTCATACCTGAATTTTTTTTGTATCCTAGATCTGCTTCTGGTAATTACCTACACAGCTCAAACACTCATTAATGGAAACAAATATGCTTTAGCTGACCTGTAAGATGATTAACCGAATAACTTCGGAACTACCACGTTCCTCCCAACCATGAACCGGAACCGTTCTTGGTTCTAATCTGATTCCCCCCGAGTTGGCTCCAACATGCAAAGAGGTCTAGAGAACCTAGGGTAGGTAACTGACTGAACTCAATCTTCTTGGGACACTTCTCTCTTGTTACCATACAGATGATAATGAGAAAGATGATCCTTCCTTTGGATTTTTTCCTTGCCTTTATAGATAATCTTTTGGAATGGAAGTTAAGTTAATAATAATATATTTAATAATAACATAAGTTTGATTTTCATTTTTGAAAATATAATTAAAAGTTTATTTAATAAAATTTAGTTTTGTTTTAGAACTCTTACTTAGTTCTTTTTGAACTAATTTGTAAACTTTATATTTTATTTAATTAATTGATATACATGAGTTTTAATTATAGGTAAAATCTATTTAAGTGGATATATATAAATATATATCTATTACTTTATCTACCTAGGTACTCTTTATTAGTCTTATATATATTATAACCATATCTATATATAATATATTTTATATATATACGTAGCTTTGTATACCACTTTAATACATAAGTGATATTCTTTATAATTGATCCACTTTGATTTAACCAAGTGGTTATATATCATTGCAATCTTTGATGTTTTTTTAAGGAATAGGGTCAACTCTTATGACAAGGCTATTGGTAGGTTTAGAAGGTCTACTAGGTTAGGTAACTCTAGGTCTTTTTTTGCATGTTGTATTACCTCGTTTTCCGTGGTAATTTCCTCCGTCCTTGATGAGATGAGAAATGAATCAATTTAGTACAAATAAAATAAGTATGATGATTGGTGCTATTCAAAGCCTTCCTAAACTCAACACCTTTTTAAGTAAAGTAACACCTAGTTCTATTCAGAGCTTAGGCTCAACACTTTTACATGGGTGTTACGCTAGTGCAATTCCAGAGCTTTTTGCTCAACACTAGTGCTAGGATGTATTTGTAACATACACCTAGGGATACAATGGCCAAAGATCCGATGCTCCAGAGCTTATGCTCAACATCAATTTGAAGTGCTCTATGGATTATGCCCAGCACTCCATGTACATCGGGGCTTATGCCCAACACATAATAAAATTCCTTTATGTACATCGGGGCTTCTGCCCAGTACATAGGTCATCCATGTTCTCAAAAGTCCACATTCAACACATGATAAAAATCAATCATGCATATCAGAACTCTGCACAGTATATAACAAAGATCATATCAGTATATTAGGGTTTTGTACCCAATCTCAATAATAAGACATCAATCAAATACATTGGGGCTTTATTCCCAGTATATAACAATAACCTACACCTGTCAGGGTCCATGCCCAAATATGTATATCTATAACTAAAATACGTCATGTGCATCAGGGCTTATGCCCAGTATATCTATAATAAAAATAAATCATGTGCATTCAGGCTTACGCCTAGTATACCAAAATAAATCATATGTGTTGGGGCTTACGCCTAATATATAACATCAATATAGTCAACAAAATTTAGGATATTATAGCACTACGCACTTCCGGTGCTACGCTTCAGGGAATCACACTACATAGACTTCGCTGGCTTAAGCGTGACCCATTTACTTATGCATTCATCGTGTTCAGAAATACTTCCACCTTCACCATTCACTCACATGTGTTTAAGACTTAGCATATTATTCCTATCATTCATTCTTCGGGAGAATATACATGAAAGCAAAGATACATTTAATCATAAACAGGAATTTAACCATTCAACAGAAGCAAATGAACATTCAATCACATAACACAAGGATTTAACGTGGTTCACCCCAAGGATGGGAGCTATTCCCACAGGAATTGTTGTTATATTATCAATGGGAAGGGTTCAACAATTCCAGTCTATGCACACAACTGTAGAGCCTCTTACAAAAGGTCTCTCAATAGAGATCAACAAAACTCAACACTAAACAATATGAATATTAACAATTAACCCTTTCCCTTACAAAATATGCCCTTTTATAGATCGTTTCCTTAGGTCATGTCTGTTACAATCATGGTGGGACAAAAACCCTAAGGTTACCCAAACTGGTGTAGTTACCCCGCTAACCAGAACTATTAGGCTCTAATGGCGACTTCATTGTTGTGGTTGTCCTTTTGCGCGTGGTCACATCGCTTTCAGGCCCCCCTGTTGAGTGCATGCCGATGGGTCACTTCCATCCGGTCGTTCCTTCTCTAACGGCTTTGTGCAACTAGTTCACGTAGTGCTTCCTTTGCTTGTGCGACCAGTCGTTTTCCTTCCTCGCCACTCCTTACCCGCCTCTTGGGAATCTTGAAGTATCTTAACCAAAATAGATCACCAACCGATCTCACCGGAATTTATACTATTTTATATCCAAAATTATTCCAGCCTGCATCTTCGCGGAGCTGTCCCTTTGCGATGTTGGATCTCTACAGTGTTGGTACTTCGTTGCGATGTCTCTTCTACTTTGTCGATGCTTCACTGTGTTGTTACTTTGCAGCTCCCAAAAATGACTTGTCCAAAATTGTCTTAACTTGGGCGAGGCCCAACAGAGTGTATTAAGGCCCTTGGCTTATGTCATATCCTAGTGTATTTGTTTCCCATATTGGGGGTGACCTCTCTGTTAAAAATCAAATTAACACCCTTAACAAGTGAAGATGGAAGCACATTTTACCATTCCCCCGCAACATGAAGACTAGAATTTTGGAACAATTGAGAGCTTCAATCTCTCATCTGACCACTGCTTCCACAAAGGAAGAAGTTTGTGGTGACAAAGGTTTCCCTAAAGAGGCCAAGTCTAGGACCACTCAAAGCGAAAAAATCCAACTTCTACAACTCTTGGAGTAGAAATAATACATCAAAGGTGCATTAATTGTCCTAAAAATTCTAGAAATTAATGTCAAAAGCCTTCAAATAATGGAAAGGTGGGTTTTTGAGTGAAAATATTCAAAAACCAAGAAAAAATTATTATCCCACATTGAAATTTGAATCATGAATTCCTGTTTCCCAATGCTATAAAAGAAAATCATTTGGGGCATGATAAGATATGAAAAGTGAGAGTAAAGGCATGCTGGAAGAATTTCAATGTTGGAAAGCTCATCTTCAATAATGCTCTTGAAGGATCAAATTCAAAAATGGAGAAGGTTGGATAAAAGAAAAGGAGGAAGGATTCACCTCAAGCAACAAGGTTGTAAGTATTTCTATTCCTCAATTTAATATGATGCAATTCATTTTCCCCCCAAATTTGTGCTTGAATTTAGGTTTAAGATCTAGTTTTGAATTCAATCTTGGTAGATAGATTTCAAGTTTTGCAAAGTTTTTCAAGTTCTTAGAGATATAATCTATAGGTAAGAACCTAGCAAGCTACTTCAAATAGAGGCCTAAATTCCATGGATGCTCAAGCAAGGGGATCTTGTTCAAGTGGCTAGATTCAAGAGGTATTCTACTCTCTTCCTCCGTTTTATTTTCTTGAAAATTACTTAGAAATATCAAAGGAATGAATGAGTATTTCATGTACTTATGTAATTGAATCTCACCAAGTTCATTGTAAGATATCTAATTAGTGTAGACACATTCTGACTACTACTGCTATCAACAGATTCATGACTCCGTTGGGGATAATTTGAAGATTTATTAAAAAATTTGGTGTTTCAACCTTAAAGATATAATTAAATATTTCCTTAAAACTCTTGTAGGACCTATGTACAAAGTTTAAAGACCCTTATAAGCTCAAAACCGCCCTTAATGAGTAAAAAATCCAAAAATCTTGACAATGGGGCTCTGCTCTCCATGTTTCTTGATCTTGAAAAGTTGGTGGACCATGTATGTGTACACAGAAATCAATCCTTAGCATGACACATCCTACATGTGAGTAAAGTGCGCCAATGACTCATCCTACCTGTGTACAAAGTGCTCCAGCCTCAGAAAGCCGCACTGCCCTATATTTTGCACTTGCGTGGTCTAGGGGTTTTGAATTTTTGGAGCTAGTTTCCTCACTTTTGTCTGGTTTTTTGTGATTTTTTGTTTCTTGGATTGGCTTAGGACTTACTTAACATATATTTTGGAACTTACATGGACCCTAATTAGCTAATATTTGGAATATTTTTAAATATTTTTAAAGCTTTTTGGTTCAAATTTGCAAAAATTGTCGAAATAGTTGTGAGATTTTACTGTTTTAGGGCCACTTTTAGGCATATTTTTTGTGCTTGCATACCTTCACATGACATTAAAAACATTTTAGGATCAATTTACGACTTATATGGGAACATTTTGGAGGATTTGGTTTGAAATCTTTAAATTTCAAATTTCCCTCCAAAACCCTTAAGGATGGCCTAATTTGGCATTATTTAAAAAAAAAATCTTATAAATTGTTGTAGATATGATTGCTTGAGGTCATAATTTTATTTTAGATCCTTGATTTCATGAGATTAGGATTGATACCTACATAATTTGATTCAATTATTAGTTTGCAAATGATAAAAACCGAAAAAGCATAAACAATTGTTTAAAGAACCTTTAGGCCCTTTAATTTTTGAATCCCATACACTTGCTTATTTGAAACAAGAAACCAAATCAAAGTTGTGACACATGAAAAGATCATTTGAAAACATTTCACAAAGATATTTGCATTAAAAAACAAAAAATTGAACATTACACATTGATATAATTAGAAAAAGAATTCCCTCCAAAACCGAAAAAACAACTTTAATTAGTCAAATTTTGTTTTGGATCTAAAATATTTCATTTTTCTCATGCACAATTAGATAAAGTTGTAGATTTAGTCCGCAATTTTCTTGAGATAAGTTGTGTCCAAGCCACCATATCCTCTTCACTTGGGATTTTGAGAGATCTTATGAACGAGAAAGTGGATCTCAATTGCAATAGTTTAGGATTTTATTTTTCAAGCAATTTCTTTTCGATCCACCGTATCCTCTTCCCCTGGGATTTCGGGAAATATTTTGAATGAGAAAGTGGATCGCACTTGTAACAGAGTAGATTTGAATTTTTGCATACAATTATCGAGCTACCGTATCCTCTTCATTTGGCATTTCAAGCGATCTTATGAACGATAAAGTAGATATCATGTGTAAACATTTATTTCATAATTATAAAAAAGGGTGTTGGCATGGGATTAATCTATAGAAAGTGCGGAAGCCGACAGCCGCGGAAGGGAAAATCCATGGAAGAAAGGGTCATTCGCGGAGAATGTGGAAGCGCGGAAGTAGTTAGTTTGTGAGATAAGGGTCACGTGGACCGTTTTGTAACCACTTAGCCTTTGTATAAACAGGACTATGATTGTAAGCCTAAGGAAAAAGAAGATCCGGTGATGAATAGAGCAATAGAACTTTTGAGTTTTGACCCAGTTAGTGATCTGTTTGGTATCTGTGACATGATGTATTAACTGTTTTTGCGAAGGTCAATCCGTAGGTTTTAATGAATGCATGAAGATGTTCGATTATGGTTCTATCTTTTTCTTTGTTTCTGCTAGATGATGAATGTGAATGTTTGTGAGATGTTTAATGATCTGTGGGTTTAGGGATTGTTGTTCATGCTAGTGAGTAGTTAAGATCATGTTGATGCGAATGTCTTTTAATTTATGAATATGCAAATGATGAACTGCTAGCATAGTGCGAAAGGTATAATCTCTGGTTTCTGCGGATGCAATGTATATTTGATGCATGTCCTCAACTCCACTACAGAAACTTGGTTCCTGCAGCCCCCTTGTGCATCTCGGGTGAGACTTCACTCACTCTGCAAGTGTTTCCAGATAGGGTAAAAACTTTATGGGTCGGTGTGTTGGTTGTGGAGCCTAATCTTCTAGTCTCATAGATGATCATTCATCCGTGTTTGTACCGCATGTTGTATATGATCCCGACACAATCCCCATGGGGTAACGTGTGCCAACAGATTTCAAGCCCATGGTTTTGGGTAACCCGTGGTATTTTCCCATTATATTTCCCTTATAAAAGAAAGGCATTATAATACGTCTAGGGTTGATGTATTAGGTATTATGCATTGTAAAGATATCTGAGATCGAAATAGAGACTGTGAGACAATGAAGAGGAAGTGCAACGGTTGTGTTACAGGTTGTATCCTTTCACTTTGCTGGATGGTATAATAATAAGGATTGGCAATTTTAGTGTGGACGTAGCCCATCTTGGGTGAACCACAATATATTGGTGTCTCTCTTGTAATATGTATGTCTGATTATATTTTCATTTATGTTTATTTTGATTGCTCTGCGATCATGTTTTTCTAACAATTGGTATAAGAGCAAAAGGTCTATTTGGCAGTAAACCCCCAGGAAACTAGGGTTTCTAGTTCGAGTTGGAGAAATGGAGGAGGAAGGAAAGTTTAATGTAAAGAAGTTTAATGGCCAAAACTACCAGTTATGGAAGATGTAAATAGAGGACTATCTATACCAGAAGGATCTATTCCTACCCTTGGTAGGAAGATCAAAGCAGTCGGTGACTATGAAGGATGAATAATGGGAGGTTCTTGATAGAAAGGAACTAGGGACAATACGGTTGTCCTTGGATTCATCGGTGGCTTTCAATATCTCAAAAGAAAATACAACGCAGGGTTTGATGAGTGCATTGGGTAAGATATATGAAAAACCATCGTCCTTCAACAAGGTATTTCTAATGAAGCATTTATTTAATATGAATATGTCTGAAGGTGGATCTATTGGTGATCATTTAAATGAATTTAATACGGTTACAAATCAACTAAGTTCGGAAAGTGTGAAATTTGATGATGAGGTTAGGGCTCTTCTAATATTGTGTTCATTGCCAGAAAGCTGGAATAGCTTGGTCATGGCTGCAAGTAACTCTGTCTCTGGTTCAAACAGCTTGATATTTGATGATGTTGTTAGTGTTATTCTTAGCGAGGAAATGCGAAGAAAAAGCACAGGTGAGACATCAGGTAAAATTGGCATATCCAAGTCCAGACTGGGAAAAATAGAGTGTTGGAACTGTGGAAAGAAAGGACATCTGAATAAAGACTGCAGATCTCTAAAGAAGAAAGGAGATGGACAGAAGGAAACTACCAAGGAAGCAAATGTAGCAGGTGATGTGTTACAAGATGCTTTGATTCTTGCATTAGATAATACTAGTGATTATTGGGTAGTAGATTTAGGGGCTTCATGTCATGCTACACCCCATAGGAAATATTTTCATGATTATGTTCTAGGTGATTTTGGACATGTTTTATTGGGTGATGATGATCCATGTAAAATTGTTGGAATGGGTAAGGTATGGATAAAATTTAAGAATGGAACTGATTGGCTGCTGAAAGATGTAAAGCATATTCCTGCTATTTTTTATCTCCTCAAATAAAATTTTCAATTTATTTTCATTAGGTGATAGGAAAGTCATTAGATGAAGCATTAGTTCATTTTTAAAGAGTCTTTTAGAAGAGCTTTGCACTTATATTTTATAAGTGATCTTGAGTCAGCACTTCATTTGTAAAAAATCTCAAAAGATAGGTTTCGATGTCTAAGGAGTATGTTTTAAAGTTTTGTAAACCACCGAAAGCACTCGCTTTCAGTAGCTAAGACCGCAATTTCGGGGCCCTCTAAGCCACCGAAAGCACAGAGATGGGAAGAATGGCATTCTTTTTGCACAAATATAAGTTTTATTATTCTAAAGGGCATGAGGATGATTTATAAACAAAGAATATAATTAAGAGCATCTTATTTAGTGTTATGTCCCAGTTCTGAAGGTGTCAACAAGTTGAAAGAGATAAATTTTGTTTCTTATTTTTGGGCAAAAGATGACCTGCCAGTCAAGGTGGAAATTTTGACCTTATCCATTAGCCTTTGAAGGCTTGTTGTAGCTGTCGAAGACATGAAGACTATCAAGATGGAGATGAGGAGATTTATTGCAAAAATGACGTTTTTACTATGTTGAGTCATCATTTTCAAATGTTGATTCTGAGCGATTCAAGAATCATTTTGCAAATAGGGAGGAATTTTGTGTTTCCAACATGTCGAAGAACAATAACCTCTCTCATTTTTTCTACAGGTGTCAAATATTGGGAGAATGGAATCCATCTCTGAGACCTAATTTTCGGATCTTAGAATTCCCCTGTTTGACACATGTTTTTTAAATAGAGATGTCGGGAAAATGAAAACGAATCTCAAAGAACTAAGACATGTTTTTGCTCATCGCAAACCAATATACAAAAACCTCTCTTAGTTTTCCAAAATATGTTTTGATTTGGGATATATAGGTCAATCTCTGAGCAGCACATTTCCATAAATTTCTACATTTTCCAGCCACCTCACAAATTCGGATTTTGAGATAGGAAAATAGGTTATCATATCCATCTTTTGTGGATCTTGAAACTAATTTGTAAAGCTTATTTAAGCTCATTGAAGAATCATTGTAAAGGGAAAAAAAAAATAGTCCAAGGACTGTCATTCAACTTTGGATACTTGTAGCCATATTTCATTGAAGACATTGATGGATTCATCTTGACACAGAAAGCTTCTTTCATTGTGTTTGTTCAATTTTTCATCTTCCATATTTTCTATGTTTATGAGTAACTTGTATGTAGTATTTTATGTATATCTGATGACAAATGATTGTCATCTCATCTCTTCATTGATGTATTAAGCTTGTTTGCATTAGTTTTTCTAATGACAAATGACTGTCACCTCATCTCTTCGTTGATAAACTTAACTTATGAATGTTTTTTGCTTGTTGTAATTAGTCATTCACATGTACAGTCTTGTGTATGTGATTCTACTGATATAATACGCCATTCCTCTTGATTCCACACCTTTGATTTAAGCCTTCTAAGCAATATAGTAGAAATCCTTTTCGTCTTCGAGTGGATTCATATGTCTCTGACTGAATGTGAGCATATTAAGTCATCCGACTTGATCCTTTTCTCCATATATTATTGAACAATTACGTTACCAGGCTCATTCCCTTCATAATCAGGGAAAGAATCCTGGAGTGATAACACTATGAAAAGAAATCTGATCTCAATAGGCTAGTTGGGATATGGCAGTTGTCTATCTACGTTTGGAGAAACGTGGTGGAAGATCACTAAAGGATCAATGGTGATAGAAAAAGGAGACAAAGTAGGTACGTTGTATTTATGTTCTCATAAGACTGACCATTCTATCTCTTTAGCTTCCACAGGAACAGATACAGCATTGTGGCATCATAGGCTTGGCCACATGAGTGAGAAGGGGATGCAGATTCTCCACTCAAGGAATTTGCTGCCAGATTTGAAGTAGGTAAGTTTGGAATTATGTGAGAACTGTGTTTATGGAAAACAGAAGCGAGTCATACTTCTCAGGGTTGGGAATCAGAAGAAGAATTAAAAGTTAGAGCTTTTGCATACAGATGTTTGGGGACCGACTCAAGTACAATCTCTTGGTGGCTCTCATTATTATGTTACATTTATTGATGATGCAACTAGGAAAACTTGGGTTTATTGCATTAGACAGAAATCTGATGTGTTTTCTTCTTTTAAGAAGTGGAAAGCATTGGTTGAGAATGAGACAGGAAAAAGGTTGAAGTGTCTCAGATCTGATAATGGAGGTGAGTATTGCAACAAGGAGTTTGATAGTTACTGTTCATACCATGGGATTTGTAGAGAGAATACAGTACAGGAACACCACAAGAAAATTGTGTGTCAGAGAGGATGAGTAGAACGATCATGGAGCGTGCAAGGTGTATGAGATTTCATGCAAGGTTGCCCTTACAGTTTTGGGAAGATGCTGTAAATATTATTGTTTATATAATAAACAGAGGGCCTTCAAGTGATTTGGATGGTGGTATTCTAGAGGAGGAATGGATAGATAAAAAGGTAAAGTACTCATTTCTGATAACGTTTGGTTATGAAGCATTTGTCCATGTTGATAAAGAAAATAGAACAAAGCTTGAAGCTAAATCCAAGAAATGTACCTTTATTGGATATGGGGTTGATGAATTTGGTTATCATTTATGGGATTATGAAAATAAAAAAATCATCAGGAGTAGAGATGTGATATTCAATGAAAAAGTCATGTATAAATATCAGTTGCAGGGAAAGAAACAAGAAAAGAAAAACACAGAATGTTATGAAGAAGCAATGTAGGTGGAAACTAGAAAGAAGTGGTAGCAAGGAATGAATGAGGAGATGGACTCATTGGTAGGAAACCAAACTTGGGATTTGGTTCAGTTTCTTGTTTGTAAAATAGCATTGCAAAACAATTGGATTTACAAGTTGAAGGAAAAAGAAGGAGGTAAGAAGTAGTACAAGGCCAGACTTGTTGTAAAGGGGTTTGCACAGAAGAAAGGTATAGATTTTGATGAAATATTTTCTCCTATTGTTAAAATGACTTCAATTAGGACTCTTTTAAGTCTAGTGGCGGTAGAATATTTGCATCTTGAATAGTTAGATGTAAAAATAGCTTTTCTCCATGAGCATTGGAGGAAGAGATATATATGCAGTAGCCACAAGGGTATGAGGTCAAAGAGAAGGAGGATTTGGTATGCAGGTTGAAGAAGAGCTTGTATGGCTTGAAGCAAGCTCCAAGGCAGTGGTATTTAAAACTTGATAGGTTTATGACAGAACAAGGTTATAGTAGATGCCATTCTAACCACTGTGTTTATTTCAAGATGCTACACAATGAAATATATATTATCTTGTTATTGTATGTGGATGACATGCTTGTTGCAGGGTCTAACATGCAGGATATAAATGTACTCAAAAGGAATATAGCTAATTCATTTGTGATGAAGGATTTGGGTGCTGCAAAGAAAATCCTTGGTATGAGAATAACAAGATACAGGAAAAATCATAAATTGACATTGTCTCACAGTGAGTACATACAAAAGGTGTTGGAGAGTTTCAAAATGCACAATGCAAAACCCGTAAGTACACCTTTGGCAAGCCATTTCAATCTAAGTAAGGAAATGTATCCCAAGACATAGGAAGAGATAGATTACATGTCCAAGATTCCCTATCAATCAACAGTTGGCCGCTTGATGTATGCCATGGTGTGCACAAGACCAAATATTGCACAAGCAGTGGGAGTTGTGAGCAGATATATGAACAATCCAGGTAAAGAAAATTGGAAGGAATTACAGTGGATTCTCAGGTATATGCAAGGTACTTATACCACCCATGCATTATGTTTTGGAGGTTCATACATTGTTCTACATGGATATGTTTATGCAGATATGGCAGGTGATAAGGATAGAAGGAGGAGCACCACAGGGTATGTGTTTATAGTAGGTGGAACAACAGTAAGCTGGATTTCAAAACTGCAAAAGGTTGTTGCACTTTCAACAACGGAATCAGAGTATGTTGTTGTTATAGAGGCTAGTAAAGAAATTATTTTGTTGCAGAGGTTTATGAAGGAATTGGGTAAGAAGCAGAAGGATAGAAGGTTGTATAGTGACAGCCAGAGTGCCATTCATTTTGCAAAGAAATCAACATTACATTCTAGGACTAAACATATACAACTCAAGTACCATTTCATACGCTTTGTTTTGGAAGATAAACTATTGAAGTTGGAAAAGATACATACTAGCCAGAATCCTGCAAACATGTTAAGAAAGGTAGTGACCAAAGAGAAACTAAGTTCCTGCTCAGTTTCAATTGGCCTTCTAGCATGAAGGTGAAAATGATAGATTTTCCAAGTCCAAGGTCTAGCAAGTACAGCAACGGTGGAGTTGTTGTGATCAGTCTCCAAGTGGGAGATTGTTGGTTCTGGATCTTGATCTTCTAGTCTCATAGATTATGATTCAGCCATGTTTGTACCCCAGGTTGGTTATGATGCTGGCACAATCCCCCAGGGGGTCCGTAGGGCGCGGGGCCATTGCCCCCTAGAAACTTTTTTGGGGATTTTTTTGCCAACATATTTCGGGCCCATGGTTTTGGGTAACCCGTGGTATTATCCCATTGTATTTCCCTTAAAAAAGAAATACATTGTAATATGGATAGGGTTGATCTATTGGGTATTATGCATTGTAAATATCTCTCAGATCGAAAGAGAGACTGTGAGACAGTGAAGAGGAAGTGAAGAAGTTGTGCTACAGGTTGTATCCCTTAACTTTGCTTGATGGTATAATGATAAGGACTGGAAATTTTAGTGTGCACGTAGCCCATCTTGGGTGAACCACGATAAATTGGTGTCTCTCTTGTAATGTGTATGTGTGATTATATTTGCATTTCTATTTATTGTTATTGCTCTACAATCTTGTTTTTATAACACGGTGCATAAGGGAGTTCAGTTGATGATTTGTTGACGACAGTGCAAAGTGAATCCCTGTCGACAGTCGCTGTGTCAACAAATGACTCCGTTGCCGAGACCTTGAAGAGGAAAAGAAGAGGATATGTTGTGGCACACGATGAAACAAGATATTCAAGAGTGGTTTGACAAGAAGACAGAGGAGTTATCAGAAGGAGAGAAGCAAAACCGTAGACAGACAGTAAGAAGTTGGTTGCAAATTCAGATATCCACAAAATATTTTTTAGTGAATTCCCAATATTGTTGCACGAGTGGCTGGCACAATTAACATTCGAGAAGCACCATTTCCAAAAGAATGAGCCTAAACATTGGAAACGAGAACTGATTCGATAACTGAAACGTGTCGACAACACAGTATCAAGTAATGCCAATTTTTGGGTGGATAGTATGCTAGAGGGATATATTATTGAGTTCGCAGTAGACACGATCAAATCATACAGTGACGCAGAAAGAAATTTCTTTAGGGGACCAACGGGAAGGTTCTTTTTGTTGCTAAAACTGTGGATTAATATGCTCGTCTACGAAAAGGACATATTGAGGATGACTTCCAACAAGTAGACAAATCAGTGCACAAAGGTTGTGGTTATCGCGTGAGTGTGGATCTGATAGAAAGATGTGGGGTAGATGGACATGAGCGATGACGGGTTTCTAAGGTAAGATAACAAAGAGTGTGGTACCTTGAGGAGTGGCATGATATTCTGGCGTCCTGAGAAGAAGAGGATGACTGACAGGATCGGGACAAAACACTATGAAATAGGATCACAAGGGAGAAAGTGACCCTATTGTGACAAAGACGGTGACCAGGCTACCCGAGAAGCAGAAGAGGGACGGATCGTAAGTTACAACATACCTGCAACCCTGCGCACTACCCAGTATTTTACAGGAACAAAAACAAGCTATTAGCAAAGTTGCCTACATGTAGCAGTAAAAGTAGTGCATTTGTAAACAATAACAGTAGCAACGTTAGAATGGAAAACGACACAAAAATGCCCACTTTCCATGGGAATGGGAATGAGGATCCCAAGAAATTTTGGTTTCTGTGCGAAGCAGTCTGTATTATGAAGTAGGTCCAGGATGAAGATATAAAAAAGGGACAGCAAGCGATGACCCTTAGGGTTCGGGTGCTAGATTGGTTTATGAACTTTACAAGGGTTCCAACGGGAACACTAGCCAAGTCATTGACACAGATCAAAGCAGGCATGATCGATGAATTTAGGAAGCCAAAGTGGGAATTGCAATATGTCACCGAGCTCAAAGAAATCAAGCAATACCCAAATGAGCCGATATGGGAATTTAATCATCGGTACAAAATGATGATAGCGAAATTCAGTTTTGGGATAAATGATATGCAACACATGGAGTGGTTCATCGTAGGATTGGTGCCACACATCGTTGGAGGATTCACCAATAGGAAAAATGGGGTTTTGTATGAATCGAATACAAGCGCAACTGGAAAAATTGAGGATCCAACTGCAAGACATGAAGAAAGGAAAAGAGGCCAACGAAGACATCTGGTGTATCAGGTGTAGGAGAGAGGGACACCACAAGGATCAGTGCCCAGATTTCCAAGAATATTTTCAATCCAGTGCACCAAATGAGAGGCCATCGATTATAAGAGAGTGTGTATCTGCAGAAAATAGTGTCGAAACTAGAGAACTTGTAATGCAAATTCTGTAAATCGGTTGGCCACGATGAAAACAACTGCATATCTTATGGCCTACTCCAACAGAGGACTACGACTCCATATTTCATGGAAGGAGAAGAACAGGTACCAGGTCAACTATAGCAGTAGTATAATGAACCACCGACCCAATATAATCACCAACCATAGCAGTATGATCAGGGGCAGTATGGGAAAATGCAGTATGGTTAGCCACAGTATCTGGCACCACAGTACCGACCATATGAGCCACCGCAACTACCACAGTATGGGAAACCATAGTACCCACCATATGGCCCACCACGTGGAGGTTATAGAGTAGGATTTCGCGGAGGTCGATGTGCTGGCACAGGATGAGGAGGAGCTGCTAGACGAGGACGAGGACCGATTATATGCTACAACTGTGGGAAATAGGGGCAGTATTAGAGGGATTGCCCGAATCCAATGTCACAGTGCACTTATTATAGCATTGTGGATCATGGCGTTGAAGACTATCTGCAACTCATAAAAAAATTGTAGACCAAGAATCCGCCACCACCGGCTCTACGGATGATATCAATGGAGACTCAAAGACACCATGCGATTGTTGGAGTAGTGACAAGAGGAGGAGCAGTAACAGGAGCCGATGGGTCATGGGTGACTGTTTGACCAACATCATAGAAACATGTCACCTTTGATGCAGAGGTCGAAAGGGATATCTTCTTGGAAGCATAGGAGGTAATGAGACAGAGGAGGTAGTTACCTCTTCAGGAAGAAGTTATCTACCATATGCCACCGACGTTCGATGCGGCAAAGTCGTGGGGGAAGGCTAACACCTTAAAATCCTTCTTGAAGAGTTTCCTGGAGTTGGCAAAGGATCAGGATGCACTGGAAGAGATATCCAATCTGTTGAATTGATGGGAGGGTGCATGCCAGGATCAAAAGGTTAATCGCATACACAAGAGGAAGATGGGGAGGGTGAAATGTCGGCACAAAATGGAGCATTTGATGTCGACTCAATTATCTTGGACCTAGGGTCGGATGTCAACATTAAGACCAGGCAGACTAGGGAGACAATGGAGAAACCACAGTTAGCCTGGAAACCAGTACAATTGCGATTAGCAAATCAGAGTAAGCTTACTCCACTTGGTCGGGTGTACAAACTTCCCGTTGATATTGAGGGCCTCAAGAATTATGCATATTTTGATGTAATTGAAATCATGGACAATACTAGTCCCTACCCAACATTGCTGGGGATTTACTGGGCAATTGATAATCTAGTTGTTATTAACTTCAAGAAGCGGACTATGTCATTTGAGAATCGCAAAATGAGGGTTGTTGCACCTCTGGATCCTGCGAAAGTGTAGTGATACATTGAACCGGCGTAGGGGAAGAGACAAGGAGCATTGACGAAGGCTTACCGGATGCTCAGTTGTTCAGGGTTGAAATGGTTAACGACCATTACAAACAACTCATTTAGTTTTTGGCAACAGGGGAGGAACCGGAAGGCTTCACTACCAACCAAAAGAAGCAGCTAGTCGTCAAAGCTGCAGAATTTCAATTGATTACAAGATAATTGTATAAAATTGGGCCAGACGAGATACTTTGACGATATGTCATTCCGTATGAACATGATAGGATTCTTGCAGAAGCTCATGATGAGATCGCTATAGGACACTACAGAGGACACACCATTGCGAGGAAGATCTTGCGAGTAGGACTATGGTGGTTGACGATGCATCGAGATGCTGTGGACTACGCTAAAAGATGTGACCCTAGTGCCTCAATTGACACTACAGGATTTCGACAAATGGATAGTTGAGTTTGTGGGACCCATCAACTCACCAGGGAAAAGAACAAGCTAGTGCTACATCATTACTGTGACGGATTACTTGATGCAATGTGCAGAAGCAGTGCTAGTGAAGGATTGCTCAGTTGTGATGGCAACAAGATACCTCTTCGACAATGTGGTCACCAAGTTCAGGTACCCAAAAATACTAATGAGTGACCAAGGGACTCATTCTTTTAATTAGATAATTGCAGCAATGACAGAGGAATTTCAAATACAACACAGAAAGAGCACCCCTTACCATCCACAAGAAAACAGAACATTGGAGGCATTTAACAAAATCCTGGAGCATGCACTCACACATGTATGCAACACAAACCGGGATGATTGGGATTTGAATATCCCCGCGATACTTTGGGTGTATTGCATAACTTGTAAACGTTTGACTGGCCAAACATCGTTCACTCTTGCCTAAGGGAAAGAAGCTATAATGTCGATGGAATATATCATCCCCAGTCTATGGATTACAGTTGTTACAGAAATGAGCGACGATGGAGCACTGGAACAACGATTGGCACAATTGGTACATCGTAGGATTTCATCAAAAGGTGGAAAAGGATCACTAGAAGGCTAGGCATGATCGACACATTAAACAAAAGCACTTTCAGCACAGGGATACAGTTCTGCTATATGAAAGTAAGTTTGCTAAGCATCCAGGTAAGTTACAAATGCATTGGTTAGGTCCCTACATCATAATTTTTGTCATTGATGGAGGTGCGGTGCAGCTACAAAGTTTAGATGGGGTATTATTGCCAAAGTTAGTAAATGGGAATCAGTTGAAACCCTATCGCCATGATAATGTGCATATCGGTTGAGACACATAGTGAAAAAAAAAACCAATGATAATAAAACATGGAAAGTACGTGGGAAGCATGGCCATCCAGGTTGCTCGTTGATGCTTCACATGTTTTAGCATGCAGGAGTCAAATCCGAGTATGATCACTATGGATCAGCATCACCAGAAGATGGTGGAAAAGTATGATGACATATTTGGTTGCTTGTGGATAATATTTTTCAAATGATGAGCAGGTGCCAAGAAGCAAGCATAAATACCAGTTTAAGGATTGCATAATGCAAGTCGAAATAGAGAGAGTTCGAAGAGGAGAATTAGTGGCTTGTATGCTGCAAATCAGTAAGTTAGATGCAAAGAGTTAGGAATTTGGGTGCATAAACCCAAGGAAGCTGTGGAAAACAGAAGTGAGATAGTTGCAATGGTGCTCTTCATCTCAAGCAGGAGCATTCCAGGTGCGCTAAGAGCAAGAACGATGACCATGCATGAAAAACCAGTGAAGGAAGCAGTGCGGACACTTGGGAGGCACAGAGATGAGGTCTCACCCGAGATGTCTAAGAGTGCGGTAGTAGTTAGAAGAGTTGGGGTTTCCACGACCATCATAACACTAGGTACAGAAGCCCGCTGGATCTAGCAGTGGACTGTCAAAAGTGTGAAACAAATGTGGAAGAGAAGTTGACCTGTTTCAGAATTTGCTGATGATAATGAACTTTTTCCCTGGTCACAAAAATCCTGAAGCGCCCGACCAAGAACAGTAGGGGTAGATGATTAGGGTTTCAAGCGACTGGAGGAGGAGTTCGAGGTAGATGATCAAGGTTTCAAGAGATTGGAGGATGAGTTCAAGAATTACATGACAACGAGCTCCAAACAAAAGTCGATTTTCTCATAGCACGGGTGGTAGAGGTAATGAAAGAGGTTAAGGAACAACTGGAGGAAGCGTGACATAAATGTTGATGTATATGTAACTTCTGAATGTATTTTACCCATGTGTATTGTATTCCTATAGACATGTAATTATTCCTCTACACGGAAGTGTTTCTATTCATATAGATATGTTATTATTCCTCTATACAGAAGTGTTGTCATTTATATTGTAAGTGTCATAACTTATACTTGATGGGTTATTAGACCACCAAGTGTGGGGTCAGCCCGGATTAAGTTAACCATGGGTTATTAGGCTAATCTAGACAAGTCGGCCCCATTAGTTTATTGTGCAGGACATGACAAGTATAAATAGAGTTCGGGAGATCTCTATTTGATCACTCATTACTCACTTCTTTCTCTCTCAGAAAGTGGTGCACTTATGAGGAGGAGGATCATCTGCTAGGAGAAGACTATCTCTTGTACTTTGGTTGTATCATTGCTCTATCTATCTCTGAGGAAGTTGCAGGGTTTTTCACCTTCTTGGTTTTCCTCAGTGAAACTCTGTGTCTCTTGTGTACTTGCATTATTGTGTCCATGATTGATATGCTCTAGATATGATGTACATGTTATTCTCTTAGTTAAGATCCTACGTCAGATTGAAATTTATAAAAAACTAACATGGTATCATAGCTAGCTTGAAAGATGGCATGGTATGGCATGTATGATACTTGTTGCACTTGCGATGCTAGGGCTGGATATAGAAAAAACCATTCATCATAGAACTTTCGCTATAAATCCAATTCGGTGAATTGTCAGGATCTGAAACTCTTACAGGTCGAAGAAAAGATCCCCATGTACCTTGTGTCCAAAGTAAAACTTCTAATTCATTGTACTTTGTGTTTTATGATTTGTAAAATCTAGGGTTTCTGCCTCTTCCAGATCTCAGTCATAAACAGGTGACCTAGGAAAAAAGGTCATAACTTGGGCTACAAAGCTCCAAATGAAATTTAGTAAGAAGTGAAAGGTAGGGCACGGACTGTGGTTTTTCAGTTAATGTTTCTAGAGGCCGAAGTTGAACCAGTGACACGTGGTACTCCGTACAATTTCGCTCTCCTGTTTTATCCCATAAATAGGTCACGTTGCGACACTTGGCATAACTCTCTCTCAGAGAATCCAATTGAGGTCATAGTTGTGGGGTTGGAAATATGAGAGGTCAGGATACCATAGGTAGAAGTTTCAGACCCTGTGGATTCGTAGTGTCATATTTACGCCAGAATCAAGCAGGTGCCTATTTCTGTCAAAACAGAATTGGATTTTGAGCACCTTCATTCATGGCTCCAGGAATTAGGGTTTCGCAGAAAGTTGGATTTTTTGTAATCGAAGACCACGGCTGAATACTCCTCATCAAAATCGAAATTTAGAGACCAATATCAAACTTTTTGGTTGGGAAGAAGGCCAATCTTGATCAAACCCTAGTTCGAGATTTTGATCGGAAAAGTGGAAAATTAGGGCTTCTGCAAAAGTTTGAATTTTTGAAGTCTGTGACCACGATTGGAAGCTCTTCAGAAAAATCAAGGTTTAGAGGTTTGGATCAAACCTTTTGGTTGGGCAGAAGGGTGGGATTTATTAAACCCTAGTTTAGGATCCTGTTTAGAAGATCCTAAAGTTTCAAAGGCAATTTTGAGGGGTGAAACTTTGGAGTTTTCGAATTCTGAGTATACCAGCTTGATCAGCTTATCAAGGCGCATCTTTCTATCCTTTCAGAAGTTTGAAATTCAAAGTTTGAATTTTTAGGGTTTCTCTAACAAACCCTAATCCAACTCTAGATCCAATTTCTAAAAATCAAGTGGATTGGGTTAATCCTAAAAGAGAATCGTTTGGTCACCTGCATAAGTGAAGAAGTTCCTGTTTTAGAGGGAGATGAGGCTAAGACCTTACATAAGAAGATTACAACCAATCTCGACAAGTATGACTTATCCATATATGTTTCGAGATCTATTCATAATTAAGTTTATGATATGTTTGTTTTCACTAAGGTTAGTACAATCTTGATTAACTTTAGACTTGTCGTATCAACTTTATAAAATTATGAATGTAGATATTAATTGATTAGAGTTTTGACACTTATGATTGTACTAATGCCTTGTGGTGTTGTATGAGGTTGATCTTGTCCGCTAACATGAAAGGTACATCAAAGAAAGACAAATCATGTTCTAGTTTAAGAACATATGACCATGGAGACATGAAGACAAAGATTCATTCATTATTATGGATGACATAGAAGATCTACTTACGAGGTATGTATAACTTGGTTCTATAATGGTTAACCTATGAGATATGCAGGTTACTAGAACAAGTCACTTAAGAGAACAAGAAGACATCATGTGGGTATGTTAGACAATAACCAACTAACATATTAATCCAAGTATGGTTTTCCTATATCAAGTTAGAATCCTACCTTGTGTTAGAATCTCTTATATAAGTATACATGGCATGATTGATAATGATTATTCATTGAAGTTAGTAATCATGGGTTTAGGCATATTATGCTTCTTACTTTGATTGATGATATGACTAAACAGAAGAGTCCTATGATCAATAAGAATATGCATGAGTAAAAGAAGTATTCTATGAAACCTTGAATACTAATGTTTATTATCTGTGTTTGAAATGATCATGACTATACATGTCTAATATTATGTTGTTTTAGTATCTATACTAATGAATGTATGATTATGTATGAGATCTTGAGGATGGCACAATCATGACACTAGTGCACACTTAAGCATTCATAGTGGTCCAGGATGAATATAATTCCAAGGACAGGTAATCCAGGAAGCAAAGATCAAGAGGGAGCACACTCCAGTAGTTCCTGCAAGGAATCAAATATTGAGAGGGAGTCCACCCTACAACCAAACAAAGATAAGTATTTGAATTGTCATTTATTGCATACTTGTTTGTTTAAATAATATTGTTCAATGATGTATATGCCTATGTTCCTAGACTTAGGGTGTGTATTACGCATATTAGAATAATTGCATTAATGAACAGTATACTACTAATATGCATGTGATGGGTAAGTGGACTATGGCACTGTGCAGCATTCCATTGCTACTTATCTAGAATGAAACCTCTTTGCTGACATGTTGGGAGTTGTGTACACTCTTAACAATGTTCTGGTAGAGATTGGAAGGCATCTAGAAAGTTTGAGATATTGATAAATGTTGTATTGAAGCATTGGCTAAAATAATTGCATGACTGTATGACATATTTCTTTATGTGTAAGAATTTGTTCTGAAAACTATGAGATGTTTCTAATCATGCAATTTAACTTGCTTTGTAGGAAAGATCGTATACAATCACCTACAAAAGAAGGACTACAACATTTGTTCCAGCAATGAACTTTAAAGAAATCTATCTATTGAAGAATCTGAAGCTCCCAGGATACGGGATACAATAAAAAGGATCCATGATCGAGCAGTGCTAGTTGATCATGAAGAATGATGTTTGGGATGTGGTCCCAAGACTAGATGGGAAGTCTACTGTGACTTCCAAAGATCAAGCATGTTGTAGATGGTAGCATAGAGAAATACAAAGCGATATTTGTAGCTCGTGGCTTCTCCCAAAAAAAGGGAATATATTATGAAGAGACCTTTGCTCTTATGGCTAGATACACTTCCATTAGATCAGTGCTTGCTTTGACTGTAGTGATGAAATGGAAGGTACACCAGATGGATGCCAAGACAACTTTCTTGAATGGTGTAGTCAAGGAGGAATTGTATGTGGTGCGGCCACTTGGTTTTGAGACACATGACGAGAAGTCATATATGTGTAGAACTTGGTATGGCAGGATAGATGGCTTCCTATCTAGTTTGGGCTTTACCAAGAGTAAAGCAAATTCCAACCTTTACTACAAGGTTGAGGAAGGCAATCCAGTGATACTACTATTGTATGAGGATGACCTATTTGTAACAGGTGAGGATAGATTGATTGCCGACATGAAGAGGAAGCTTGTTGCCGAGTTCAAGATGAAGGACTTGGGTATGATTCACTAGTTTCTAGGTATGGAGGTGTGGCAGAGTGTAGATGGAATCTTCCTTGGACAAGGGAAGTATTCAATAGAGATCCTGAAGAGGTTCGGGATGATGGACTGCAAGGCCATGGCCACACCTATGGCATCGAACCTGAAGCTTCTGTGTGATGCTTCATCTGATCTGGTTGATGTCATGATGTATCGTCAGATGATTGGGTCCTGTATGTACCTGACGAACACGAGACCAGATATTTTCTTTGCGGTGAACAAATTGAGCCAGTTCCTAACGGATCCGAGAGATCCTCACCTAGTTGTTGTAAAGCATATTCTAAGGTACCTGAAGGGTATGGTTGATTATGGGCTCAAGTATGATGCGAATCAAAAGTTTAATCTGCAGGGTTATGTTGATTCATATTAGGCAGACAGTGCTGCAAATAGGAAGAGCACTTCTGGGTGCTGCTTCAGTATGGGATCAGGTGTGATCTCTTGGTTTAGCAGGAAGTAGTCCTGCGTACCACTCAGTATAGCTGAAGAAGAGTATGCTGCAACTTGTTCGACTAGTTGTGAGGCAGTATGGCTCCAGAATCTACCGTCTGAGCTATTTGATCTCCCATTGGAGGCTACTGGTATCTTTTGTGACAACCAGAGTTGTGTGAAGCTATCTGAGAACCCAGTGTTCCACGACAGGTCGAAGCACATCGAGATCAAATATCACTATATCAGGGATATGGTGCAGAGAGGAGCAATGAAGCTCCTGTATGTTGCGATGGATGAGCAGATTGCAGATTTGCTGACGAAACCACTAGCCAGAGTGAAGTTCAAGTACTTCAGAGAGAGGCTTGGTGTTCTTCAGATTGACGACACTTCGAGGAAGAAGTGATGGACACATTTGCTGGATCCATTCCAAGCATGGTGAGAGGAGGATCCTTCCCATGGTTGTGGATATAAGAGTTGGATGATGAGCATTAGAACGATATTCTAGTTTCTTCCCTGCATGATCGGTTGGATAATTTATATATGTATGTATGCATCATGTTGGATGCTTGTTATGATCAGTTGGATCATGTATATGTATAGGCATCATGTTGGATGCTTGGACCATGTATCTGTATATGTATCAGGTGGATACGTTGTATGATTAGGTAGATCATGTATGATATATATCAGGTGGATCATGTATCTGTGTATGTATCAGGTGGATACACTGTATGATCAGGTGGATCATGTATGATGATATGTATCAGGTAGATACTTGGTATGCATTAGGTGGATGCAGTGTATGATCAGGATGATCATCAATGATGAGCTTCAGGATATTGCTCCAGATTGCATGCATCAGGACGATGCAGTGATGATGATCAGGACGATCATGTATACATCAGGATGATGTATGGTGAGTATGAGGATGATACTCTGTGGCCATGGAATAGGTTGTGCATATAAGCATATAATAGCGCCCTAAGAGATTTGCAAATTCTCTTGCTAGGTTTTGTCGCTGCCATATAATAGCTCCCTGGGAGATCTGGCAAATGCTCTTTTGAGGTTTTTCTTGGAGGGACATATAATAGCGCCTTAGCAGATTTGCAGATGCTCTTGCTAGGTTTTTCTGCTGGCATATAATAGCTCCCTGGGAGATCTGGCAAATGCTCTTGCTAGGTTTTGTCCATGGCATATAATTTCTCCCTAGGAGATATTGCAGGTTGTGCTGGGCACGTAATCTATCGTGAGATGCTCTTGCTAGGTTTTCCTTGGTAGCATATAATGTCTCCCTAGGAGATCTTGCAGGTTGTGGTGGGCACGTAATCAGTCCTAAGATGCTCTTGCTAGGTTTTGCTTGGTCACATGTAATAGCTCCCTGGGAGATCCGATAGGTTGGGTTGTGTGCCTGTAATAAGTCCTAGGATGCTCTTGCGAGGTTTTGTGATGCATGTAATAAGTCCTAAGGATTCCACAGTATGTCCAGTCATGATGAAGACTTGCATGTGGTGGGCCTATATCTAGTATGAAAAGGGACTGGCTCTGTAGAACTTCCTATGATGAGTAGATTTAGAGATTGATTGAGATAGCAGCAGCAGTGATGATGATAATGATTCGAGGACGATGATTTGCTAATGATGATCCAGACAAGAAGACTTGTGCTAGCAGATCTGTGTCGAGAAATACCTTCCTAGTTAACAGGGAGTGTGATGTATATGTAACTTCTGAATGTATTTTACCCATGTGTATTGTATTCCTATAGAGATGTTATTATTCCTCTATATGGAATTGTTTGTATTGCTATAGAGATGTTATTATTCCTCTATACGGAAGTGTCGTCATTTATATTGTAAGTTTCGTAAGTTATACTTGATGGGTTATTAGACCACCTTGATGGGGTCAGCCCTGTATGAGTCATGTGGGTAAATGGGTTATTAGACCACCAAGTGTGAGGTCGGCCCGGTTAAGTTAACCATGGGTTATTAGGTTAAGCTAGACAAGTCGGGCCCATTAGTTTATTGGGCAGGACAGGACAAGTATAAATAGAGATCGAGAGATCTCTATTTGATCACTCATTACTCACTTCTATCTCTCTCAGAAAGTGGCGCACTTGTGAGGAGGAGGATCATCTGTTAGCAGAATACTATCTCTTATACTTTGGTTGTATCATTGCTCTATCTATCTCTAAGGAAGTTGCGGGGTTTTTCACCTTCTTGGTTTTCCCTGGTGAAACTCTGTGTCTCTTGTGTACTTGCATTATTGTGTCCATGATTGATATGTTGTAGATATGTTGTATATGTTATTCTCTCAGTTAAGATCCTAGATCAGATTGAAATTCTGAAAAACTAACAAGAAAGGTTGCGAACACCCAACAAAGGAGCAGGTGGGAGAATGCGCACAACATAGAGCATCATTGAAGGAAGTGATTGACTAGCTCAAAACTGAATATGATGACTTCAAAGAGTAGGTGAATGCACTAGTGATGTCCAGTTGAGGTGGATCAAGGGAGAGCCACAAGTTTTTGTTGGGGGACTGTTGGCACGGGATTAGTACTCAAAAAGCGTGGAAGTCGACAACTGTGAAAGGGACAATCCACGAAAGAAAGGGTCATTTGCGGAGACTGAGGAAGCACAAAAGTAGTTATTTTGTTAGATAAGGGTCATGTGGACCGTTTTGTAACCACTTGGTTTTATATAAATAGGAGTATGATTGTAATCCTAAGCAAAAGGAAAATTCGATGATGAATAGAGCAATAGAGCTTATGAGTTTTGATCCAGTTAGTGATCTAATTTGTATTCGGAACATGATGTATTGAATGTTTCTGCGATGGTCAATCTACAAGTTTTAATGAATGCATGAAGATGTTTGATTATGGTTCTATCTTTGTATTTGTTTATGTTGTATGATGAATGGGAATGCTTGTGAGATGTTTAATGATCTGTAGGTTTAGGAATTGTTGTTCATGCTAGTGAGTAGTTAAGATCATGTTGATGCGAATGTCTATTAATTGATGAATATGAGAATGATGAACTGCTAGCATAGTGCGAAAGATATAATCTCTAGTTTCCACATATGGAATGTATGTTTGATGCATGTCCTCAACTCCACTACAGAAACTTGGTTCCTGTAGCCCCCTTGTTCATCTTGGGTGAGACTTCACTCGCTCTGTGAGTGTTGCTAGAAAGGGTAAAACCTTTCTGGGCTAGTGCGTAAGGGAGTTCAGTTTATGATTTGTTGACGACAATGCAAAGTGAACCCCTATCGACAGTCTCTATGTCAGCAAAGGGCTATGCATATCCTATTTGCTTGCAATTACGAGTGACCCTGCAAACGAAAAAAATAGATTCCCCGCGTAACATAATTAAATTCATTTCAAGTGGGATTTTTGTTTGGTTTAACTTAATTTTTGAAATCAATAATTAACCATATTTCAAAAGAATTGTTCCTAAATATAAAAAACCTATGAAAATATTTTGCATCACCAAAAATTCACTAGATTTGGAAAGACATTCCAAAATTCAAAAATATTTGTATGCATGCTGTAAAAAGTGTTTCTTTTAATTCTATTTTTCAAATTGTATGTTTGAAATCCCCACATGAACCTCCAAAATTTTCATTAGTTTAGAACATTCATCAAATTGAAAGGTAGAGTAGTGAGCATATTGCATTGTTTGGTTCATATTTTTGAGTCAACACACCACCAGTTTCACTTCCACTCCTAAAACTAAGCAATGTACCCTTAAAATTGGCATTTAATATAAAACTAACCAATATTTGGTTTTCACATCACCAACACGGTTAGACTAGTGCCCTGGATTAGGTTTGGAGAGTTAACACTCCTGGGCTACAAAATTTTTTAAGCTAGCATTGATTATTGAGAGTTTAAATCCATTAGTAGCAAAAAATGCTTATCGGGAAAGTGTATCTAACACATGCATCAAGCACGTGGTCAATATGGATAAGTAAGGGTGGTACCCACCCTCTTTCTTGTTTAGTGGGATATGAGATCATCACATAATTATATGTAAGTGACAAGTCCTCGGGGTGACCTCACTTTTCTAGAATACCTCGTTATGAGAGTTGTCCTAGACTTAGAATTGTTATGCTCGACCGTCGATTGTGAAGTGGTAACCTTAGTTTATATTCCTAGGATATAACATAGGCTATTTTGAGTGGGGGCCACTTGCAATATGTGAGGAAGACTTTAAATCTTTTATTGCTTGGGATGGTGATTGGTCAAGAACCAATACTTGCACCCATGGTGATTAAAGTTTATTGTAACTATTTCTTATACCTTCTCTATTAATAATTGTTTGAGGCTTGATATCCCTTAGTAGCTTCTATTTTCAGAAGTCCCTCTAATCCAACTTTTCACTCACCTTTAGTTCTTTGGAAAAGTAGACTTCTTTCTTGGATTCATAGGATTTTTTTACTATGTGGACACTTTTTCCTTTTTGAGTCTAAAGTTCCTTAGGATTGTTTAATTCTATTTGTGATTGAGAATACCATTTTAAAACAAATAGTTTTATCAAATTCTCCAAAGTGGATACTCGATTGATGTTCCTGTTATTATGGCAGCAATGTGAGTCGCCATAAGTTGAATACCCTGCTACATCATGGAGACAAATACCAAAAACCCAACCTTGAGACTTGAAAATTGAAAATTTTCTAGATTCAATTAACAACCGTAGAGAAGAACAACATCACACAAATACTGAAACGTCATATAACAAAGGAAACACATACATTGTTGATAATCTTGTTCTATTTGAAATTGAAACACTAGAAAACAACACAGCTACTCACGTAAACCCACCTTTGACAAATATTTCAAACCCAGTGGTACTTCACATCAGTGAGTCATTGGATTACATCAATCCTCTTTTCAGTTATTGGACTAATATTTAAAATTCAACAATTGATCCTATGGCTTCATTAGGAGCACAAGGGACTACATCATTGTAACCTAAAACCGTTGTTGGAGGTAGAAATGCTTCCAATTTGGCCTCTACATCAATCCCAACAGTTAGTATACCTATTATTAGCACAAGTTCAACCAACACTTCAGTACCAGTAGGTACAATTTTGGGTTCCAATTCTTGAAGTACATCCACTTTGTCTGCAGGTATCCCTATAGGGTGGTGTACCTTACCAAATATGGGTTTTCCATATTGTTTGGATAATCAAGGTCAAAACAATCAAGGAGCAAACCAAAATCCTCTTGGTAAACTAACATTATTCCAAGTTCTACTTTTGTGGGAAACCCTTCACCATGGAATCTTAATATTCTTGGCAGAACGAATGGACCATGGAGCAGTAATTCCAATTGGGGTTATGCTCCACGGGTTAGTGGAAATGCCTCGGGAAGTCATCCTCCAAAATTTCCTAGCACAAATCCTGGGGGCAATCCCATAACCTGAACAGGTAGCAAGCCAGGGGGAAATACACCTATCAACCCCATTCCACAATGGAGTGGGAAAGTTTTATGGAGTAACCAATATTCTTGGGAACCACCCCCACAAGGGGGAAAGCAACCTTGGAATGCTTAACAAAACCAAGGAAACAATCAGTGGAGTGGTCATATTCTGACAAGTAACAAATATTATTGGGGACCACCTCTGCAAGGGGGAAATCCACCCATTAATCCTATCCTATAATGGAATGGTCATGTTCCACCAAGTAACCAACCTTATTTGAACATACCTCTGGAATGGGGCAATCCATACATGCATCATGTTCCACATTGGAATGGACAACATTCAGGAAGTAACCAATCTTTTTGTATGAACCTCCACAAAGAGGAAATCCTTCTTGGAATTATTTTCAAGCCCAAGGACAACAATAATGGATCCATCAAGATTCACTTGCGTATTAATCATTTTCTATGGGATTAGTCAAACCACCATTTCTCGCCACATTGAATCTATCGGATTTATCCCGACTGACTAAAGATCATGTTCTACATTTGAATGGATGGCCAACCATACCAGCTAAACTACCCTCATACATACCCAAATTTGACGGACAACCAGGGGAAGATCCATCAAATCATGTTTTGAAATTCCATTTGTGGTGTTCATCCAATTCCCTAGTTAGTGATAGTATTAGGTTAAGGTTGTTTCAGCGGACCCTAATGGGAACCACTGTGAAATGGTACATTGAGTTGCCTCGCAATACATTCACGGAATTTTAATCTTTATCTATGGTATTCCTGATACATTTTCAATTACCTATTTGCTATGATACGGGTACATAACTTTTGACTTCACTTAGGAATTCCACTTCTACTCACATATCGGATCATATCCATGAATGGAGGAGGCACCGAAGGCTTATAAAAGCTGAAATCCCAGATCAATTCTTAGCATATTGGTTCATAAAACCACTATTACCTACTCTTGCGAAATATGTAGCCATGTTAAGAGCCATGAATGAATAAAAACTCATTGAGAGGGCTCAATAGATGGATTTTATATATTCCCAATCGAGCACAATTTATGATTTAATACATCATGATGTAAGACCTGTGTCCAATCCAGCTAGGCCACCAAAAGGACCCGATACTGATGCTGTGATTGGATCCGTCAACCAACTTGAACCGATTACCCAACAATTGGGACAAATGTATGTTCAGACTTCGCAACCCACAGCTAGTCAGTTAACACAACAATCTGCAACTCCCACCGAAAATTATGAAGTACTTACAGTTCAAACTACAGACCCAAAGGGAAAAAATAAGAAATATAAGAAGAATCCTAATGCCAACTCTGGGAATGGAGAAGCACCTAAGGTGAATAATCCTACTGGAGTAAATTAGGAGAACCGGAAAAAAATACCCTTGCAATATTTTCCAAGGGGATAATCCTACTCATCTTTGTTCTCACATGGATGATATTCATCAAATGTTGGCACAACGAAGAGGGAAAAAAAAAACTTCCATCCGAAATCAACCTTTCCCCCAACAAAAACATATGGTTGTTGTGGCACCAACACCTCCCTCGGGATGGAACCAGGAAAATCCCTCCAACGCTAACATATTCACAATTGGTGAACATGAAGTAAACATTGAAACAAGGGCTCATTCTTACGACACACCTTCGAATGATGAATAAAAAACTAGATCTCAGCCTAGTGGCTCTCTAACAATTGAGAAACCAACCATAGACATAGTACCTCGAACTCTAAAAGGGGTTTTTCGTATAATAACACACAATCCTAATGCGCGAACTACTCAGAACTACAATGTGGTTGAAGAATTAGCTCAAGCTCCTTGTGCAATGTCTCTCTGGGAAGTTTTGCAATGTTTTCCTACTCAACAAAAATCACTATTGTCTACTATCAATGTTATTGATCCATCTAACAGTAATTTGACAACTTTTGATATAGAACAGTCCACATTTAGGATTCCATCACAAATCGCATTCCATATTAAAGTGACTTAACATGGTAAGAACATTTTTCGAACCATTGTGGATGAAGGAGACCCAACTTGTGTCATTTCACTAGAATGTTGGAAAGCTTTGGAATCACCCACCCTAGTAGCATCCCATACAATACTCAAAGTGTTTGATGGTCATTAGTTCCCTCCTCATGGACGTATCATGGATTTCCGAGTTGAACTGGGAGGTAAACCAGTTCAAGTATATGTTGAGGTAGTGGAAACGCCCTTATATTACAATTTTCTATTGGGACGTAGTTGGATACATAAGATGACAGTAGTAGTGTCTTCAGTATTCCAAGTTATTCGGTTCCCACACCAAGGGAAGATTGTCATAATCAATCAACTTGACTACTTCACACCTAAAACTGGTCTCCACTCAAATGTACCTTTTGTAGGGGATTCGAAAATGATGATTCAATATCTTGGGGTAGGAATATTCAAATATTCATCCCTCATGGGAAATTTCGCGATTCCACCACCAGTATTGACCCCTAATACTGCTCCAATTTTCACTATTACATCAGAAGTATACTTTCCATTAATTTTTTTTCTAATTCCATACTAGAAGATGGATCCACCTCATCGAAGGGAACCTCAAAAAGGGACATCTTAGTAAAAAAGAGTGATGGAAATATACCAACTTATATGGAACATAATGAAACAGACAGTAGTGTACCCCTATCTCTAATAGAGATTTCATATCAATCTATCCAAATGGATTAGGCATATACAAATAAAAATCCTTCCTAGCTGGAGGAATATGATCCTTACTCTTCACCAATATGGGCCATCAACACTCCTAGTACTCATGACATCATTGATCATAATTTTTCATTAGATGAAGCCATCCTTGAATTCATGAATATCTCATAATGACCCTGGGAAAATATGAATCATAGATCATCATTCATTCCAAAGACAGATTCATTAGAGGTCAAACCATAAATTTTTTACCTCGATGAAGACATGGAAAAATACCAATTCCCCATCCAAACACACAATGTAAGTTCAGAAGGAAATTTGGAAAATATTTTGAAAACCATTCCAATCAATATATCTATTAATCTTGGCATCGTTGAAAACGTCAATATAGGTGTGGATTGCTCTCTGGAGGAAATCGTACATTATATCGCTATGTTTAAAGAATTTTGCGATGTGTTTTCTTGGTCTTACGAAGAAATGTCGGGCATCGATCCCAACATAGTTGAGCATGAGATAAAAACCTATGATAATGTTAAACGAATGCAACAGAAGCTACATCTTGTCAATCCTAAAAAATTGGTTTCCATCAAAGCATAAGTTGAAAAACTAATGAAAGATAGCTTCATATATCCTGTTCCTTTAACTGAATGGGTATCCAATCCTGCTCTTGTTGATAAAAAGCAAGGAACTATCCGGGTCTATATTGAATTTAGGGATCTAAATTTGGCATGTCCCAAAGATAAGTATCCCACAACCTTCATTGATCATATTATAGATGAGTGTGCTGGAAATGAAATCTTTTCATTTCTGGACAAATTCTCCAGTTACAACCAAATCCAGATAAAAAAGGAAGTTCAACATAAAACAAATTTCATATTTTGTTGGGGGACTTTTGCATATCGAAAAATTCCATTCAGCCTTAAAAATGTCAGGGGTAGTTTTTGTTGAATATTGTAACTTCTAAGAATATTATATTTTGTACTTTATTATTCCAGAGATGTTTCATCCCTCTGAGGTAATTCTATTATGTATCTGGAGATGTTTATTCCTCCGATGAATTGTGGTAACCAGGGTTATTAGACCCACCATGTGGGGGTCGGCACTGAGTTTAGTATTTGGGGGTTATTAGACTTCACTAGGAGAGGTCGGCCCCATTAGGGATTTTGGTCAGTCGGGAACTAGTATAAGTAGAGGAGGAGAGGTCCTCATTTGAAACACTTGCTCAACTCATAAAGTAGCGCACTTGTGTTTCAGAGGTCTGCATAGGAGTGTCATGTCCCAAATTTGGAATTGGGTCAGAATGGCCTAATCACATTAGCCATATTCATTAGATTTTGTAAAATTGATCTTAAGGGTCAAATAATTGCCAAGGAGGAAAATTAATAGTTTCCTAGGTTTGGGGTGGAAGCTTTGGGATTTGGAATAAGGGGGATAATAAATGATGTTTAGACATTAGAAGGGTTCAAGTATTTAATAAATAGAGTGAATAAATAAATTCAAGAGAAATCTTAGGTGACAAATGGTTTTGGAGACATATGGAGGATGTGGGACCCACACTAGCTTGATTTTTCATAATACATGGTATCTCTCTTTTGCAAATTCGAATTAATGGGAATGTGAACACTCTTGGGTGAGTTGGTGAGTCATAACACATGTCATTGAGCATATTATGTCGAATTGGGAAGGATTGGTAACCTCCATGGAAGATAAAGAGTCAAAGTGAAAGTTTGTGGACACTTGGGCTAGATTCCCTAGCCCCTATGACACCAATGATGGTGTATCTATGACAACTATGACAAATTGCAGACTTGACCTCTGACATCTGACCACTATGACATGTCAGCCCCAAAAACAGGCTCAAGGAAGGCAAATTTGGGAGTTGTAGAAGCCAAAGAGACTCAAAATCGAATTTGGGAGAAGATGGAAGGTTGGAACTAGGAGACAAGTGGCAAATGTGGAATACTTCCTAAATGGAAATCTATTGAATCTATTGAGAGGATTTCGACCCTTAGAAGGCTAATGTTGTTTATAAAATGTAGACATGAAGTATGAGAATGGCTTTTGATCATTTGTAGAATTTGCAATTGCATTTGTGAAGAGGGAGAGCTAGTGGATGACTAGTTTCTTGCCTTAGCCAATTTCGAGGGTGAAAGATTCCCATCCAAGTTGGCAATTGGAAAGGCCATTCAGACCTTTTATTTGGATCTTTAATTGAGTCTTTATTTGCAGGTGTAAGCTACACGGAAGCTCATGGTTTCTTCTATTGCAGCTCGCTCCTTCAACCATTTCCCGTTTTGATGGCATATTCTTGATCCTTGAGGGAGGGCATTTTTGGTGAGCTATTGTACTCTTTGGGGGAGCTTCTAATGCCCCATTTATTTTGTAATATGAATTAAATACTCTGTTATTCATCTCCAAAAAGTTTCAGGTCGAAATTCCAAGTAGAAATGTATAAATCTCATTTTTAATGGAAGAACAATGCCATTTCCCCACTACCTTGTTGTGAGCCAATGTATTGATGATGATTTCGAATGAATGGATGATTATTTGATATATTTGTGATAAATATACTGCCATGGATGTCTTATACAAGTTTCATGTACCGTAATTGAGCATTTGAATCATTTTTACTTAGTTTAATTGCATTGGGAGAAGAAATAGTGCCATTTCCCCAAGGGTCGAATTGGGGATTTTTGCAGTTGAATGGGAGAGGGTGAGAACAGTTGTAATAAACCATTAATGGTTCATATGAGACCTTATTAACATACTTATCACATTACATACCTCTGTTCATAAATTTGAGTGTGTTTGGAGGCATTTGGGAAGCCATTTTCAGTACTTACCTCAGGGCGATTTGAACCCCAAATTACTAGTAAAATTGCATACTTGGTCCAGAATATTAAGAGAGTTTGCAGAGATATTTTGGTGGCCATATGTTATCCCTGAACATCATATTCAATTCCTAATATCATTCATAAACCTTCCTTGAAGATTTGAAGGCATTTGGAGTCAATTTGAGACCTAGAGACCAATACTAGTCAAAGAGAAATCACTAGTAAAGTTACCTACATTGACCAAAATTGAAAGAGTATTTGCAGAAGTGTTTTAAAGGTACAAAGGAATCCCTGAAACACATATTTATGTTTTAATATTATTCATATACCTTCTCAGAAGATTTGGGATCATTTGAGGCAAATTTGGGACCTAGAGATTGAACTAGTCAAAGGTCGAACCAAGGAAAAAAGTGGAAAATTGCAATTTTAATAAAATTCCTAACAAGGGACATTACAAGGAGGTAGAGAAGGAGGTCAAGTCTTGGAGCACATCTTGTATTTTGGTTGATCATCTTATTGAGGAAAGCTTTGCTGGGTTTTCTACCCCATGAGGGTTTCCCATGGTAAAATCTTTGTCTATCTTGTGATTATGTTTCTTTCAGTGATCTTGCTAGTCAAATTAGTTTAAACTTAACATGGTATCAAAGCTAGCCTAAATATAACATCTTTCACAAGGATAAATTATATTTCTCTCTCTCTCCCAAAATTAGGGTTTCTGACAAAGTTAGTATTTTTGGATTCTGGTTGCATGGTTGAATAGCCCTGCCAAAAATATATCTTTAGAGCCTTGGATCGAGCTTTTTGGTTGGGTAAAACTCTGGGAAAGTCAAACCCTAGTTTTACCAAAAGTGCGATAAACTAGAAATTCTGTTGCAAATCCGGAAATGTGAAAAGTTAAAGTTTCCGGGTAAGTACTACTCTATCTCTTATCTCTTGGAATCCCCCAAGAGAAGATGGCTCCAAGCACTAAGCTTGAAGACAAGATAGAAGGTATAGAGAATTTTTGGGCATGGAAATACATAATTGGTCTCATTCTTGAAGAGAATGATCTTGCTCATTATATCAAGGATGAAGTTGCAAGAACCTGAAGGAGATGAAGCCAAAGAGAAGCATAGGAAGGATTTGATTAGGGCAAGGAGAATCATAGCTGATTCTATCAAAGACCACATGATTCCTCCAGTGGCTTCCAAGAACACTCCAAAGGAAATGTATGATGCCCTAGGAAGAATGTATGAAGGAAAGAACATCAATAGGAAGATGAACCTAAGAGCTCACTTGAAGAGTACCAAGATGCACAAAGGAGAATCCATTCAAGACTACTTCTCAAGGGTCTCCCAAATCAAGGAGAAACTAGATGCCATTGGTGATACTCTTGATGAAGATGAACTTGTGATGACTGCTCTAAACAGTCTCACTAGACCTTGGGAGTCATTTATACAAACTATGTGTGCCAGAAAAGAAAGTATGAAGTTTGATGTAGTATGGGAGGATTGTGTTCAAGAAGAGGCTAGGGTAGCCAACAGAGAAGCTCTTCTCAAGGAGGATGACCAAGCCTTGGCCACACACACCAAAAAAGGAATAAAGGGTCACTTCAAGAAAGTGGACCACAAGAAGTCTCAACCCTCTCATAGATTCAAAAGGAAAGGAGGAACAAACTCAAAAAGAGACCTCTCCATAGTCCAATGTTACAATTTTCTTAAACTAGGAGACTATGCTAGAAACTGTACTTTACCAGAAAAGAAGAAGAAGAAGTTTGTTCACAAAAGACATCATGCACATATGGCAGATGATGATAGTGAAGAAGAAGAAGAAGAAGAAGAAGAAGAGGAAAGGCCTCAAAGGAAAAGATCTAAAGTAAAGAAAGAAGATCGAGAAGAATATGTCCTATTTTCTGCACTCTTTGGATCTATGTCTCCTGGAGAAGATACATGGCTCATTTATAGTGGTCCTTCAAAGCACATGACAGGTCAAAATAAAACTCTCCCAAGACTTGAAGAAAAGTCTTCACCACAAAAGGTATCTCTAGGAGATGATTATCAATATCCCATAAAGGGAATTGGTGAAGCAAGCTACAAGCTTGATTCTGGAACACCCTTGAAGATGAAAGAAATTTTATATGTACCAGGTTTGAAGAAGAACCTACTCTCTATCTGAGCACTAGATAAGAAAGGTTTTAGAGTTTCTTTCATAGATGGACAAGTACTTATGTGGCCCAAAGGAAAATCAATTGAAGATGTAGTTGTCATTGGTGAAGAGGAAGGAGGTCTCTATAAGCTCAAGGGACATCTAGAAGTTTCCCTTGCTCATGAAACCTCTAGCCCTAGTGGGATATGGCATAGAAGATTAGCTCACATTAACTACAAATCCCTACCCTATGTAAGCAAGGTGGTCATAGTATTACCATATTTGAAGGTTGATCATAATGGCTCATGTAAAGGATGTGAAAAAGGGAAGAATGTCAAGAACCCTTTCCCAGAGAGTGAAACAAATGCTAAAAACATTTTGGAGTAATACACTCAGATGTATGTGGACCAATTCCCACCACTTCCCTAAGTGGGTTTGAATACTATCTCTCATTCATTAATGACTATTCAAGGAAGACTTGGATATACTTTCTAAAATGTAAGAATGAAGTATTTGGAAAACTCAAAGAGTTCAAGGCCCTAATAGAAAATCTCTCAGAAAAGAAAGTCAAGACTCTCAGAATAGATAATGGCGGAGAATATACTTCAAAGGACTTTTAAGACTTTTGTAAGGAAGCTGGAATAAAGAGGAAACTAACCACTCCCTACAATCCCCAACAAAATGGGGTTACTGAAAGAAAGAATAGAACCATCATGGAAGTTGTAAAGACTATGATACATGACCAAGATCTACCCATGTATCTATGGGATGAAGCAGCTAGGACATCATTCTATGTGCAAAATAGACTATCCCATAGTGCTCTTGAATTCAAAACTCCAGAAGAAGTGTTCACAGGAAAGAAGCCCGAGGTAAGTCAACTCAAAATATTTGGATGTCCTTTGTACATTCACATTCCAAAATAAAAGAGAGCCAAGTTGGATCCTTTTGGTAAGAAGGGAATATTTTTTGGATATTGTGAATCATCCAAAGCTTTCATAATTTACATACCAGGTTTTCATCATATGGAAATAAGTAGAGATGTAACATTTGATGAAGAAGCAGCTCTCAAGAAATCTAGGAAGTGCCAACTTGAAGAAATCTATGAAGAAGACACACCTCCTAGAATCACAGAAGCTATGCCCATCCCTGAAGATGATACACCAGAGGACCATGACATGTTGGAACCACAAGAACCCCCTATTACAAATTTATCTAGGAAAAGAATGCTAGCATGGGCTAGAGACATTATTCAAGGAGTTGAAAAATATGGATCTCCTGAAGACTCCACTAGAGAATTTAAGAAACCAAAGCTAGTATCCAACTATGTGTCCTTGATGTGTGATCTTGTGGATCAACAACCTACTAGCTATGAAGAGGCAACTCAGAAGAAAGAATGGGTAGAAGTAATGACATAATAATATCAGTCAATAATGAAAAATGATGTTTGGGATATAGTTCCCAAACCAAAAGATAAAAGTGTGGTTTCTTCCAAATGGATTTTCAAGATAAAACATGTTGCAGATGGTAGCATTGAAAAATACAAGGCAAGATTTGTAGCAAGAGGATTCTCTCAGAAAGAGGGAATTGACTATGAAGAAACATTTGCACTAGTTGCTAGGTATACTTCAATTAGAACTATCATGGCACTTGCATCTATGATGAAGTGGAAATTAAACCAAATGGATGTTAAGATAGCTTTTTCGAATGGTGTAATTGAAGAAGAAGTGTACATAGAGCAACCACAAGGGTTTGAGGTTAAAGATGGGAGAACTCATGTATGCAAACTGAAAAAGACATTATATGGATTGAAGCAAGATCCCAGAGCTTGGTACGGGAGGATTGACAATTTCTTAACAAGCATGGGCTTCACCAAGAGTAAAGCTGACCCTAATATTTATCTCAAGGTGATGGATGATGAACCAATTATATTGTTGTTGTGTGTAGATGATCTATTTCTAACCGGAAATGAGAAACAAATTATTGAATGCAAGAAGAATCTTTGTTTAGAATTCGAGATGAAATATCTCAGATTAATGCACTACTTCTTAGGTCTAGAAGTATGGCAAGAACCAAAAGGAATCTTTCTAAATCAAGGTAAGTATGATGTGAAGATTCTAAAAGGATTTGACATGTTGGAGTGTAAAGCCATGGCCACTCCCATGGAATCCAACTTGAAGTTATTAGTTAATGACTCATTAGAATTAGTGGACATAACTCTATATAGACAAATAATTGGGTCATTGATGTATTTAACAAATACCAGACCAGATATATGCTTGGCTATAAATACCTTGAGTCAGTATCTAGTAGAACCTAGAAAGGTTCACTTAATAGCTGCAAAGCATGTAATGAGGTATCTAAAGGGTACATTATATTTTGGTCTATATTATCTTGGAAATCATGAACTCATATTACATGGTTACTCGGATTCTGATTGGGCAGGAAGTGTCTCAGACAGAAAGAGCACATCAGGTGGATGTTATGGTCTTGGATCTGCCATGATCTCATGGTTCAGCAAGCTCTCAGTACTGCTGAGGCAGAATATATAGCTGCCTACTCTGCCATTTGTGAAGCAGTGTGGCTTCAAAAGCTATTATCTGGAGTGTTGAATTAGAAATGGATCCCATTGTGATCATGTGTGACAATCAAAGTTGTATTAAGATGACAAAAAATCTAGTGTTCCATGATAAGTCAAAGCACATAGAGATCTAATATTTCTACATACGAGATATGGTGCAGAGAGGAGCTATTAAACTCGAGTATGTGAGTACTGAGGAACAAATTGCTGATATATTGACCAAACTTCTGTCTCGAGTGAAATTTGAATATTTCCCAGACAAGCTTGGTGCAGTTCAAAAAGACCCTCTTCAAAAGGGGGAGTGATATAGTCACTGATGATGAGATTGCCCTCATCGACAGCAAGGTCGATGATGAGGATACCTGTTTATTACACCTAGATATTTACATGTGCTTAGATTACTTAGATTTAGGATACTTATACTTATAATATTTATATTACTTGTTGATGAGGATATTTGTTACATATTGATGTATTGATGAGAGTACTTGTATTATTACATGTATTGATGTATTGATGAGAATACTTGTACTGTTACATATTGATGTATTGATGAGAGTACTTGTATTATTACATGTATTGATGTATTGATGTATTGATGAGAATACTTGTACTGTTACATATTGATGTATTGGTGAGAATACTTGTATGTACATGTATTGATTAATGTACTTGTATGGGTGAGGATACTTCTACCTGTGTTTATGAGGATTAGATCATCCTTGGACTTCAGTGCTAAAGTGAGCCATAGATAGATGTCTTCGAGAATGAAGTCCTTTGTGGACATCGAAAGATTGGATCATCCTTGGACTTCAGTCCTAAAGTGAGTCGTAGACATATGTCTTCAAAAATAAAGTCCTGAATGAACAGGTAGGGGATTGTATCGTCCCCAAAATTCGGTCTTAAAATTGAGCTGTAGACTGGGTCTTCGAAAATAAAGTCCTGAATGAATAGGTAGGGGATTGTATCATCCCCGGACTTCAGTCCCAGAATTGAGTCATAGAATGGGTCTTCGAAAATAAAGTCCTGAATGAACAGGTAGGGGATTGTATCATCCCCAGACTTCGGTCCCAGAATTAAGTCGTATACTAAGTATTAAAAATAAAGTCTTGAATGAACAGGTAGGGGATTGTATCATCCCTGGACTTCGGTCCCAGAATTGAACCGTAGACTGGGTCTTCGAAAATAAAGTCCTGAATGGACAGGTATGGGATTGTTTCATCCCTAGACTTTAGTCCCATAATTGAGCTGTAGACTAGGTCTTCGAAAATAAAGTCCTGAATGAATATGTAGTGGATTGTATCGTCCCTGGACTTCAAACCCAGAATTGAGTTGTAGACTAGGTCTTCGAAAATAAAGTCCAGAATGAACAGGTAGGGGATTGTATCATCCTCGAACTTCAGTCCCAGAATTAAGCCGTAGACTGGGTCTCCAAGAATAAAGTACTGAATGAACAGGGGATTGTATCGTCCTCGGACTTCGGTCCCAAAATTGAGCCATAGACTGAGTCTTCGAGAATGTAGTCCTGAATGAACAGGTAGGGGATTGTATCTTCCCTAGACTTTGGTCCCAAAATTGATCCGTAGACATTTGTCTCCGAGAATTGATGATAGGACTTTATCATCCCTGGACTCTTGGTTCAAAATGTATGAGATGGGATTGCATCATCCCTAGACATGAGACTTGTCTTAAAGTGATACGGATTGATCATCCTGGAACTTGATCTGGATTGTATCATCCATGGACCTATGTCCTAAAGAGAGCGGGATTGATCATCCTTTAATATGATCATGTGTACTGCAGAGTATACTGTGATGATGATGTTGATGATCGTATGATGACGATGCTGATGATCGTGTGATGACGATGCTGATGATCGTGTGATGATGATGATCGTGTGATGATGATGCTGATGATCATGTGATGACGATGTTGATGATCGTGTGATGACCATACTAATGATTGTGTGATGACGATGCTGATGATCGTGTGATGACGATGATTGTATGATGACGATGCTGATGATCGTGTGCTGACAATGCTAATGATCGTGTCATGACGATGCTAATGAGCATGTGATGATGATGCTGATGATCGTGCGGTGACGATGACGAAGATGTTGATGTTTCAGTAACTGGTTGAGTTACTAACGATGATGTATTGAAGAAAGCTTCCGATGATTTATAGATGTATCATGTATGATGTAGTCGATGACTCCTTTCTCCTGCAGATGTTGTTATAATATCCTTCTCGTTAAGGGGGAGTGTTGAATATTGTAACTTATAAGAATATTATATTTTGTACTTTATTATTTCAGAGATGTTTCATCCCTCCGAGGTAATTCTATTATGTATCCGAAGATGTTTATTCCTCTGATGAAATGTGGTAACCAAGTTTATTAGACCCACCATGTGGGGGTTGGCCCTAAGTTTAGTATTTGGGGGTTATTAGACTTCACTAGGAGAGGTTGGCCCCATTAGCGATTTTGGTCAGTCAGGAACTAGTATAAGTAGAGGAGGAGAGCTCCTCATTTGAAACATGTTAAGATCTAATATGCTAAGACATAAAATAGCAGCATTACATTCCATTTCACAATAATAGCATATATAGGATCACTGAAGAAACAACAAGCACAGCATAAACACAAGAGACAGAGATTTATCCTGGGAAACCCTCATGGGGTAGAAAACCCAGCAAAGCTTCCTCAATATAGATGACCAGCAATATACAAAGATGAAACCCTGAGACATGATCTCCTCCTCCACAATACCAGACCTCTCCTCCTCAAGTGCGCTATCCTCAAGTGAGTGAGTGTGTCAAATGAGGAACACACCTCCTCTATTTATACACTACTCTTATATGTATTTTACACAAGTACATGTAGGCTCGTATTTAACCATTAGGTTAAATACCCCATTATAACTAATTGGGCCGACCCCCACATGGTGGGTCTAATAACCCTAGTTACCACACCCAACTCGGAGGAATAAACATCTCCAGATTTATAGTATAATCACATCGGAGGTATGGAACATCTCCGGAATAAATAATATACAAATATAATATTCTTTGAAGTTACAATATTTCAACACTCCCCCTTAACGAGAAGGATATTATAATAGTATCTGCACGAGAAAGGAGTCATCAACATCATACATGATACATCTATAAATCATTCGAAGATTTCTCAACATCATCAGTAACTCAAGCAGTTACTGGAACATCTTCAATACTGGAACATCAACATATTCAGTACTGAGTCTTTATCTTCTGCAGCACTCGAACAGCTACAACAACATCAACATCTGGATCCTCATGATCATCCGTATCGTCACCTCATGATCATTAGCATCGTCATCACACGATCATCAGCATCGTTATCACACGATCATCAGCATCGTCATCACACAATCATCAGCATCGTCATCACACGATCATCAGCATCGTCATCTCACGATCATCAGCATCGTCATCACACGATCATCAGCATCGTCATCTCATGATCATAAGCATCATCATCACACGATCATCAGCATCGTCATCACACGATCATCAGTATCGTCATCACACGATCGTCAGCATCGTCATCAACACAGGTATCCATAACAATACAAGTATCCAAATCATTAGTACAAGTATTCATGCCAATACAAGTATACATATCATCAATACAAGTATCCATACTAATACAAGTAATCATGTCATCAATACATGTATCCTACCGATACAAGTAACCACATCATCAATACAAGTATCCATACCGATACAAGTAACCACGTCATCAATACTAGTATCCTACCGATACAAGTAACCACATCATTAATACAAGTATCCTACCGATACAAGTAACCACAAAAAAAATCACTTTCTCGGAGACCATTCATCTACGGATCAATTCAGGGACCAAATTCCGGGGATGATACAATCCCCACTTCTCGGAGACCACACGTCTACGGATCAATTCAGGGACCGAAGTCCGGGGATGATACAATCCCCACTTCTCGGAGACCACACGTCTACGGATCAATTCAGGGACCGAAGTTCGGGGATGATACAATCCCCACTTCTTGGAGACCACACGTCTACGGATCAATTCAGGGACCGAAGTATGGGGATGATACAATCCCCACTTCTCGGAGACCACACGTCTACGGATCAATTCAGGGACCGAAGTCCGGGGATGATACAATCCCCACTTCTCGGAGACCACACGTCTACGGATCAATTCAGGGACCGAAGTCCAGGGATGATACAATCCCCACTTCTCGGAGACCACACATCTACGGATCAATTCAGGGACCGAAGTCCGGGGATGATACAATCCCCACTTCTCGGAGACCATACGTCTATAGCTCTCTTTAGGACTGAAAGTCCAGGGATGATCCAATCCCCTCAACTGTCCACTAAGGACTTCATTGTTGGAGACCTCACGTCTACGGCTCTCTTTAGGACTGAAAGTCCAGGGATGATCCAATCCCCTCAGCTGTCCACTAAGGAATTCATTCTCGGAGACCTCACGTCTACGGCTCTCTTTAGGACTGAAAGTCCAGGGATGATCCAATCCCCTCAACTATCCACTAAGGACTTCATTCTCGGAGACCTTACGTCTACGGCTCTCTTTAGGACTGAAAGTCCAGGGATGATCCAATCCCCTCAACTGTCCACTAAGGACTTCATTCTCAGAGACCTCACGTCTACAGCTCTCTTTAGGATTGAAAGTCCAGGGATGATCCAATCCCCTCAACAGTCCACTAAGGACTTCATTCTCGGAGACCTCACATCTACGACTCAATTCAGGGACCAAGGTCCAGGGATGATACAATCCCTATCTGTCCACTAAGGACTTCATTTTCGGAGACCATACGCCTACGGATCAATTCAGGAACTGAAGTCTAGGGATGATACAATCCCTCTTCTTTCTCGGAGACACCTGTCTACGGCTCACTTTAGAAAAAGTGTTCAAGGATGATACAATCCTCACATGTATTCTCATCAATACAAGTACAAGTATCCTCAACCATACAAGTACATTAATCAATACATGTATCATCAAAAGTATGTATTCTTACCAATACATCTTATCATCAAAAGCATGTATTCTCACCAATACATCTATCATCAAAAGCATGTATTCTTACTAATACATATAACATCAAAAGCATGTATAAGTAAAACTAAGTATTCTAAGTATATGAGTCCTAAATCTAAATATTTCTAAGTATCTAGGTGTAGAGAACAGGTTACCTCATCATCGACCTTGTTGTTCGATGAGACAATCTTCATCATCAGTGACTATACTACTCCCCCTTTCGAGGAGGGTCCTTTTGAGACACCAAGCTTGTCTCGAAAGTATTCAAATTTCACTTGAGACAGAGGTTTGGTTAGTATGTTGGTAACTTGTTCACTTGAGGTAGAGGTTTGGTTAGTACATCGGTAACCTGTTACAAATTCAAACTTTATAGTTCCTTTCTGTGTCATATCTTGTTAGATCCCTATGATCTTTGACTTATCATGGAACACTGGATTCTATGTCATCTTGATACAACTCTATTTGTCACATAGGATCACAGTTGGTTCTATCTCTAAGTCAAGCAATCCTGAAGCCAAACTTCTTCACAACTAGCAGAGCAAGCGGCCATATATTCTGCTTGTGCTGAGAGCCACACTAGACTGCTTCCAGTTAAACCACGAGATCATGGCTAATCCCAGACAATAACATCCTCTCGATGTGTTCTTCCTGTCTGATACACTTCCTACCCAATCAGAATCTGAATAACCATCTGAAGTCATGATCTTCAAGATAGCATAGATCAAATTCTATCGTGTCCTTTATGTGCCTCATCACATGCTTTGCAACTATCAGGTGAACACATTCTAGTTTCCACTAGATACTGACTCAAGGTGTTCACAACAAAGCATATATCTAATCTAGTATATGTTAGATACATCAATGACCCAATAATTTGACTGTACAGAGTTATATCCACTAACTCTGATGAGTTATCCCCTAACAGCTTCAAGTTGGAATCCATAAGAGTGGCCATTCAAACACCTCAAGTCATATTTCTCATCATACTTTCCCTGGTTGAGAAATATTTCTTCTGAGCCTTGCCATACTTCCAGACCTAGGAAGTAAAGCATCAATTTGAGATCTTTCATTTTCATTTCTGCATTGAATGATCTTCTGCATATCTATCTGTGCCATCTCTCGTTAGATGGGTCTACTGATATGAACCTCAATATCATTCGAACTCTGTGGTGAGTTCCTTCTTGCATCCATGTCATATGTGTATAGAAATCATATTCAACCTTGTAGCAAAGGTTGAGATCCACATCACCCATGGTGATCATTAAGCTTATCAATTTATTATCGATCCTAGGTACCTATACAGAACCTGATTCACACTTCTTCTTTAATTACACCATACTTGGAGCAAACATCTTGTCATGATTCTCTTCCCCTTTCTAAGAGAATATTCTAGCCATGAGCCTTCTATATTTTGTTTGATTTGTAAATCTTCTTGTTTGAACATCCACCACTTGTACGGTGTCCATCATTCTTCATGACCTTTCCTACAAATCAAAATTAAGTACATGATTAGTAATACTTTATAATCATCAAATCATATTGACATGATAACCTATTATGCATACAGATATCATTTACATAGTGATGCAACTATTTTGACCAATACTTTGGCACAACACTTTCCCATATCCTGTATGCATACAGTGGCTATCTAGATGCCTTCCATCTCTACCAGAACATACTATCGAGAGTGTGCACAACTCTCAGCATGTCAGCAAAGAGGTTTCATTCTAGACAAGCAACAATGGAATGTTTGTCCAACTTACCAATCATATGCATATTAGTAGTATACTGTTCAATGTTCTATGAATATTTACACTCAGCATGATATATTATAGGAATACAAATATGCATACAATCTATTACAGGCAATATCATTTACTATTTCAAATAACAACTCAAATACTTATCTTTTATGTTTGTGTGGTTGCCTCCCGCTTGATCTTCTGTATGTCTTTTGAACTTCTATTCATTCTGTACCACTGTGCATGCTCAAATGTGCACTAGTGTCATCATCATGATCTCATACACAAACATACATTCATTAGTATAATCTCAATGTTATCAAAACATTATAGTTCTAAATAATCTTGAAAATGTATAATCATGATTATAGATAATATTCAAGGTTTCAGGGAAGTCTTCCTTTACTTATGCATATTCTTGTTTGATCTAGTTAGTTAAATAATCAACCAAGATAAGAGACATGATATGCATAAACCCTTGATTACTAACTTTATGAATAAGCATAACCAATCATACCAAGTATACTTATATAAGGGATCCTAATCACAAGGTAAGATTCTAACATGACATAGGAAAACATACCTGGATTAGTATACCTGCTTAGTTATGTGCAACATACCTAAACAATCTCTTCATTGATTTACAAATCCTGAGCTAGAACCTGCATGTCTCATAGGTTAAGCATAATATAACAAGTTCATACATACCTCGTAAGTAGAACAAAGATTATGGATGAGTCTTTGTATTCATGTGGTCATGGTCATGGAACTTGATTTGTCTTTTGTGATGTACCTGTATCTTGTTAGCAGACAACATCAACATCACACAACACCATAATGCATTAGTACAATCATATAGCCCTAATCAATGAATGTCTTCGATCATTCACATGCATTCATACTGTTACTAGGGTGATAAGACAATTCTAACATTAATCAAGATTGTACTAATAAATAACATGAAGACAAAACACATTATGAACTTAATCAAGAATCAGATTTCAAGACATACCTGAACCTCCTTAAGTCATACCTGTCGAGACTTCTTGTAGTCTTCTTATGTAAGGCCTTAGCCTCAACTCCCCCTGAAACTTGATCTGGAGCTTGATTAGGGTTTTCTAGAGAAACCCTAAAAATTCAATCTTTGACTTTCACACTTCTGAATGGATGAAAGAATATGTCTTGCTGAGCTGATCAAACTAGCATACTTCAATTTTGGAATTTCCAAAATTTGACCCCTCAAAATTGCCTTTGAAACTTCTGGATCTTCTGGACAGGATCCCGAACTAGGGTTTGATGAAGCCCACCCTTCTTCCCAAACAAAAGGTTCGATCCAAGGCTCTAAACTCTTATTTTTCTTAGGAGTTTCCAGCCGTGGTTACAGACTTCAAAAATTCCAACTTTTGCTGAAGCCCTAATTTTCCATCTTTCCGATCAAAATCCCGAACTGGGGTTTGATCAAGCCCGGTCTTCCACCCAACCAAAAAATTCGATCTTGGTCTCTAAATTTCGATTTTCCTGAGTAGCATTCAGCTGTGGACTCCGATTCCAAAAATTCTAACTTTCTCCGAAACCCTAAATTTCGGAAGCCATGAATAAAGGTGCTCGAAAAATAATTCTGTTTTGACATAAATATGCACCTGATTATTTCTGATATAACTCTGAAATTTTTGCTCCACATGGTCTGAAACCCTTTTTCTGCAGTAGCCTGACCTGTCATCTTTCCATCCTGACAGGTCTGACCTCAATTGGATTTTTTGAGAGAGATTTATGCCAAGTGTCGCAACGTGACCTGTTTATGGGATAAAACAATAGAGCTAACTTGTACGGCGTGCCACGTGTCACTGTTTGAACTTCGGCCTCTGAAAACTTTTCTTGAGATAGATCACCCTGTTGTCTTTCCATATTGATAGGTCTGACCTCAATTGGACTCTCTGAGAGAGAGTTATGCCAAGTGTCGCAACGTGACGTGTTTATGGGATAAAACAGGAGAGCGAACTTGTACGGCGTGCCACGTGTCACTCGTTCATCTTCGGCCTCTGAAAAAGTTTCCTAAGATAGCACAGTCTGTGTAATACCTGTCACTTTTTACTAAATTTCATTTGGAGCTTCCTAGCCCAAGTTATGACCTTTTTTCCAAGGTTACCTGATTTTGACTGAGATCTGGAAGAGGCAGAAACCCTAACTTGTACTAATCATAACTCATAAAGTACAACGAATCTGAGGGTTCCCTTTGGACACAAGGTACCTGGGGATGTTATCTTCGACCTGTAAACTTTTCAGACCCTGAACCTTCGCATAAATGGATTTATAGCGAAAGTTCCACGAAGACTGGTTTTTGCTATGTAAAACCCTAACCTTCAAATTATCGTAAGTAAAGCAAGTGTCGTAAGTGCCATACCTTGTCTTACTTCAGGTTAGCTCTAATACCATGTTAAGATCTAATATGCTAAGACAGAAAATAGCAGCATTACATTCCATTTCACAATAATAGCATATATAGGATCACTGAAGAAACAACAAGCACAGCATAAACACAAGAGACAGAGATTTATCCTGGGAAACCCTCATGGGGTAGAAAACCCAGCAAAGCTTCCTCAATATAGATGACCAGAAATATACAAAGATGAAACCCTGAGACATGATCTCCTCCTCCACAATAGCAGACCTCTCCTCCTCAAGTGCGCTATCCTCAAGTGAGTGAGTGTGTCAAATGAGGAACACACCTCCTCTATTTATACACTACTCTGATATGTATTTTACACAAGTACATGTAGGCTCGTATTTAACCATTAGGTTAAATACCCCATTATAACTAACTGGGCCGAACCCCACATGGTGGGTCTAATAACCCTAGTTACCACACCCAACTCGGAGGAATAAACATCTCCGGATTTATAGTATAATCACATCGGAGGTATGGAACATCTCCGGAATAAATAATATACAAATATAATATTCTTTGAAGTTACAATATTTCAACAAAACACTTGCTCAGCTCAGAAAGTAGCGCACTTGTGTTTGAGAGGTCTACATAGGAGGTAGAGAAGGAGGTCAGGTCTTGGAGCACATCTTGTATTTTGGCTGATCATCTTATTGAGGAAAGATTTGCTGGTTTTTCTACCCCATGAGGGTTTCCCAGGGTAAAATCTTTGTCTATCTTGTGATTATATTTCTTTCAGTGATCTTGCTAGTCAAATTAGTTTAAACTTAACAGTTTTCAAATAGCCATGTCATATTCATTCCATGATATTAAGAAAATCATTGCGGTTTATCTTTATGACTTGGAAACCAAATCTAAAAGGAGAGACAAACATAGTGCACATTTACGTGCCATCTTCATTCGATGTCACAAATATAAAATTGGGTTGAACCCACATAAATGCATGAAATGTGTGGACTCTAGGAGATTACTTGGGTTCGTCGTATCAAAAAAGGGATTATGGTGGATCCCCTCAATGTTGAGTAAATAATTCAGTTTCTTCGTTGAAAACAATAACACAAATTCAAAGCCTTCAAGGTAAATCTAACTACATGAGAATATTTGTCACAGATTTTTCCAAACGAGCTAAAGGTTTCATGCGTATCCTAAAAAATGATGCTCTATTCATATGGGATGACCAAGCTCAATGATCATTTTATGCAATAAAGAAAGCTTTGGTATCTCCCCCAGTACGCATTCCTATTAGTAGAGACGTTTTGCTATATTTGGAAGCATCTAGTTCCACCATAGGAATGGTATTGGCACAAGAATAATAATCATCGCAGGAACATGGTATTTAATATCTTTGTAAGGGCTTTGCAGGTCCCGAATTGAGATATTTTCAGGTTGATAAGTTGGCCTTGGAAACACTTCATGTTGTCCAAAGACTTATACATTATATACTTCCAATAAAAACAACCATAATCGCTGAAATGAACCCCATGAAACACATTTTGTCCGTCCACATCATTGGTGGCAAATGTTCAAACTCGATAGTAATTTTTCAAGAATTCGATCTCGAGTTCATAAATGCTAAATCCAAGAAGTGATTGGAATGTGTGGAACTAATGTCTGAGCTACCCTACGATAAACAAGATACTATATGTGTTGAATCCTGGGCGGACGAACACGTATTCCTCATTGCAACATCAGATCCTTGGTATGGAATATTCATCACATATCTCCAAACCCAAACGATTGATCCTTAGTTTTCTAGGATTGAAAAACGTCACATTCGACACCAAGCACGAAGATACATCATCATAGGGGATACTTTGTACCGTCGAGTAAAAGTGATATTAAAATGTTGTTTAATACACGAGGAAGATGAAAAAGTTTTGAATGATTTCCATGCTAGGGCATGTGGCAATCATCTTTCTGGGTTGGAAACTTCCTAGAAAACCTTGCATATAGGATACTTTTGGCCCACAATCTTTAAAGATTGCATCAATGCTATCAAAAAGTGTCTTCCTTGCCAAATTTACACAAGAAAAATGCGCACAGTTCCTGCTCCGTTACAACTTGTAGTAACCATGGTTCCAGTTTCAAAATGGGCCATTGATTTTATGACAATCAACCTTCCATCAGCCAATGTCCACCACTACATCATAGTAGCAGTGGACAACTTCACCAAGTTGGATGAGGCAATGCCTGCATTCAACTGCATGACAAAAACTACAGCATATTTTCAATTCAATCACGTGATAGCAAGGTTTGGTGTACCTAAAGAGACCGTCACTGATAACGGAAGTCATTTTAGGAATTCCTTTATGGATTAACTTACCAACATGTTAAGATTACGACAAGATTCTCACCACATTACCCTCAATGTAACAGAAAAAGTAAAATCCATTAACAATGTTTTGAAAACTATGTTGCAGAGGACAGTTAATAAGAACAAAACTAACTGGCACTCAATGTTGTTTTCCACTCTTTGGGATTACTGTACAACTGCTAAAACCAAAACCATATTCACTCATTTCCAATTGGTTTATGGAGAAGAAGCAATGTTGTCGATTGAATGAGAAATCCCATCATTAAAAATAGCAGTCAAACTCCTACCTAACACTTCTACAAGAAAAGAAAGGCTTCTCCATCTTCATTCTCTTGATGAAATTGGAAGGGAAGCTTCTCTAAATGTAGAAGCACACAAGAAAAGGGTTAAAACACAATATGAAAAATAGGCTCGTCCCCGAGTCTTTTCTAAAGGCGATTTGGCTTTTGTTTATGACCAAGATCAAGACAAAATAGGAGAAGGGGAATTTTTACCCAAATGGTTTGTCCCATTTGTTGTCAAAACCGTGTTAAAAAGGGGAGCTTATGAATTGATCAATTATGATGGGGAACCTGTGTCGGAGATCATAAATGGTCTCTATCTGAAGAAATACTTCTTGTAGGCATTGATGCCTCACAACACTCATTGTATTATGTTGTATTCTTTGTATATTTTTTTGTACTTTAGTCATTTCAAGCATACACTTATCTTGCTTGGCATTGTCACTTTGGAAGATGGAGAAAGAAAACTTCACATATTTTGGATATGTTGGTGGTGCCAGCCGTAGTTCTTGGAACATTGCTTTCGTTGCATGGGTGATTTTCACACCTAATGATGAATTTTTAAGTTCAGGGGGCATTTTTCTCGGATCTGCAACCAACAATGTTGCATAATATAATGCAATCATTGAGCTTCTTATCGAGGCTATCACCCTTGGAATCCAACGAATAATTGTCAAACTGGACTCGGAATTAGTTGTATCTCATTTAAATGGCCAGTATCAGGTTTGAATTTCTATATTGTTTAGAAATTTTCTACGAGTACGTATTTTAGAACATCAGTTTGAGTTCATTGAATACATTCATGTTCCTAGAAGTCTGAATAGTTTAGTTGATTTATTAGCGAACTACGTACTTGATTGGCATCTAATCCATTAACATCATTCCGAAAAAAACAAGCATATACATTATTCAGGGCAATTTAATTGAACATATCATTTAAGGACATAAGTAAAAGCTGAAATAACTAGATTACATCATAAACCAAAAAGTGTGTTGAGGTTATAAACATTTTGGATAGTAACTTTGCAAACATAAAAAAATAGTGTAAAAACATTTCTCTTTTTGTTTCTTTTCCTTCAAGGTTAAACCCAAAAAATTTCATAAAAACAATGAAAATATTTGAAAACTTCAAAAAACATTTAACTGTAATATAATCATTTATGTATATGTTAAGTAACAGTCTCCAGAAGGGAGAATCGATTCCACTTTTCTCTTATTTTATATTATTGCTTTCCTGGTGAAAAATGATCCCTCAGAAAAGAGATCCGACTATACTAATAGAGGAATGGTGTTACTTGAAAGAAAGATCTGAAACCATCTTTTGTTTATTGTTATTTTATTCTTATGTATGCGTTGCTCGAGGGGTAAATATAGAGGTCGATATCTATTGATACTGTCTCTCTATCTTTTATCTATAATTTACAGGAATATTATTTTTGTGAACCAAGAATACCTTACACCTAGTAAGCATTGCACTCCTCAAGAAAACCTCCATGATTAGTTATGTGTTCAGATTAGGGGAGTGAGTGTTGTTTCTCTGCTTCTTTTTACTCATTGGAATTGAATTTGAAGAATATTTGAGGGCTCAATATTTACTATTATTATATGTGATAATATCGTGGAAGAACCCCAAGGTCCTTCCTTGAACGAAGTCTCTAAACAGTCAGGACTCCCAATATTTAGTGATTTCTGAGTCGAGTTGTAGAATAGAGAGGGCTCTCTCTCTCTCTCTATGTTAAGTTCCACTAAGTATTTGCAGTTTAGTATTTAATTTCATACACCCAACTATCATAGAAGCAAGGAGCGGTATCTTCCTATCACCATTCATACATATTTTCTTGCTATGAGATATCAAGGAATGACCCTATTTATAGGAGGAATGACCTTGTAATAGTTCTAGAATGTATAGGGTTCGTTACTGATTAGTTGCAATTGGTTTTGATTGTAATACTGGTGGATTGCTACTTATGTCCTTGAATATTGCAAGAGATAGCTCGAGGATATGGTTTGTGGGAGTCTTATTTAATCACTGAATGTAATCGAGCTAAGGGTTGTTGATGAAATGAAGAATAGAGAACCTAGACTCTGCATTTAATTTTTTAATCCCTATCTTCTTTCAATAATGAGAACTGTGTGTAAATTCTGTGTATGAGTGAGCAGGGTGCCATTAATAGATATCTATAGAAGCCGAAGTCGTGACATCTTCATTCGAACACACAAAGGGAGGAATTGATCCTTGCGCTGATCAATTCACGAGATTACAGTTTTGTCAATCCATGGAATAAAGCTTGGATGATCAAGATCTAAGAGGAGAGAGATCAACGGTCCAATATAGGTTTCAGAAGGCCAAACATACAAGTTTGTTAATCCTCGACAACCCAAAATCGGATGGTGGATATCGGGACAGAAATGATCGATGGTATATATGGTATTTAGCTGAAGTGAAACATGCAGGAGATAGAATTCTGAAGTCCCAAAGGGGTGTTCCACATCGAACACAAATAGATGGACTGGAAAAATCCAATAAAGAGATCAACGGTTCGGACATTGTTTCACTGGTCAACGTGAGTGAGGGTTTACCAAAGAAATAGATGAGAAACATTAATTGAATTCACCCTAAGTCCAACTAGATCAACCATTGATCCAATCTATTTCCAATCCGACAGTCCTAATTAGTTGTGGAGGTAGATTTTTGGATTTGATGGTCATATTCCATTGCAGAAGGATATTTGCGGAGAGTGATTCTGGGAAGCAATTGCGAGGAGGTTGTGGAAGTCGCATTTGCAGTAGCGAAAGGAAGGTCACTGTGGAAGGCCAATTGTAGAAAAATTGATTATGGGAGGTGAATTGTGGAACATAATTGTGGAAGGAATTATGTTCGACGCTCCGCAATAAGGTGACATGTAATTGTTATAAATTCTAGTTTACCGCCACTTTGGAGTCCGCTTGTGGAAGAAATATTTGGTTGTATTTGATCATTTTAGAGGTTCTGCTATACTTGGAACCCAACTATTCCTGGGATAGCAGATTGGATTGGGTTTTCTGATCCTATCCTGCATAAATTGGTATCAGAGCTTAGTTGACATCAAGGAGAAGATGCCACCAAGACAAGGCAGAGCACGTGGAGTTCTAGTTGGAGATGGTCGAGGAAGACAAGCTGCAGATACACAAAGAGAATTCAGACGAATATAAGCCATGATGGAAGCTATGGAGAGAAGAAATCTGGGCATGTAGATATTAGTGATGAAGAATAATAATTTGAAGAGGAACCATAAGAGATTGATGAAGAAGTGAAGGTATTGAGGATGATGGTAAAGGTTTGTAGCAAGCCTAAAGTAGAGGTCCCCATGTATGAAGGTAACCTGAATCTTGAAGAACTCATGGACTAGATAAATGATTTAGAAAAGTACTTTGACTTGGAAGAAGTTGAAGACAAAAAGAAGGTGAAATATGCAGAAACCAGATTGAAAGGATATGCATCCATTTGGTGGGATGAACTACAAATCCACAAGGAAAGAAAAGGTAAGTCCAGAATAAAAAAATTGGAATAAGATGTTGGGTAAAAGTAAAAGTCAATCTATGCCAAATGATTATCAATTAAATCTCATTAGGAAGTTGCAGTATCTTATACAAAAAGGTATGACTATTAAAGAATACACAGAAGAGTTCTTTAGGTTGAGTATTAGAGCTGGACAAACAGAAGGACACATAGAGATAGTGGCCAGGTATATAAATGGATTAAGATATGAAAAACAAGATGAGATCAGCTTATTGAATTTCATAATTGTTGAAGATGCTTATGAGGAATCGTCTAGGGTAGAAGAGAATCTAATAAGGAAACAAAACCAGAAGAATAGAGGAAGAAGTATAGCAAGAGGGAAAGGATCTTCAAACAAAGGAGAAATATTCCAGGCTTATAGGAATGAAGCAGAAGGTTCCAGCAACCAAACACCCCAAAGAGGAGGATTCAAGGGAGGAAGATTTGGTGCTATAGGAAGAGACAGAGATAGAGAAGTGAAATTCTATGCATGTGGTGAGATTGGACACATGTCGAGGGAGTTCCCAAGGAACAAACCAACATCCTAGAGGAATGAAAAAATTGTTGAGGGTAGAGAAGAGCACAATGCGAGAGAAGAGATGGAAAATGTTCCTCAAGAACGAGAGTCTCTTATGATGAAGAGAGTTTTGGTGAAAACGGAAAAAGAAGTACATGAACCAACAAAAAGGAAGAGTTTATTCAGGACTAAGTGCAAGTCACACGGGAAGTGTTGAAAGGTGATCATTGATAGTGGTAGTACATATAATTTGGTCTCCATTGAGATGGTAGAGAAGTTGTGATTGAAGAGGATGAAACATCCCACTCCTTATAAAGTGTCCTAGTTGCAGAAAGGACATCAGCTCTTGGTGAATGAGCGGTGCAAGGTGGAGCTACAAATTGGTAACTACAAAGATCTAGTGTTATGTGATGTAATTCCTATGGATGTGTGCCATATACTCTTAGGAAGGCCATGGAAATATGATAGAAAGGTTGTTCATGGTGGAAGGATAAATACTTATTCTCTAGAGAAGGATGGAAAGGAACATGTGTTGCTACCTTTGCAGGATGAGGCATTTCAAGAAGTTGTAGGACCTAGCATTTTGTTGATGACTAGGAAATAGTTGTTACAAGAAGTTAAGAAGGATGAGGAGCTACATTTTTCGCTTATTGGAAAACCAGAGGTAATTTTAACTGCTACAAATTTAGATGATTTTCCTACTGAAGTTAGAATTCTGCTTGATGATTTTTCTTATATTATTGTGGATGAGTTACCAAATTCTTTAACTCCTATGAGAAGTATCAGTCATCATATTGAATTAATACCTGGTGCAATATTACCCAATAAGGCAGCATATAGACTGACACCTCAAGAAAATGAATATATTAAACATTAAGTAGAGGAGTTATTGGATAAAGGTTTGGTGAAATAAAGTCTGAGTCCCTATGCAGTGCCCACGGTGCTTATCCCAAAGAAATATGGTGCATGGAATATGTTTACTGATTCCCGAGCAATCAATAAGATCACTATAAGGTATAGATTTCCTTTACCCCGCATTAATGATTTGATGGATTGTTTGAGTGGGTCCAAGTATTTTTCAAAGATATACTTGAAGAGTGGTTATCATCAAATAATGATTAGAGAAGGGGATGAATGGAAAAATGCATTCAATACAAATAATGTGTTGTATGAATGGTTAGTAATGCCCTTTGGGATTACTAATGCACCTAGTAATTTTATGAGATTAATGAATGAGGTCTTGAAGGAATACACTGGAAAGTTTGTGATAGTGTACCTAGATGATATTTCGATCTTCAGTCAGAGTAAGGAAGAACATTTGATACATCTCAAATTGGTGTTGGATACCCTACAGAAGGAGAAGCTGCTAATAAATTTGAAAAAATGTAGTTTCATGAAGAATGAGTTGATTTATTTGGGTTTTGTAGTCTCAGAAGAAGGGTTAAAGATGCACCCACAAAAGATACAAGCAATTCTCAATTGGCCAATCCCAAAGTGTACTTTTGAGGCCAAATTGTTTCATGGTATTGCAAGTTTTTATAGAAAACTCATCAGGAATTTTCGTCAAATTTGTGCACCCATAATAGATACCTTCAGGGAAAGTAGACAACCTTTCAAGTGGAAAGAAGCTGACAAAAATTTCAATCTATTGAAAAATAAGATCATTGAGAAGCCTATTTTGGCTTTACCAATATTTGAAAAAGTTTTTCAAGTGGAGACATATGCTAGTGGGAAAGCAATAGGAGTTGTTCTAAGTCAAGAACAGAGACCGGTAGCATATTTTAGTGAGAAATTAAATGAAGCAAAACAGAATTATTCCTCATATGACAAAGAATTGTATGTTGTTGTGTAGGCTCTCAAGAAGTGGAGGCATTACTTGATTCCCAAAGAGTTTATTTTATATCCAGATAATAATGCTTTGCAATTCATAAATAGTCAACCTAAATTGAATTAGAAACATGCTAAGTAGGTGGAATTTTTGCAGAACTTTAATTTTGTGATCAAGCATACAAGTGGAAAATCTAATAAGGTAATTGATGTGTTAAGGAGAGTAAATTTAATCTTACAGGAATTTAAGGTCAGCACTTTGGGATTTTAAAATTTGATTAATATGTATAAGGAGGATGTGGATTTCAAGGATATATATGCATCGTCTGAGAATTAATTTTCCCATAATAGAATTCAATGGTTGGAATACATGCTACAAGAAGGATTGTTGTTCAAAAACAATAAATTGTGCATTCGTAAATGTTCTATGAGAGAAAATTTGATAAAGGAGAAGCATAGTGGAGGTTTGTGAGGTCACTTTTGATAGGACAAAATATTTGCTGAGGTGAGTACTTTTTATTTTTGACTAGGAATGCAGCAGGATGTAAATAATGTTGTTGAGACATGCAGGATATGTCAACATGCCAAAGGGAGGATACAAAATAGTGGACTGTATGGATTTTGTTTTGGTATTTCCTAAAACTCAGAGAGGGAATGATTCTATTTATGTAGTAGTGGATAGATTTTCAAAAATGTCTAATTTCATTGCTTGTAAAAATACCAATGATGCAACAAATATTGCTAATTTGTTCTTCTCAAAAGTTGTTAAATTACATGGTCTTCCTTTGAGCATTATACCAGATAGAGACACTAAATTTGTTGGTCATTTTTGGAGAAATTTATGGAAGAAATTGGGAACCAATATTAGTTTTATCTCTTCTTATCATCCTCAGAATGATGGTCAGACTGATGTGGTAAATAGAATCTTGGGGGATATATTGCGAAATCTTGTTTATGAAAATCCAAAACAATGGGAGTTAGATCTTACTCAAGCTGAGATTGCTTATAATGATTTACCTAACATGAGTGAAGGTATGAACGCATTTCATATTGTGTATGGGATGCATCCAAGAGAGGTGTATGAAATCAAAATTTGGAAAAGCTAGAAATGAGGAGTGCAGATGGTGAAGAATTTGCATAGAGTATGCAGGAGCTATAGGAAAATGTCAGAAAGAAATTGCAGGAGACTGCTAACAAGTAAAAGCAGGGAGAAGATTAGAAGTGAAGGGAAGTTGATCTCCAGGTTGGAGATTTAGTGATGGCATATATTAGAAAGGAGAGGTTTTCTAAGGGAACCTACAATAAATTGAAACTCAAAAAAATTGGGCCTTGTAGAATTTTGAGGAAGTTTTCTGCAAATGCATATGAAATTGAAATTCGTTTTGACTTTGGAATTTCTCCAATTTTTAATGTTTCAGATATGTATCCTTTTAAATATTCAGGTGTTCAGACATAATAAATGATTGCGGGTAAGTATGGTCAAGTTGTATATTGGCAAGAAAAGTTACCTCAGAAAGAGTAGCCCCACATTGAAGCTATACTAGAAAAAAATATTTGAAAGAAAACCAGAAACAAGGATTATTTTCAGTATTTGATCAAATGGAAAGGAAATCCATATGAATATGCAATGTGGATGACAGTAATGGATATTTTCAAGTATAATGTGGACCCTGAAGACCTATTGAAGAGTTAGTTTTCTCCTCTGGAGTATGATGCGGGAGCATTGACCTCAAGTTCTACATTTTCAGAATGAGCAGCCAATGTTATTTACCTTGTAATAGTTCTAGAATGTCTAGGGTTAGTTACTGATTAGTTGTAATTGGTTTTGATTGTAATAATGGCGAATTTCCACTCATGTCCTCGAATATTGCAAGAGATAGCTCGAGGATAAGTTTTGTTATCTATTTGTTGTCTATAGGAGTCCAGATCCTACTTAGACAGATTTGATCGATTTTTTGTGGTGTTTTTTAATCACTGAATGTAATTGAGCTAAGGGTTCTTGATGAAATGAAGAACAGAGCACCCAGACTCTGCGTTGAATTGTTTAATACCTATCTTCTTTCAATAACCATAACTGTGTGTAAATTCTTTGTGTATGGGTGAATAGGGTGCCATTAACAGATATCTACAGAAGCCAAAGCCGTGACATCTTTATTCGAACACAAAGAGGGAAGAATTGATCATTTCACTGATCAATTCACGAGATTACAATTTGGTCAATCTGTGGAGTAAATCTTGAACTATCAAGATCTAAAAGGAGAGAGATCAATGGTCCAAAATAGGTTTCGGAAGGCCAAAGATACATTTTTTTTAAGACTGGACAAGCTGAAATTGGATGGTGGAGATAGGGACCGAAACGATCGACAGTCTATATGGTATTTCGTTGAAGTGAAACACATGGGAGATAGACTTCAGAAGTCCCAAAGGGGTGCTTTGCATCAACCACAAATCAAGGTACCGAAAAATCCAATAAAGAGATCAACGGTTCGGACGTTGTTTTGCCTGTGAACGTGAGTGAGGTTTAACCAAAGAAATGGACACGAAAAATTCATTGATTCACCCTAAGTCCAGTTTTCCCCATCATTGATCCAATCTGTTGTCGATCTAATAGTCGTAAACAGTTGCGAAGATAGATTTGTGGATCCAACGGTCAGAAGCCATTGTGGAAGGATATTTCTAGAGAGTGATTGCAGGAAACAATTTCAAGGATGTTGCAGAAGGCACATCCTCAATAGAGTAAGGAAGGTCACTATGGAAGGCCGGTTGCGGAGAAAGTGATTGCGGGAGGTGAATTATGGAAAAAAATTCTGGAAGGAATTATGTTCGAATCTCTACAATCAGGTGACCCATAATTGTTATAAATTCCAGTTTACTGCCACTTTGGAGTCCGTCTGCGGAAGAAATATTTGGGTATCTTTGATAATTCTAGAGGTTCTGCTATACTTGGAACCCAACTATTCCTGGGATTGAGGATTGGATTGGGTTTTTTGGTTTTCTGATCCTATCTTGCATCAAATGTGATTCTCCTAAATCAATAACCCATGGATATGAAGATGAGGAAACAACCACAAGTGCATGGGTTTATTCATTGCATCCGCTTTTTTCATCTTGTGATCTTTCAACTAATTTGTATGTTTGTTCTTCTTATAGTTTTCAAGAATTTTGATAGTTCTCATTGTAAGAAGATGCTTAAGCTAATAATTATCATTCGTGATGAAATTATTCTCTTGATCACTCATTTTTTTGTGGTAAGAACATGTAATCTTTCCCTTCATTGAATTCCATGCTTTGTAGCAGTAATTTTCCAAAGTAGATCTAAGATTTTGCTCCTTCTTTCCTCTATTTTGTTGCTTCTTCATGCTTTCTTTTTTCTTTCCTGATTTGATGCAATGGTATCTTCCTACGATTGATTCAATGAGGACATTTGAACAATATTATGTTGGTCATGGGTGAGAGAGGAAACAAAAGAATCCAAAGTAAGCATCTTCCAAGTAGCAACAAGTGCTAGTTTTGTAGGATGACAGGTAGAAACATATATTGAGTACTCGGAACCCAATTTCGATAGGATTGAGAGTAGTAGATTCTTGTCCTTATTGTATACTCTGCATATCTTAGGACACAATTGTTGGTTGTGGAGCCAGATCTTCTAGTCTCATAGATGATATTGTATCAGCCGTGCTTGTACCCCAGTTTTATATGATATGTAGGTGGACTGTACAGTCACCCTAGCGGGGGGCATTGCCCCCCCCCCACGGGGTTCCAGGGGGGACCATCCCCCTTAGCTGGGGGTCTGGGGGAAACGCCCCCGAAGAAAATTTTTGGGGTTGTCTTGCGGGCCCATGGTTTTGGGTATCCTGTGGTATTTTCCCATTGTATTTCCCCTATAAAATAAAGACATTGTAATACGGCTAGTGTAGATGATGTATTAGGTTTTATGCATTGTAAAGATATCTGAGATCAGGAGAGAGATTGTGAAACAGTGAAGAGGAAGTGCAGCGGTTGTGCTGTAGGTTATATCCCTTCACCTTGCTGGACGGTAATAATACTAAGGACTGGAAAATTCAGTGTGGACGTAGCCCAAGTTGGGTGAACCACGATATATCTGTGTCTCTCTTGTAATGTGTATGTGTGATTATATTTGCATTTCTATTTATTGTTATTGCTCTACGATCCTGTTTTTCTAACAACAATAATAAACATTTAAACATTTTTAAAGGGTCTTTGATTGTATCAAAATTAATTGGGCTCATGTTGATGAGATCATTATCCAATTGATAACCTCTCATCTAATCCTTCTTACCAAAGAGTCCTTCCCACTTGGTATAGATATAATTAGGATTTTTTAGTATTTGATGTGATATAGAAGTTTAGGATAAATTGAGAGAGAAAGTAGCCCAATGTATTCATCCATTCTGTTGAACCATTTTTCCTTTCCCACTAACAAATGTGGATGAATTATTTATCCCATTGTGATCCTATAGGGGCCTTTTCTACACAATGAAATCACTATCTTACTATTAAATTTTTACGTAATTTAATGGAGTAAGAATTAGTAAGGGATATTGATCCATTCAAGTTCAAGAGGTTTAATATTTGACTTCACTTGCAAACACAAAAAGTAATTTTTGTAGAATCACCAAGGATCTGATGGCATGTGATTTTGGACCTATCTATCTAGAAGGTAAATGGAGAAGTAGAATAGTATCCAAATAATGTAACATTGATTAGCTAATAAATGTTGAAATGAAATACATGAAAGAATCTCTGAAAATTGATATATAGGCCATCTTATATAGGAAACCATGCTTAGGCTTACTTACATGCAAACTATGAATTACTCGTGAAGCCCAAAGTAATTTCCTCTAAATGATCATGTGTGCATTCCTAACGAATCAATAATGATCATGCTTAAGATGGCAAGATGTAACTACGCTTAGAACAATAAAGTGAGGTGATTTTGTGCCTAAGTTTAGATGAGCTTACCCTATTTAGAGAGTAAACTTAACCAAGGATGAGAGGATACGGTTAGATATCCCTAGAACCTCCTCATGACATAGTTAACTCAGTTATGGATGATAAACTTAAGTCTAACTAACCCTTAAATGAGCCGAAATAATCAACTAGGTAGTTAATTGAGCCAAATAGATAACAAGGGTGCATTAGACAGTTAACAGAGCCTTAGTTGCTAAATTAAGTTGACAAAATCCTTAAAAAGAGGGAATCATATGCACACTAAAACTAATCAAAATGCAGGGTGAATTATTGGAGAGGGAATGCTAACTAATGATTATGGTGCATTTGACATTAAAAACTAGGGTTTGGTCTAGTAAGAGCGCATTTAACCCTACAAATTGGAGATTAACCCTAATAGTTGTGCACTTGACCCATAGAGAGGCAAAAAAAATTCAAGAAGGTGTGTATGTACACCAATCAGGATACATCAGGAAACCCCCCAAAAATGGTTACGCAAAATAAGACATAAGTACTAGCGTGGAGGGAAGCTTAATTAGAACCTGAATGACAAGGTGGCACAAGAGGAAGTCTTGGATTGGTTGCACGGAGGCCTCCAAAAAAATTCAATAGTGATTAATACTTGATAGGAATTGATTCTAAATAACTAGAACAACAAGCATGTTGAAGAGGTGTTTGTTAAGTGCAGCTGATGGCCAAGAGAACTAGTTGAAGAAGGTAGAAGGGGTAGATGATAGATCTGAAATGACCCAAAAACTAGATATGTCTAATTTTAGGAAGAGGATGGGGACATGTAGAGTGGTAGGGTGACCTCAATAGCATTCAAAATATTAAGACATCTGAGTGAAAAGAATAAATACCTTCTTGACATACCAAATAATAAGAAATAACCTATGTCGAAAACAAATTAGAGACAGAGACAACACCAAATTATTGCAGTTGACCAAAAGAAAATATATAAGCATGGAGAAACCCAAAAAAATAGATCTAATCAACATTGGTATATCACTTTATTGATAAGGAAAAATCCCTTTTTATAGTCCTACATGATTTCCATATCCAAAATCCTAATTGAAGAATGCATGCCACTGAAAAATGGAATTTAACAATATTAAATGTTAATGTTTTCATCCCAACGTTAGAAAATGGTTCACTAACTAGTTGATTTTTGTTTAAAAGAAGAACAAGTATTGGATTATATTAAACTAATGTAAAAACAACCAAAATTTTACAAAAAGGTAGAACCCAAATAGTCTTTGATTCATACCATTCCACTAATAGGATAAAAAAATCTACATGATAATGTCTGACTATTACTTTTGCACTAATACGGTGTGAAAGTTGAATACTTTAACAAAATTCACTAAGAATAACACAAAAAAACCATAAACTATAAAAAAGTCCACGAGACTCAAACTAATCATTGATGGGTTTTCATGGACTTGAAGTATAGCACGAGAGTTCTTGATATTTCCATGTATTTATTTTCCTATTGTTGTACCAAATCCTCTGAGATATCCTTGGAACCAACACCCCTAATATCCCATGACTACTATTCACCTTAAGGGTAAGTTGCTCTAGTTGTGCACTCTACACCTTCACCTTATCGTCCATGTCATCAAAACTATATTCCAAATTATAGACATGATTAGTTAGCTATGTGATGGTTGCAACAATTCCCTCCAGCTACTCCAAAATTTTCCTAACAATTTCCCTCAAATCAACAATTTCACCCTTCACATCACCTAGGATGGATCCCTATCCCAACTCCTCTAACACCATGATTTCCAATCTTTTATGGTGTTGATTTATCTTAATTCAAGCCAAGGGTGTTAGGATCACTATTGCCTCCCTATCATGCACCATGGTGGATCCTTGAGTGATCAGTGAGGATTTCATGGTTCAAGCGCAACTGCAAGCTCACTCCCCCACTTCACTAACACCAAACATAAAGATGCAATCTCTCTCCCTCTAGGATTTTTATACCATAAAGAGGTAGTACTCCATATTATGACAAGGAACTCCATGTTCCAAAACCCCACTGTCAAAATGGACACACAAATAAATTTAGAGACCCTTCGCACACGAATCCATAAATGCACACCCATCCTCAAACATCACACATTGCTAGGTGGCATATCCACAACATGCATGTTTGGAAAGGGGGGTAAACACATCAGTGTATTTGATTTCATTAGGGATCCACCTTCCATTGGTCACCACATTTCATAAGTGTCCCCTTATCCAAGGCGGCATCCAATTTGTCCAAGCAATACACCTGTACACTGTCTTTCCTTTTGGCATGCAACAAGTTATAAATCAGGAGGTTTCCTAGCAAGTTATTAATTCGATGTTGCATCCTTCCATGAAGATGATCCTGAGATATAATGTGCTTGCATGCATGTGAGATAACAATTAATGAATCACACATGATGAGAATGTTGGGTGTGCCAATAGAAAGCAAAATTTCCATAACGAATAATAATGTGTAGCTCTACACTTGATTATTCATAGCCATGCCCAGATATTATGTATAGGATTCTACCATTTTTCCATCAAGGGAAAGAAGGACCCCCCCAACACCTACCACCCCATTCACTAAGTAACTAACTAGATAACAAAATAATTAATTAATAAATTCTATGGAACCTAGCTAGATGTGTGTTCAAGGGGGTAGCACCCCTTATTTGTCTAGCTACTTTGTAAAAATGGATAGGATTTCCTTAAGAGTTAAAAATAAGGAATATGCCTATGTTTTAAATTAAGTTTTCTTAGATAATGGCCAGTAGGTTAAGAAATTACATATAACCCACTTTACATTTCTACCCTAGTTCTTTGAACTCACTTTAGAGTTCAAGTTCTAGTAGTGATGGAAAAACTCATTTGTAGCCAACCCTTATGAGAATAATACATATAGCCTAACACTATAAATATTTGCAAGTCTGAACGCCAAGATTTAACAAAGTGTAAACAAATATAATAACGTGATCATATTAATAAAAAAGCCTATCATTATATGTCCTTATAAAGCTTGTTATTATTATACACCTAAGCCTTAGAGTAGCATAATAATAAGAGTATAGACAATGTAGAGAAGATGTGAGTGTGGAACACAACTCCAAAATAGATAATCCATAAAAACTCTCTTAATAATAGAAGAAATGTCTTTGAGAACCCAATATATTTGTCTATCCAAGTCATGTGTTCACATGTTCATAATGACTATATTTACCTCTAAATATATTTATTTGCACTCCTTGCACATGTGACCCTTTTCTCACACCAACCTCTATTAAATATACATTTACTCCCATATATACCTCCTTTCGGTCATATCATCTTCCATCATTCAACATAAAGTAAACAATTTATATACATTAGAGATTCCACACCATAAAATCTTAGTAATGATAGCTTTCAAAAATAATAAGCATTAATGTGATATTCCTAGTGACCTACAAAAGAAATTTTGAAAAATGATAACTCGAAGTGTATAAGTAAGATGTATTCACCAAGGATTTCTGAAATTTATATTTCACTCACGGGACATAAAATAGACCATGAATGGGTCTATATATATATATAAATATAAAATTTAATATATATATATATTCATCCGAAAGTAATTATTTAAAGGGGACTACTTGTAGAAGAGCTAAATATCTTGTAAACTTTGCAAGGATTTGTCATGAACTCATTTTTAAAATCTCGACATTACATAAGAATATGTGTGATTCCAACACAAATAAAGGAGTGGGGATGTACGAAAATAAGTTATGGTATGGGAGGATCTCCGTGATGGAATGCACGAAAAAACAAAAATATTGGAAAATCCATTAAATTATGATTTAAATATTAAATAAGTCCTTATATATAATAATGTAATCTATTAAATTTTAAATCCAAAATAAGAATGTACATAAATACTTAATTTATAGATAAATTAAAATACATTGTTGAGAAATTATTTTTCATTTAATAAACGTATTTTTCTAAATTATAATTATACTTAATATAATTATTTTAAACATCTATAAGTATACTATATATTAACTTAGAGTCAATCTAAAATAACTATCTCACTTTTATTATCAAATAAATACTTGGTAAATTTCATTATCTATTTTGGTTTTCAAACACTTTTATATATTTCCTTCAAGTAATTTAATATAAATTATTTTTGATTAATCAAGAGCAATTATATGTCATATACATGGTGGTGGATTATTTTATTTATTTAGTTTTAACTTAAACGAGTAATTTTTTTATATTAAAAAGTGGAGAAACAGATTTGTTTCTTGTTACATAAATGTTTTTATCTTAACAAAGTTATATAACAAAATTGTTCTTCAAGCTTTAACAATTATGACATTTTTAATAGAGAAATTAAAATTATATTGTTGAACAAACTGTCCTAACGAGACTATAGAAAAAAAGGACATAAAATAGAAGATTGATGGAAGCCTTTCCCACTGAAAAATTCATCTAAATTCTTGTTGTCCTCCTCTTAGCCATGTCCATTTGAAATGTCAATAAGAATCATTTCTCATTGGTGGACAATATCCTCCTCAATCCCCTTGGATTCAACAAAAAATTGTGTTGTAAGAATGAACCTCACCAACATCTCATGATGTGCTTCAAAAGCTTTAGTTATCTTCTCTAATTGACCTCGCTACTCCCGAATTTGACTCTCTAAATCATCAAATTATGGAACTCAGGAATAAATTTTCTCTAGAGTTGTAATGACCACCTCTATCTACGAGTTGATCCTGTAGATCATGATTCTGAGTTTATGAATGTCACTCTATACCTCATCGAGACCATAAACAAAACTAGAACCCGTCATGGTTTTCACAACACCGAATACCTTTTCCAACCCCAATAAAAGGTAAGAAACAAAACAACAAGTGGATAAACCAATCCTTCCAATTATATTGCAAACTTGTGCAAAAACAATGTCAGAGAAATTTTTTGAATGATTACCCATTAACCAACACTATAAATTGTGTTTCCTACTAGTCGGATGATACCCACAAAGAGCAGGCTAGAACGCGATTGGAACCCTCACCACTTTTACGTTCTATACGAATATCCCCTTCCATAGATATCCCACAAGTGAATGTAGATTGAAAACACAATGCCATAAAACAAAGGGGCGGAGCTGAAAATACAACAAGTGGAAAGTTGTGAAAGAGATCTCCCATTCACAATATTAAATGGAAAATGTGCCTCATCCTCGGCGCATTAAAGACGCACCAGGTGGCACTCATGTTGACATGACCTGGAATTAAATGATTCATAATCATGTTTGACGTGATTCACTTAAAAACATAGGTAAGCCATCAGCATTGAGGATGGCCCCATTTTTTAACGAAAAACATACTCCAACATAATAACATGATTAGCTAACCTATCCATAACTAGGTTATTGTGTCTCCAAATATGCATGAGGTTAACTTCCTTCATCTAATCAAGTTGATCGATGATTCCTTGTTGAAGTCGCCCCATACTCGCTTCATCTTTTGAGACCATTTTTCTAGCTTAAGTGAACACCGGCAAGGAATCACCTAAAATCGAGACTTTTAAAATCTTGAGAGCTACGATGAATTTGAAATCCATGAGTAAGACATACATTTTCATCTAATTATTAGTTGCTTGTTCCACTCTCCATTCATCTGTAAGTAGTGTATTTCCTTTAAGAATCAAATCCACTCCCCATGGATTGTTATTTAGTGAATATATAATCACTAAAATTAATTAATATAAACAAAACTAGAAATCAATTTACAATTATGTATTACAACTATAGCATGTTAATAATTTAAATTAAAAATAAAATGACATGAATAAAAAAATACACATAAAAAATATGACGATGATGATGATTAACATCCACTGAGACCAACTTTGGTCTATCGGACCTTAAGAAGGTTATTACTTGGTTTGCTTTAAAATTTTGTTCATATGCTCAAAAAGCTTGGTAACAAGCTTTCCAAGCTCACTATAGTTTTGACAAGTTAGGAGGTTAGAAAGGTTTGTATTCTAGCAAATACTATGAAACTCATATCTAATGTGGGTGTAAGCAAGGCACTCTAACAGAAAGTGATTTTCGTCCTCAATGCTCATAGACTCACAAAGATGGAAAACCCTTTCTGCCCATAGAGTTTTGGGAATAGACTAATGCCCTATTTCTCTATGAGGTTGATGGGATTTTGTTCTAATATTGACTATATTAATTTTCTTCTTTGAACTAGTTACTATCGAGAGATATTTCTGATCTTCCAAATTATGGTTAATGACCTCCTTATAGTATCTTAGTTTTCTCTTAACCACTAAATTTTTCTCGCACCACAATTTCTCTTTAAACTTAAAGGTAATAATATTTTTGACATTATCTATATTCTCTAAAGTGTCATTTTCATCAATGCCCTAAAGGTCTAACCAAGCCATCGTATATTTACGCCAACTCCACTTGAGGCGTAGTTGGTTTTGAATTGAATTTAAAGCAATGTTAGGAAGTCTCTCGTTTCCCATGTTATTTATCTTGTGCTTTTACATTAGGTACCTAGTCATAGCCATGCTCTTGATGATGAAAGACCCACTTCTATTAGGAGAATAGGATAAGGAGTCTTGCTTTTGATTTTGAGGTTATAAGTTATAAACCGGGATTTGCTCAATATTTGTCAAGATTCTCTACAAATGTTGCACCCCCATACTTTAGAACCGTATAAGATAGTTCAGCAATGAAAATAGTTTCAAAGATGAACTTTTTTTTTTCCCACATGACCAGGTTGGCTAATTTACAATAATTTTGAAGACCAAAATAAAATTTCCATCCTCCATTAATCATTTTCTGAATGATATGGTTCCAATTGAGCTTGTGATGAATATCAATTCCAAGATATTTGTAACAAGTCACTTCCTCTATTTTACTGTTATCATAAATAAAATTTACGTAGGTGTCTTTCTTAGATTTCATAATCATAACTTTTATCTTTTCGGTGTTAATAGTCATACCCATGTTAGAGCATAAATCTTTGAGAATTCTTAATTTTTTATCGAGATCAAAGGGACACCTTGCGATAAGAACAATATCATTAGCATAAAGAAGGAGGATAATAACTATCCTAGCTAAGATCATGTCAGCACAACTTGCTTCTTCTAAACATCTTTCTAGTTTATCGATGTAAATGTCAAAGAGTGTAGGGGAGAGGGGCAACCTTGCTTAACGCCAATATTATAGTTTATATCCATTGACCAGCCCTCATTATTCTTAAATTTGGCGATGACCTTTTCGTATAACCTTATCGCAGGAGCTCTCAACTCAAAAGGAACATTAAGCTTCTCTAGCCTTTTCCACGGGTTATTTCTAGGCATTGTATCAAAAGCTTTCCTAAAGTCCACAAAGCAACAAAAAATGTCAGACTTATTATTACAGCATTCCTATGCAGTGATCCTAAGCGTAACGAGGTGGTTTTTGGTTGAATGATTCCTTATAATACCTACTTTCCCTTTAGCCCACTTACCTCCCATTTCTAGCCATTGGTTGATCTTCTTTTCTAAAATAACACCATATAAGTTGGCTAGGAGAGGGCTAATCATAATGGTCCGATAATTAGAGGAGTTATTTTTATAGCCACTTATTTGAACACTTAATTTTTATAATCACTATATAAAATAAATAAAAATAAATCCATCTTAAAAAAATTAATTATTATATAAAATAAATAAGCATAACTCTTTTTTTCCCCGCGAAAAAAAACATACTACTGTTATTCAATTATGGCTAAATCAAGTAGTATAGATGTTCATCAAAAGACATTACAATCTATCAGAAAGACCATGAAGAATGGTACTTCCTTACACTTCAAATTTCAAAATTTTGCAGACTCGACTGATATCCATGGATTATAAACTGTCATACATACTTCCATGAATAACTTAGAAAAGAAAGTACAGTGAACCAGAATCCACCACCACATCCTCATAGACATCCTCCTAAAATAAAATGCCTTCATCACCTTCGATTGCCATCTTTGATAACTTGTCAGCTTGAGAGTTAAACTCTCGGTAAATATGATCCAACGAATATGAATTGAAAGAACTCAAATCCTGCTAAATGTGATTGCACCAATAGACAAGATTCAATACCTGCAAATCAGACTCACCACGAGCCCACTTGATAGTCACTCTAGAGTCACCAAAATTTTTAACCTTATGCAAACCAAAGCATAATGTAACTCTGACCATGCACCAGAGAGATAAAAGCTCAGCTTTCATATTAGTCCCATAACCTCCATGCATACAAAGTGTGAAAAAATGATCAGAGTTGAGGAAAATAACTCCACCAATACCACATTTCCCCAAAGATGCTGCCCCATCAAAAAATAATACCAGATCATCAACAGTCAGCTGAAACCTTCCAATGTTTCTATCCACGGGTTTTATAACTTTCTTTTGGTATTTCAGGTAGTAGCTTAATGCATCACAATACACAGATTCAACAGAAGGCTTAATATTTTCAAATATAGCTCTATTTCGAGCTCTCCAAATCACCCAACAGATAAAAACTAGCAATGTAATATGAGATTTACCTATCTTCACCCAGTCATGCAAACAATTTTCTACATTACTCGTTTCCCAGTGATAAGAGAGACCCAGACTTCTTGTGAACTTTTCCCAAACATTTTTAGTAAAACCACATTCCATAAAAATATGAATTGTTGTTTCAGACTCCATCCTACAAAAGACACATTGGCTCGGTCCAATCCATCCCAGCATTCCAAAACTATCCCATGTTTTCAGACGGTTCACTAAAACAAACCATAAGAAGCACTGCAGCTTCAACGGAAGGTACCATTGCCATATCAGTTTGTACCACCAATGGGAAGGGAATATACATCTGCACTTAATGATATATTCATAAGCAGAACATGTTGTTATTTTACCTGAAGACGCATTACCTTCCCACCGGATTTCATCATCCCCTTCAATACAATGGATACCAGCTGCATTCAATGTACTAATATACTGATCCCACTCCATATCAACCTGTCACGGAAACTTCAAGTCAGATGCTTCCATCCAATAACCCTGTGGAAACTTCTTAACAATAGAATTAAGAGTGATAAAACCTTTTTCCCTTAATAAATGTAATAATCGTTGTGATAATACCAAGTGTTCATTCAAACAAACGATCGGATCCACCCCAATCGCCACTTCTGCACCATTATCGACCTTCCAACATAGTCGATCTGCCAACCAACAATAAACTTTCATGAACCCATTCCAAATTAGTGATGCACCCCTCAATACTTTCTTCGGCTTCCTCAACCAGTGGGAGAGTTTTGCTTTAATATAATTCTTCTGTATCACATGAGTCCATAGGGTTCTGCCAAATAATTCCCTCCAGAAGCTTTTCAACCTCAGGGCAGCGCTAAAAATAGAGAGATCTTTTATCCCCCAACCACCACTAGCAATCGGGATTGAGATTTTATCCCAACCTATCATAGAAAGGTAAGAATTCTTCAAGCCTCCAGACCATAAAAACTTAAATATCAAACTCCTCAATGTATTAATGACAGAGCATAGCACTAGGAGCAATGAAAGCCAATAGACTGGTGTCCCAGTTAAAATCGACCTTACAAGAGTAAGTTTTCCTCCAATAGAAAGCAAACGATAATTCTAATGAGTAATCCTGGCTTCAAATTTCTGAATAAGCCACTACCAATCCTTGACAAGATAACCATTTGGATTTAGCTGAAAGCCAAGGTATGTAAAACCACCCCCAAAATTTGAGCAATTATAAGGCAAAAAGGCTTTCAATTGTCTCAATCTATCCAAACAGGCCAACTTCTCATAAATACATGACTTTTTAAGACTTACTTTCATACCCGAGGCACCACAGAATAGATCTATAATCCACTAGTATGCTTTCCATTCCTCCACCGTGTCAATACCAGTAAGTAAAACATTGTCCACAAAAAGTGCATGGGACATTGATAGATTCTTTGAGATTTTCAGGCCGATGATACTTCCTTCCTCAACAAATTTCTTTATCAACCAACTCAATCCATCAATCACTAATAAAAATAACAAAGGAGATAGTGAACATCCTTGGTGTAGCCCCCTTGAGCAACTGAAAAAATAAGATGGTGCACCTTTAACAAGAACAACAATATTCATGGTACTAACACATGCCATAGTCCACCTTATGGCAAGAGCCGGAACCCCAATGTGTATTAAAACAATTCTGAGAAAATCCCAACTAACACAGTCATAGGCTTTCTCCAAATCCATCTTGAGGATGATGGCCCTTAACTTTTTGCACTTAATAGAATGAAGAAGCTCCTGAGTTATGCCCACAACATCATGGATCTATCTATCCTGTAAGAAACCAAATTGCTCCTGAGAAATGAATCTAGAAAAAATAGGCTTTAGTCGACACGCAATAATCTTCGATACAACCTTATAAATAAGATTGCATAAAGCTATAGGCCGGAATTCACCAAATTCTTTTTGATCATTAACCTTCAGGGTAAGAGTAATAAATGTAGCATTTAATGCCCCTGAAACATAGCCCTAAGTCATGGTAAACTCCACCATCTGTAGTATCTCCTTACCCATAATGTCAAAAAATTGTATAAAGAGGTCTACTGTCCAGCCATCTGGCCCAAGACTCTTCTCCTTAGCAAATAATTTCAATGTACTCTCCACCTCCTCCAAATTAACTTCCTTACAAAGTTCTGTAGATTCCCTGTCATCAAAGAATTTCGGATATAATCTTGCTACCTTCAACTGGGACATTAAGTCACAACCCTAATCCACCGAATAAATAGAACTAAAATATTTTTTTTCTAGGCCCTGTAATCCTTGAGCATCAACTACCTCGTTGCCCTTTCCATCATCCATTTTTCATATAGTGTTTCTATTCCTTCTAGCCGAAGCGTATGTGTGAAAAAAATGTGTGTTTTTATCACCCGATTTCACCCACAGGGTGCGACTTTTCAAATGCCACTCTTTTTCCTCCATTAAATAAAAGCTTTCCCTATCCTTCTCCAAATTTTTCAATTTATTAAAATTGCTATCATCCAATGGAGCTTGCAATGATTGCGCATATAAATCCTGTAGCTGTGATTCAATCACTAACAATTCCTACTTAACCACTTTCTTCCTATCATGTATACAAGCCGAGACTTTCCCTTTAAGCACCCACAGTTTGTAACAAAGCCGATGCATAGGATTCAAATCCTCCTCCAGATTAATGTGAAGCCAGCCATTTGAAACAAAACTGACAAACTCTGAATTTTCAATCCAGGAGCTATCAAATTTAAAAGGGAAACAACGATGCTGAAAACTATCATCCAACTGCAAAAATATTGGCCAGTGGTCAGATATCTTCATCTTTCCAACCCATGTACGATACCTGCCACAAGACTCCAGAAGAGTTCTCTTAATGAGAAATTTATCCAATCTTTTGATAATAGAGTTGTGTCCCCCTCTGCCATTAGACCAGGTAGGAGAGTAAACACCTATACACACATCAATCATATCATTAATTAAAAAATAATCAGTAAAATATTCAGCCAAAATATCCATTTTAGCAGAAGTGCCCCAAATCTCCTGGGATAAACTAGTAAAATTTAGGTCACCAGCCACAAAAATATTTTCTCTTTCCAACAATCCAGAAGCTTGTAACCAATTCCAGAAAAATTCACAATTTTTATATGGAGCATAACAGTTCAAAATTGTTAGCAAAAAATCATTAGATCTGCAAACACCATCCATCACAATTCCCCAAATTGACTTATAAACCTGGAATGTATAAACCCGCGGATCCCAAGCCACAAGCAGACCTCGAGACATGCCATTCGAGCTAGAAGGCGAAACTTCCCAACTCCCCATAAGACCAACAAACTTCGAAATGACAACCAAATCAAAACACATAGTTTCCTGTAATAATAAAATACACAGCCGAGTAGTAGCAATAAGATCAGCAAGGGCCCTGACTCGAACAACTCCCCCCAATCCCCAAATGTTTAGTGAGCAAATAGACATTAAGTGAACCTCCTCACCGGGGATATAGCTCTAAGACCCCGCAAATGCACAACTGTATCCTCATCAATATCCAGCATATTAATTCTCTCCGAGATAGGAATATGGCCCTGTATAGTGTCACTTGCCTCAGCCCCACTAGTTCCCCCTTTTCTTCGAGATTTTCGAATAGTAGCGTTCTGAAATCTCTCGGAATGTATAGACTTAACTAGGAGATTAGAACTAGGTTTTTTTGAATAAATAGAAAGAGGAATGAAGGTATTCTCCCCTCCAGACTCTCCAGTACCAACTTCCCCCACAACCCCATTATTCAAAGGAGCAAATTCACCCAAAGCCTCCGACTCAGACCTCAAACAATCTCCCCCCATCATCCACTTTATTCAAAAAATCGGAACTCTCCCCTAAATCAGAAGAAGCAATAATAGCTGAGGGTTCTTCAATAAAACCTGGGATGTCCCCCCCTAGACCTGTCTTATCCCTGAATAGCTCCGGACAAGTCAAATTCCTACCCAACTGTGCTTCCTCCCTAGAATGAGAGTTCCCACCCCCCACATTTATAGAACCCTTCAGCTTATGGGAGATATTAGAATAAAAAATTTCATTAATCTCCGCATCAGAAAATGCAGGAATAGAGAGTTTAGGAGAGACGGATGACTTACCCAAATCAACTTGTCCATCCTGAAATCCATCAGATGGAGTCGTTGAAGGAGAAGTCTTTGTTTTTGTGCATCCCCACGTTCTCACATCAGGAGTATGAGAAACAACAACTGGACAGTGAGCCCTAATGTGTCTTGTCCTATGACAATGAAAACAATGAAATGGCATCTGAAGATAATCCATCGCTGGTTCCAAATCTTATTTTCCCAGACTAGCTCAATTTCCTTCGAAAGTCCCATAGCCATCTCAAAAGATACCCTAACCTTTGCCGCCCTCCTATCAAAACCACACAAGGAGCGATTGTCCAGTCGAACAAATTTCCCAACTGCATTCGCAATACCCATCAGAATATTCTCTGTCCATAGCTCGATTGGCAGCCCTGGAATGAGAAGCCAAAGGTGGTGCAGACTCTGAGCTTCCTTTAAGGGATTGAATTCCAGATACCACTTCTTCAAATATAGCGACCCATCTTTAAAGCACCAAAATCTCTTCAAGATTCTACCGACATGCTCTGATTTTGTAAAAACAAATATTATCCACCTATTCATCAACTGCATGACCCTAGGCATATCCCCAATCATTGGCACCCATTTCCACCGGACCCAATCCCCCAGTTATTTCTGATCCCTAGAGGTAAACTCAAGCCGACCAACTATATCCCTAGAAGACAACATCTCTATGCGGTCAAGGTTCAACTCCTCTGGAATAACAAAACGATCAAGCCCTTCACGCACCTTCAAAACCCTAGCCTAACATCTCTTACGTGCTTTCGGACCTGTAAAACGTTGTTTCCAACCCTTGCTAGATGCAGGAGCACCAACACCAGAGGAGGACCATAACCCCTCAAAACCATCCACGCAGATGCTGGAATGACCAAACCCTCCATGGGCCTCATCGCCAGGTGATAAAAGTTTACAACCTAATGCCACCGGTGAGTATAACCCACACCCAATTGGTTTACATCCTTCCAGAACCATCTGAAACTGGCAGCTGTCTATACCCACAACCACCGGTTCGAGTGGTCTAAACCCAAAACTTTGAAAGTGGACTGCAACTGTCTTCCAACCCAAAGGCCAAAACAATCACATCAAACTAACTATGAACCGAACCAAATTAGTAAGGTTAACAATAAAGGCTAGTAATTAAGAACAAAAGAAGAATGAAGTGTAGAGCCCAAAGGCTCGCACAAACACACAGGAATGGTATATACCAATTCAATTAATTAATGATAAATGAGTACAATATATAGTGAAATAATATTCAACAAACTAAGCTCTCAGATCCTATATTCATGGATCTCAAACCTATCTCCTGATCTTATGAGATGCACACAATCCAATCATTATTATGCAGTCTTACATTTCTACATTATCTCTAACATCCTCCCTTAATGTAGAAATGGATCACAATGCTAAATATGCCTGTAGAACCAGGCTTACAAATGATCAAAGCAATTTTAATAATTTAATCTAAACTTTGAATTCTACAATCCTCCTTCTTCTTCATTTTGACCTTAGTTGCTGTAAGATAATATTTGTCTATGTTTTCCCGTTTCCTGCTCTTCCAGTTTGAGAGCTTGAAGTCTTCACACATTGGTGTATAGTGCATTCTATTATTTGATTGGGCCTCTACTATCCTGGATCTTCCTTTAGGTTCAACACATTCTGCAAAATTAGTAAATGTCATTCAGGTTCGTCTACAATCAGCTGTATTCTGTGCAGTGGAATTTTGCAACATTGACTCATGGGTCAGCAGTGTCAAGACATGAATGATGTCCCCTTCTTCACTTACAGCATCAACATGGTTGCTTTCAACTGAAATCTTAAAGTTAAGTGTTTCAACAATATTTATAGCATTGACATTCCCATTACATTCAACAGATAATGAACCTTCTTCACCATTCATCATTTCAAGAATAAATTTCATTTCATTCTTGATAGCAATCTTTTCAAGTTCAGTTAGAATTTCTTCATCATATCTCGGTCCATTTTCGATTTCAGTTTCAAATTGTACTGCAACAACTAAAGGGTTGCATTCAATATAGTGAGGTTCACCAACTTCTGCTTCTGCAGGTTTGGTAGGCTGTGACTCATCCATATATCTACGCTTCACACCAAACTCCATTTCTAGAATATCCCAAAACATTTTTGCATTGTGTACTTCACCAAATTCATATAAAATATAGGACAAAGTACTTTCATCTAGCATTAAGTGAATAAGATATAATGCTAGTGCACCTCTTCTCTTATCATGAGAATCAACAAAACCATTTTGGACATATTGCCATAGATCTACTGAACCAAGCAATCCTTCCATTTTAATTGCCCAAATTTCAAAAAATTTACCTGAGAAAGATGGCAGAACAGGCATTAATCTTTTCAATATTGCATCTATTTCTTCAAATTCTCCATTGATCTGGTCTATTTCTGCATTCTGATCCTTTAGCAAAGGTTCTTTACCTGCAACTAGAGACACTCCATATTGTTTTTTATTCTTTCTTCTAAGTTGTTTCAGTTCTCTCCAGAATTGTTTGAGCTTTTTTTCTTGACCCATGATTACTCAGCGTAATGCATACACATGATACCTTCGATCTAGCGATTCACGATCTCTCCCTAAGGAGGACGCTTCCTCCACTACAGGTAACAAATAATTCAACAGTGGCTCCTTCACATGACAACGTCAACAACATTACGTTCAGTTCCTCTTCATGGTGATCTTCACGGGAGTAGCTCCTCTTTACTTTGAGCACCGACGACCTCACTTTCCTTCACTTAGGTGGAAATTATGCAGGCAACACGCAGTGACCTACCGTGCCTTCATAGAGTCTTGGCTCGCGGTAGTGCAGGGGCACCACGCCTGGGTAGGCTTGCGGCTCGCAGTAATGCAGACGTACCACACCCTAGCAGGCTTGAGGTTTGCAGTAGTGCAGATCCAGCAGAAATCTTCAGCGGTCTGGTGGTGGCAGCATTTTCAGGCAGCCAGTTCTCCTTCCAGCGATCTGATGTCAACAATCTGGCAATGAATTTTCAATGTATTAGTGGCTTCACAGTGTGGCGATCTGAACTTTGAGCGTTAATCAAACCTCCTTCCAGTTCCTTCGGATTGGAAACACATGGATTTGGTGAAGTCCACTAAGACAACGATTTCAATTTGCAATAATTCTCTGAGGTGACTCTTCCCTCATACGCAGAAATGGCTCCTCTTATGGAAAGTGGGTCATGTCTCTTTCATAAAACGGTGGCCTTGATCACAATGATCGCTCAACAAGAGAGAAGCTTTAATTCTCTTCACAACAGATTCCCAGTCTGTTTGTATATCGATTCCTTTGCACAGTGAAAACTTCTGGCACAGTAGCTTCTCAAAGATTCTTTTGCACTCTAAGCTCAGCATACACATCTGTTTGTGCAGCGTTCTCCAAATGCCAGCCACAATGGCTCTCAGGTCAAACTCCAATACAGTCCTCACGGCTTTCACAGCCCCCCAAAAAAAATCACATCAATAGCTGGCTCCCACAACAGGCTGCAATGGGCTCTTCACACCAACAGGCCACTATGGGCTCTGATACCAAATTAAGAATAAAAGAAGAATGAAGTGCAGAGCCCAAAGGCTCGCACAAACACACATAAATGGTAAATACCAATTCAATTAATTAATGATAAATGAGTACAATATATAGTGAAATAATATTCAACAAACTAAGCTCTCAGATCCTATATTCATGGATCTCAAGCCTATCTCTTACATTTATGCATTATCTCTAACACTAATCTAGCAAAATAGTGAGCATTATAGCAGCAACTACTGAAAAACAAACTACTAGTGACGGACCAAACAAGAATAACCATCGGGCACCTATTTTCCCATTTTTTTAGAACTTGGTTGGTACTGGGATGGTTTAAATCGAACCATCTTGACTCCAAGCTGATGATTATTCAGGAAAGATCTCACCAACCAGAGTTCACAGCCCTTACCGGCAGTCACGATCCACCTACACCATCCAAACCCTAAGAAACTCCCTATCTCCAAATGTTTAATTCCTGTTCAAATAAGCATAACTCTATCTTAGATGAAAATATTTTTTTTTAAGATATAAATGCAAAATTAACACTTTAAAAATTTCTTTTGTAAATTCAAAAGTAAAATTAAAAAGTGAGAAAAAAAATTTAAAAAGGGACGAGAAAAAAAAGATTGTTTGTAGTTTCAAATTTAAAATTAAAACATTATATTTAAAAAAAGTTATGGAAATTTAAGTGAAGATATACGAGCATAGATCTATCTTAAATTCGTATCTATCAAGCACTAACAGGAATCCAATTTTAAAAGATGTATTTCTCTTTTTAAATTTAAACTTAAGAAATTTGATCTCTTTATTGATATATCATAATATATATTACTTTTTACATTTTATTACTTTTGACAAATGTTACATGTTAAAGTCTATATATAATTTAATAGCCAAGGAAAAATATTCTAGCGATATTCTTTTCTATTAGCAGTTTTAAAAACGAAGCGAGTGCATTAGTGTGCAATAGCGTGGTAGGGTTTTAAAAGAAATTAGACGAGTTGCCTGGGAACCCATTTTGACAATCAAATCAAGCTTCCCCATCATTCTTGCAATTAACCCTCCGATTTAACATTGGGCGCGAGACCAGCAAATCAGATTCAACACAGCTCACGTTCTCCGCCGAAATTTGTAATAATTATTTAAACTCAGCTCACAGTGAATCTGATCACATTGACTGCGCATGAGATTCAACATAGTTCTGTTGCGCCGCCGACATATATGTAATTATTTAATCTCTACTCAAACTGAATCTCACATTAAATAATGGTTCCACTCTCACTGTAATGGGAGGACATCTAAGACAACGAAAAAGTAAAGGAAATCACATGACCCTGGATTTAAAAGTATAATATTATATTTTCGAAAAGGAATGCGGCACAGACAACAACCATCAATAATTAATACACAAAACTTCTTATTCCGATTGAATATTACCAGAATGTCTAGCTTGGATTGGAACGATATACAAGTTGCAGTAAAATAATGAAAGAGGAAGTGCATAATTGTCAGAAGCGCCGAATATTCAAATTAGATGGTAGTTGCAGGTTGGGGATGTTTGAGCTTAAATACGACTCTCTCGCACACATCCCTCCACGCTTATGCCCTTGCATGCTCCTGCTCCTGCTCCTGATCCTGTTCCTTCTGCTGCCTTCCACAGATGCTGCTTTCATTTCTTACCAGCTTGTAGGATTTTCTGTTACTCCATGATTTTGTTGTGAATTTGGCATCCTATTAGGTGATTAACTATTTGTGCTTATGTAGACCTGTGAATGGTCGTACTAATGTCATTGTTTGGAAGCTCGTGTGTGTGATATTATTTTGAGTTTTAGGTAACAGGTAGAGTCTCGTACTGTCCTGCTCTTTTACGTTAAAACATGCTGTGCATAAGAATGCTTTATTTTCCTCTCTCTCTCACTTGTTGGCTCCATCTTTTTTAAATACCATTGCCGCTGTATTACTAAGCTGATCCATTCTCTGCTCTTTATCCCACTTTCGGATCTGTGAAAAGACACAATGAAGGTCTATTTGTTCTCAATATGGGGAGCTCTATTGCTTTCATTTGTTTTATCTTACTCCTTTACTGTGAAAGCTCGGCTTATGGGTTTCAACCCTAACGCTATTCAACCTCCACAGCAGCCTCATGCCCTTCATAATAATAATGAAGTGGGAAATGTTTTTGGAAATACACATACGAGAGGGAGCTCGGCGATGAAGAACAAGCAAATACCAACCGCAACTGCAGAGACTAATCCTCCTTCCACGTTCAAAGTGACAATAGAAACTAGCCTTGGTCATAAGCACGCCCACGAAATCAAAGAGGCTGCCGAAACGCCACAGGGTGCAGCTAAAATCTTTCCAAAGCGTCCTACTGAGTCCAAGAATGAAAGTGCGAGAATGAAGAAGGATGTTGCAGTGATGGCGTTTCGTCCATCAACATCCGGCCATAGCCCAGGCATAGGCCACGATGGTCCTCCAGATCCCATGCTCTAAAATCAGGGGGCACAACTATATCATGTCCAGTCAAATCTATATGGTTTCCTTCTTTTTATTTTAACCCAGTAGAAGAAACATCATGCATTGTTTGTTTTATGGAGTAAAACAACGTCTGTTGCAATTGTAAAGATCTGCAGCAATATATAGAATCCAATGTAATTCGAACGCAACAAATTTCATGTATTGTTGTTCGATATCCTTCAGAATTGTAATAGAAGTTGGTTCTTTGGTTATTTATAATCTCTTATGCGTTTATTGTTTTCCGAATGAATAGAGTCTTCGTTTAATGGCCGGCTCTGAGATTACTTTACAATGAAAACAAAAGAAATAAAATATTAGCAATAAACCTTGAGGTATGGACAAGTGGGAAGGTCATATAATCATATCATACCAAATGTCCGATCAAATGTTTTACTGTTTAATAATAGATAAAATCAGAACGATCGACAGTATGGAGCTTTCTGCTGTCATCACACCGTTGTTCCAGCTCACTTATATTAGAATCTCTCAACAATAAAAAGAAATCAGTACTCAGTGCAGTCTGCAGAGATCTATTGTTTGCCGTCTTCGTTGATTGGGAGGGGGCAGAGAGAAAAAGCAAATTATGCAATTGCGACATAAATCCACCTAGCTTTAACCCCTTTAAGTCTTGTTCCTTTATTTTCGCCAGTGCAACAAGTGCGCAAATTTTTGGCAGTTTTCCTTCGAGCGCTATGTGAGTAACGATCATAATGACTTCTGCAAAAACGCCGGTATTTCTGAGTCTTCATGGCCTACTGAGATGATTGGACGCATAGTATAAGAACTTAGATTCAACGTGGAACTGGAAAGGCTCATGGAATCAATCCGTCATATGGTGGATTCCACAGTGCATATGACTGAAAGGTTGATGAAGTTCTGGACCTGGCGAATACTGATTCTGGACTTCATGAGCTTGAGACAGTCCCTTTCATATTCGCACTATCCTTCACAGAGTTTTTTATGTTTTGCTAAAACATTGGTCAAAGGCCAGAAGAGGAGCTGGCATTATTGGTATCTGAAGAGTTCCAGTGGTTGTAATCTATGTTACCAGAAACGAGAAAGGAGAAACGGGGAACCGCCCAGTGTTACAACAAATGCAATGCCTTAAATGTGAATGAGCCTTTCCCTTTTGGTCATGATTTTCATCTCACCCCATTTATACTAATGAATGAAAAAAATGCAACCTTTACATGTAGGTTTCACTACATATGAAGGTTGAAATACAATAAAATTACAGTGGTATGGGCTGCAGAGCAATTTGCATCAGGTAAGTAAATAGCCCAATTTCGTCTTGATTAGAAGTACGGTGCACTTCTTGTCCATCTACTCTTAAAACCAAGCAAAAGGTCTTAGAAGAAAAACTGTAGGCTTTATCATAAAAATTATTCAATAAAACCGCCCTGTCCTATAAGTGTATGTTTGCATCATTCTAAAAGAACTTGAATGTCCTTTCTCGACCATGTTTGTGTCCGATATTCTTAAACTTTTTTCCATTTAACCCTTTTCATTTGACAACTTTAAACATTGGGTGGACTCCTGAGAACTTCTATGGGTTGGCATGTTTGTATAATTGACCGATGTAGCTGTCAGTACCTTAACCCAGAGATGAACTACTGAAAATTTTACAACCCAAAAATATAATGTGTTGTATACATAGCATTTTCCTGTGACAACATAAACAAGCAGCCCTACACTTGTGTGTTCACGAGGTTTTTGACATCCAAACTTATATAAATTTTTTTCAAATAATTATTTCACCAATTAGTTACAATGGTTGCCACTGCAATTAGAATATGTGGCAAGTGTCTTCTCTAGATTCCATAAAATTTACACAGAAAACTGGTGATTTCAATTAAATAGTCCACGGCTTAATGTTCCATGTTAGAATCCCATTTCCAGCTAGAAGCATACATAGAAATGGAGCTTGCAGTCTAACACGATGTACTTTTTAATTCCATGTTAGAATCCCATTTCCAGGTGGAAGCATACATACAGATGGAGCTTGCAGTCTAACAAGATGTACTTTTTAATTGGCATTTACACACATCGTGCCACATAAATTTCAGCACCCGCAATTGTTAGAGTGTCATTCTATTGCTTAAACCTTTCACTGTGTGTCTATTTGTCTTCACAGTGCTTCCACTTCTTTCCCGCAATTGTTAGAGTGTCATTCTATTGCTTAAACCTTTCACTGTGTGTCTATTTGTCTTCACAGTGCTTCCACTTCTTTCAGGTACAAATGAATTGTTCCTATATTCCTGCCCTTCTATTTTATATACAGTCTTCTTACCAGGATAAATTACTTAATAGAGTTCGAAAGAGATTCTCCAATAAAGGTAAAGCTATAAATTTATTGTCCAATAATCATAAATTAATGCTTTGATTAAAAGGGATATTCAATTGTATTATTTATATATTATGAGATGCTCATTCTTATATGCTTAGTCATTGAACTAATTGAACTAATTATAGGCTTTCCGTGGAAACATTTTTTCTTAATAATCCATTTCTTGCATTTACATTTATATAAAAAGAGTGGCTTAGTCATCGAACTAATAATAGGCTTTCCATGGAAACCTTTTTTCTTAATAATCCATTTCTTGCATTTACATTTATATAAAAAGAGTGCCACACCCACATGCTGCGATATCAACTTTTATAGGGAAAGTTATGTGTTTGAAATATCTACAGTCACATACTATTTAAGAAAAAATACACATACAATACCATACTCTAGAGTGCATTGTGCACTATGCACTAAATTTCAATTTCCAATGTCCCATCATACAATCAAGATAAAAAATTGCAGTGAAAAGATAAAAGAATACTGTCCATATCACAGCGGACATTGCAAAACATATACATACCAGGTAAGTGTTGGAAATATTGTATTTATGAGCAAACTTCTTAGGTAGAAATTTATTACACTTTTTAATGAAACCCTTTAGGTTCCAACATAAGCCAAACCAAGTTTGTGTATAAATGAAAATCACTCACACACGATTAAATAGACATAAAAAGATAGAGATGTATGTGAGGAAAGAAGAATGAAAGGAGGAGAAACTCATCCCGTGAAATGTATGAAGAGCCCAAGCTCTTCAAAATGGTGAAAGATTGAAGTAAAACTGATTTCTTTGTAAGTGAGGAAAAGTTGCCCTTGTTTTAGTGCGGTAATAATATATAAGTCTATAAGTCTATATTTTTCTGAATTCATTCTCAAGAATGTTGGTTTATGCATTTGGGTGAAGTGCGAATTTCATTTATGCCAGGTTCCATTTATGCAAAGTAAAGTATTGCTAGGTTAAGAACAACGCATTTATACTAAGTTCAACTGCGCAGTAAAAGTTGAAATGCCAAGTTAATATTTTGTTAGGAGAAGCGCAGTTCTAAAGCAAAGAAAAATAAATATTTAATCTACTCAGAATTAAAACTTTTAAGTGCGTGGTGCCCCTTTTCCCTTGATCTCATGCGGTGCCCCTTTTCCCTTGATCTAGTATCAGAGCTTGGTTTACGAAAAGTATGAAATTGTATTTACAAAAGGAAAAAGTGATTAAAGAATGGCTTCGACTTCAAAGGATGGCTTCCACTTCGGGTAATTTGCAAACTCCAAACTCCAATATTTTCTGGTAAAAATTATGAATATTGGTCTCTAACTATGAAAGCTTTGTTCAGAGGTCAAGATGTATGGGAAATAGTCCAGCATGGTTATGCAAAACCAACAGATCTAGCAGCATACAACAATCTCACACAAGCTGAGAAGGATGTTTTGGAGGAACAGAGGGAGAAAGATGGAAAAGCATTGTTCCACATGAATCCATACTCCCAAGAGTAGCAGCAACGCAGTCAGCTAAGGAAGTGTGGGACACACTCGAAACTTCCTAGCAAGGCTTAAACAAGGTAAAGATTGCAAAACTTCAAATTCTTAGAAGAGATTTTGAATCTCTGTCAATGAAAGATATAAAGTCTGAGATCTAGGTGATCAAAGAGTTGTTGAAAAAGTTCTTAGAGTTCTTCCAAAGAAATTTGAATCTTTAGTTGTAATCTTGGAAGAAAACAAAGATCTGTCCCAATTTACTATTGATGAGTTGCAAGCCTGATTATCCAATCATGAACATAGAATCAAGAGTTCAGATACATCACTGGAATGTGTATTCGCAGCATAGTCATCCATAAGTTGTGGAAGAGGCAGAGGAAGATCAAACTCTAGAGGCAAAGGACGAACTTCTTTCAGAGGAGGTCGCAGCAGCAACCCTGCACATGGCACTCGTAGATGTCAGAATCAAATTCCCACTCAATCAAGTGGACAAAGGTATGACAAATAAAAATTCAATGTCATTACTGTAAGAAGTATGGACACTTCGCATATGAATGCGGGATGAAGCAACATGAACAAGGAAAGCAACGCCAAACATAGTCAAGCAACAACAACACTCCGAACAACTCATTGTTCTTACCATGTGTATCTCCACTTGAATGCAATACTGTCCAAGAAAGTCCAAATGACATATGGTATTTAGACTCAAGCTATAGCAATCACATGACTAGTAATTTAAATCTATTTTCTAGTCTAGATAAATCAGTTCAAATTGATGTCAGACTTGGAAACAATATTCAAGTTATTGTTTTGGGTAAGGGTATTGATGATATTCTAACCAAATAAGAGGAGCAAAAATTTATGCCAGATGTTTATTATGTTCAAGGATTGAAGCATAATTTGATGAGTATTGGACAACTGATGGAAAAAGGTTATAGAGTTCACATGATAGGAAAGCATTGTGTGATCAAAGACATATATCCAAACAATTAGTTAATTGTCGAAGTGCAAATGACAAGCAATCGCTTGCTTCCTTTGAGGATAAGACCAATGATAAAAGAAAAAACAACTCAAGTTGTTTAAGGAAGTAAGAATGTAAATTCTGGAACTACGTTCAAAGTAAAAAGTAAAGAAGCAGAAATTCACTGTGCAAAGGAAGACAAATACAGTGAAATGCAAGCTGCATTTGAGACAGAAATAAAGGATGAATCCTTGTTATGGCACTTCAGATTTGGATATCTAAATTTTGGTAGGCTGAAGCTACTGCACATGAAGGATATGGTGAAAGGATTTCCAGTGACTGAAAATCCAGAGAGAATTTGTGAAGGCTGTATTTTTGGAAAATAGTATAGAGAGACTTTTCTAGTCAGAAAGTCATACAGAGCTAGCACACCACTTGAAATTGTGCACTCTGATATTTGTGGACCGATGCAAATACCGTCCATGGGAGGATGCACTTATCTTCTCACATTTATTGATGATTTCACAAGAAAAACATGGTTCTATTTTCTAAAGCATAAATCTGATGCGTTCGGTTGTTTTCAACAGTTTAAAGAACTTGTGGAGAAGCAGAGTGGTTACATCATTAAGATATTAAGAACATATAGAGGTGGTGAGTATGTTTCAAATGATTTCTTGATTTTTTGCAAAAATCATGGCATACAGATGCAATTCACTGTGTGGTATACAGCGTAGCTGAATGGTATCGCAGAGAGGAAAAACAAAACCATTATGGAGATGGCATGCAGTATGTTGGTAGCCATGCATCTGTCAAACGAATACTGGGTTGAAGTAGTGGCAACTGTTGTATACATCATGAATCGATGTCCGACGAAGAGCGTGAAGAACAAGGTTCCACAGGAAGCATGGATAGGTATGAAACATAGTGTTTCGCATTTAAAATTTTTTGGTTGTGTAGCATACGCACATGTTCCAGATGAGTTAAGAACAAAATTAGACAATAAAGGGAAAAAATGCATTTTTATTGGTTATTCTAAAGACACAAAGGCATACAAGCTGTATGATCCTATTGCAAGAAAAATTATTATAAGTCGAGATGTTCAGTTTGTAGAAAATGAAGCATGGGATGGAACTGTAGAGAAGAATGTTAAAATCGTGTCACATGTTGAACATGATGACATTGTAGAAGATGTGGTTAAGACTTCGCATGTGAACTAGAACTGCGTAGCTCTATCTACTCCCAGTACTGTGCCATGTGTTTCACCACAAGTAACTCCGACACAAGTCGCAGTTCAAGCAACTCCGCCAAGCACACCAAGTGTGCGACAAACTCCATCAAGCAGTTCACGTAGCTCGCGTAATTCAACACCAGCAACTTCGACAAAGACAAGAACTTTACATGAGATATATGAGACTAGTACACCTAATTCATTCTCAATTTTTTCATTATTTTCTCAATTTAATGATCCTCTAACATTTGAAGAAGTTGTAGAAGATAAAGTTTGGGCACAAGCCATGGATGAAGAAATAGAATGCATTGAGAAGAATCAAACATGGGAATTAGTTGATGCTCCTAAGGACAAGGATGTGATAAGCGTGAAATGGATTTATAAGACCAAGCAAGATGTTGATGGAAATGTGTATAAGCACAAGGAAAGATTGGTAGCAGGAGGGTTCACACAGCAGCCTGGCATAGACTTCAATGAAACTTTTGTACCTGTAGCATGAATGGACACTATCAGAACAGTTTTGGCCATTGCAGCTCATAAGACATGGCCTGTTTATTAAATGGATGTTAAGTCTGCATTTTTAAATGGTTATTTGGAGGAAGAAGTATATGTGGAGTAGCCACATGGCTATGAAGTTCTAGGACAAGGACACAGAGTATACAGACTGAAGAAGGCACTCTATGGTCTGAAGCAAGCTCCTAGTGTAACATCCCAAAATTTATAAAAATTTAAAAATTTTCGATATAGCTTTTAATGCATAATCTAACTGTGCGGAAAAATAATAAATTCTTAAATGTCGTCTTGCTATACTAAATGTTGTGTTGGTCAAAGTGTAATGTTTGCGACAAGATGATTAATATCTATGTTTCGATGTTATTCTTACTCAACTGTATTTTCACAATTCTTTTGTTGTTGATCCAACGATATAAAGTTTATAAGTGTTAAGTTTTTTTTTTTTTTTTGATGATAAAGGGGTCCCACGAATGCCCCGAGGCTTACTTAGCATTCATGCTAAAGCATTTGAATTGTCCTGTTCGCAGATTACAAGTAAAAGCTTTAGGATTTACAATGTGTGACCGAAGCGTTTCTAATCAGTTTTCAGTAATCTCCAAGTCTTAAAGGTTTTAGAGACAAAATGTCAAAATTGCCATCGAGTGAGAAAATTCAGTTAGCCTAGCTTATAAGTAAAAAAGTAAGTCAGTTGTAATATTCATAATACTATATTAGCCCTTTTTACTACTTGTTCAAACCATAGATAGGTTTAAGATGTTTCATTCTTTCCTCCGTATGTTTTTCTCTTGAGTTTATGTTTCGTGCAAACTATAAGGATAATCAATTTCTATATGTAATGGCTAAGTACAAATAACGTGCAATATCTATATGCAAATCCTTGTATGCTCTAGAGCCTAAGAATTACATGCAATATTTTATTTAAATTCTAACCTAGGAACTAATTGCGAATTCATATTCAAATTCTAGCCTAGGAACTATATACAAATTTCTATTTGATTTCTATACTATATTGAAAGATATATGCAGAGCCTTATACATAGTCCTATGAACAATGATTATACACACCTCGTGTGTGCATCATGTGACCCTTTAACATGATGAGTCCCTAGCAAACAAATTCGATATGACCTAGACTTACCACAAGGTGTTGTAATTATGGCAAGGTTATGAACTTTACAAAAAAATCGATGCATTATAAGGACGGGTAAAAATTAACATCATGATGATTTTGTGCTGGCAGGCACTCTGGTATCCTTTTGCATTTAATATTCCAACCACCAAGACAATGGAATGTATTTGTGGATATCATCGTGGTACTGGATACGTGAAGGTATGGTGATGGGTCATTCAATGTGACGAGTTGTAAGTGTTAAGGTCTTGAATTTATCTGAGTTGTCCTCCTTAGTGGCAAGGGTCATTAATGGTGTCTCTACTATGGTGGATTGCTTGGGATTACATGATACCCTTCGGGTGATCTCCCCCATTGATCAAACACGGTCTTGGATTTGGGATCTAACCCTAATCACCACTATGTTTTTTGAATTTATTGTTCCTCGGCATTCATTGTAGTGTGTAGTGGCTCTGTGGAGAGGCCGACAGGCTGAGAGCCTTCAGGGTTTCGTTACCACGTGCTTGCGGAGTGTCCACGGTTCGAAACCGTGACCTGTTGATGTTTTAACTGGAACCTGTTGATAGATTGTAAGGGCCAATACTCTTGTGAGAGTTTTACAGTAAAAGCTTGGTGTTGTTAAGGGTTCCAGGGTGAGTGATAGTTCTACATGTTGTTGCTCCAATACTCGTCTTTCCTCATTTTTCAGGTGATAGTTTTCAGAGTGTTCTTCCATCCTTCGTTGCATTAGATCATGGAGTAATGGTTACATTTTGGGAGTGGTTTTTGGTGTTATGCTTCGGTGATAATTTAAAAGGTAATGTTCTTAGGTTCGAACCTTGTCTCTTCCATTCTATTACGAGTTTCAGTTATTGATATTTTGCATGTAAAGACTTCTTTCAAAACTCATTTTGACCACTACTTGTTTCAATGGTTGGTCCCTTCGTCAACGAATTCCCAGCTTAGGTTTTGATAACTGGCAATTTCAATAGACTAGAAAGCTTCGGTGGTTACTGTGTTAATCCAGTTAGATGACTATTGGACCTTCATGTGTTCTTTGCCGAGACTTCATGTTTTCTTGGGCTCTGAGGAGTGATCTTCATTGAAATACTTGTGAGTTGTCTGGCAGCTTGGGGAGGATGGCATCCTCGACCCATTCGGAATTAGGCCTATGGTGTTTTTTTTTCAATGTAGAATTTGTAAAAGAAAATAACTGAGGAGAGGGTTTTACCCTTCCACCATATTTGGTAAATAAAAGAACTGTGTTTCCTACGTTATGGTGTTTGTGTTTGAGATTGAGAGCAGTGTTCCAGTTCGTGTTCAAATGCAGTTTATCATTTTTCAACTGTTGTGTTTTAAGGAAAAGTTCGAGAGCTAATGGTTTAGCCCTGTGCTAAAATGGTCAAACCCTAACATGTAGTTTTCGGTAAATGATTTGCTGCTCTGGTTACAAATGTTGAGCTTCTGAAAGTGAAATTCTAAAATAGAGATAACGTATGGTTTTACTGTTAATAGTTTCCAATTGATATGTAATGATGTTGTTTCATGTTGATGCTGATATGCTCTTTATTTCAGTCTTAGGAAGTGTAAATGATAAACGTTTTTGTGACTAAGCTTATGGTATTGAAAGCGTCACTTGTTGTTCTTTTCTGTCGATATTAAGTGTTGGCCGAGAGTCAATGTTTTTGTTTGCAGCTATGTAATGAGGTCGTAACTATTTTCTTATTCTATTTTAAAAGATGGTGTTGAAAAGATTTGTATAATTGTAGGCTATTCGTCCAGATGACTCATGTTATGTTTGAGTAGAATTGAATGTATCACCTAAACCTGGTTTCTCTATTTCATTTGTTAGTTGAAAAAAAAAATAGAAAAACAATACTCATTCTACTATTGAAATAGGGCATAATACAGAATAAAATATGAGTCTTTTTAGGAAAAACATGTAAAGACATACATTCTAGATTTTACTATTCCTGTCCAAGGTAGAAATGAAATAAAATGTTGTAGTTCCTGTTACGTTTATCCTTGCAGTTATTTAAGATGTAATTATTAACAAAAGAAGATAAAATGAAATGTAATATTATATTTTTTTTAGAGACAAAAGAATCTAAGAATACCTATCACGTGTATTCTGTAATAGGACTGCTATAATGTCTACTTTAGGAATACTGTTTCTAACACCTGAGTCTAATCATATAAATTGTATTACAAAAGTACACTAAAAGAAATATTATTGACATAGAATAGTGTTAAAGTATTCATTCATTAGAAATCTTCCTATCATTCATTTATCTATTTAATATCCTTCTTTGTACTAGAGTACGATGCATAAACATTAGCATGGGGAAAAATGCAGAGAATATAATTATTCAATTCATTTTACATAATCATTATTATATGGAATCCTAATTAGGTGAGAGACTAAAATAAATTAATTTGTATAATAATATCCTTTAAAAAATAAATCAATAATTGCAAATAGAAATTTTAACTACTTAGAATTAGAAAAGACAAGTAGAACCTATAAATGAAGATAGGGCTGACAAGCACTCAAGGAGGCATGTTCCTCCCAACCTTTTCGAAAAGAAGCAGCCAAAATACTTGCTTCCTTTGGACCCTCGAGCTTGCTTACTGAACCACTAAGTATATGGACTCTATGTAGAAGCAAGGCACTTAGTAATATAACTTCTGCACTCAAAATATGACTTCTGCACTCAACAATGTAACTTCTGCACTCAGTAGTATAATAGGAAACTTACACCATTATCATAAACTCAGCATATCCCCTCATCAAATCTCTTGGGTGCAAGCACAACAAAACCCCAAGGTAATTTTCCTCGTCAGGAAAAGTGATGAACCTAAGTTCATAATTCGATGGCTCTTAGATAGACTGCCTAGGTCTTTAGTGGTCAGTTTTCAATAAATGAGCCTCAAGCTCCAGTCCCACCTTCCAGGGCACTATGACCACATTTCAAGGGAGTTGTCCCATACCAACAACTAGTTAGTTGCATCATGATGCTGCCACTTTTCCATTGCCTTATACCCCAGATTTCATTCCACCTGGTGGGTCAGTAAACACTCTTTCAATAGTCTCCTTAGGTGTTTGTCTCCTATTTAATTTATTTAATAATAAAATATTGTGCAAAGTACAGTCATCCTTGGACACTTTTCCAATATTAAACTTTACAATAAAAGTTAACATAATGTTTCCAACATAAAAAAAATTTCATCCAAAAGGGTTATGTTACAAACACCCCCACTTAAGCTCAACATCATCCTTGATGTTGCTTATTCATCATCAGATCCTTCCTGGAACAAAACTGGATATGCTGCCCACATTTTACTTTCTGGTTCCTAGGTAGCTTCATCAGGGCTAAGGTGCTTCCATTGCAGCTTTACCTGTCCTATGGTATGATTCCAAAGCATAATTCCCCTCCTATTGAGAATACAGTATAGTTCCACCTGTGTGTCATTCCAATTCAACACATGAGTAGCATCATGCACATACTTCTTTAAAACAGAAATGTGAAAGACATTATGGATTTTTAAGTCAGATGGAAAAGCTAACTGATATGCAAAAGCTCCAATCCTCGACAGGACTTCGAATGGTCCATAGTACCTTGGTGGTAGTTTAGCATAACTCCCAAGCTTCAAAAAACTTTTCTTGGGTTTTACCTTTATAAAAACATGGTCTCCAACCTGGAAATTCTCTTTCAGTGTGTTTCAAATCTGCATAACGTTTTTGGCGATCTTGGGCAACTTTTAAGTTACCTTGAACCTGTTTCACGGTTAGCTCCATTTTTTTCAATAAATCTGGTCCTAGCATTAATCTATCTACAGGGTTATCCTAAGAAATAGGAGTACAACATTTTCTTCCATACAAAATCTCAAATGGACCATACTTAGCAGATGCTTGATAATGATTATTGTATGCAAATTCTGCTAAATGTAAATAATCTTCCCACTTAGATGGATGATCTTTGACATACATTCTTAGCATGTCTTCTAAAATATGGTTTACCCTTTTTGTTTTACCATCAGTTTGCGGGTGGAAAGAAGTGTTGAATTTTAGTTTAGTATTTAAACCTTTAAATAGTGTTGTCCAAAAATTTCCACTGAACTTGGAGTCCCGGTCAGAAATAATTACCTTTGGAATTCCGTGCAAGCAAAATATTTGCTTCATAAATATATCGGCAATGTTAGAAGCTTTAAAAGTGGTTTTAACAGGAATAAAATTAGTAGCTTTACTTAGCTTGTCCACAACCACCATTATGGAGTCATTTTGTTTCTGGTTTTTAGGAAAACCTATAATAAAATCAATACTTATAATCTTCCATTTCCATTCTGAAATTTGCAATGGCTGCAATAGTCCAACTGGGTGTTGATGTTCAGCCTTAATGGTCTGACATTCGAAACATCTAGCCATGTATTCAACAACTTCATTCTTCATGTTGGACCAAAAAAATCCTTCCTTAACATAGTTTTCATTTTCGAATAACCTGAATGTCCTGAATAAGGACTCTTATGAACTTCATCCAAAATTAACAGCATAACCTTTGAAACATTTGGTAAATAAATTCTATTTTTATAAGTCATTAAGCCCTTTTTATTAATGTTGTAATCTGTTATTAAATTTTTAGATAAATTTTCAGCAACTTTACTAAGCAATTTTTTATAATTTTCATCTTGTTTAATTCATTCTTCAATTTGATTTTCCAAATCTATCTTAAACATGCTGATTGCTGCCACAAAGCTTAATCTGACATTTCTGCTTAGGGCATCAACAACTTTGTTTTCTTTACCCTTAATGTGTTGAATTTCGAAATCATATTCGCTAAGGAAAGCTAGCCATCTAGCTTGGCTTGCGTTTAATGTTTGATCCAACAAGTACTTTAAGCCCTCATTATATGTCATTAATATAAATTTTCTCCCAATCAAGTGATGGCGCCACATTTTCAGTGCATGTATCACAGCTGCCAACTCAAGATCATAAGTTGCATAATTCTTTTCATGAACTTTTAATTTCCTTGACTCAAAAGCAATGGCATGAGCTTCTTGAGTTAAGACCCCTCCAAGTCCATCGTTGCATGCATCAGTGTATACAACGAAATCCTTATTGGAATCAATAATTTTTAAAATTGGTGCAGTGGTTAATAATTCTTTTAACTTATCAAAGCTTTCTTGACACTTTTGATCTCATATGAATTTCTTCACCTTCTTATGCAAAGAAGTGATGGGATTTGCAATTCGTGAGAACCCTTCAATAAAATTTCTGTAGTAACCTGTTATCCCCATAAATGACCAAACATCAGTTACATCTTTAGGGACAAGCCACTCGTTAATTTCTTTTATCTTATTAGGGTTGACAGAAATTCCGTCTTTAGAGATTATATGACCTAAGTACTATATCTTATCTTTACAAAAATCGCATTTGATGAACTTAGCATAAAGCTGATGTTCTCTTAACACTTGCATAATTATTCTTAAATGTTCGTCATGCTCTTCTTTAGTTTTTGAGTAAATCATAATATCATAAATGAACACAACTACAAATTTATCCAAATACTTATGCAGAACGCTATTCATTAAACACATGAACACTGCCGGTGCGTTGCTTAGCCCAAAAGGCATAACTACAAACTCGTAGTTTCTATATCGCGTTTTGAAAGTAGTTTTGAATATGTCTTTGTCTTTTATTCTAACTTGATGATATCCGGATCTTAAATCAATTTTAGTGAATATCTCTGCTCCATGTACTTGATCAAATAGATCATCTATGCAGGGCAAGGGATATTGATTCTTAATTGTCATTTTATTAAGCTGATGGTAATCAATGCACAGTCGCATGGTACTGTCTTTCTTTTTAATGAAAATTACTAGTGCTCCCCAAGGAGACACACTGGTCCTTATATAATTTTTATCTATTAATTCCTCCAGCTGAGATTTTAACTCAATTAACTCCAGAATATTCATCCTGTAGGGATCCTTTGAGTTTGGTACCGCACCTGGTACTAACTCAATGGTGAAATCAAGTTCCCTTTTTGGAGGTAATCCTAGAATTTCTTCTGGGAATACGTTAGAAAAGTCCCTAAGGATGGGAATATCCTCCAGTTTTAACATGTCTTCTTTAGATGAACATTCGTCATTAATAACATTGACAACAAACATTTCACAGCCCTTTCTGGCAGCTCTCTTAAATTGTAACACAAAAATTTGTCTTATTGAATTCTTCCTATGAATTCATTTTACTGTTTCAGTTTTACCTTCATTATTCAGACAAGTAAAAGATTTCTCATAACAATTAAGTATTACTCTATGTTGTTCAAGACAATCCATGCCAATCAACAAGTCATATGACCCTAAGGGTAAAACATTCAGATTAACTTGGGTTTTTAGCTGACTCAAAAATACATCACAATTTTTAACAAAGTCTGTAACCTTTCTTTTAGTGCTTGTTGCTAGCTAAACTAGTCATGAATTATCGAATTTCTCTACCTTTAACTTACAACTTTTCACTAATTCTAGTGAAACATAACTCAAACTTGCACCTGGATCTATTAAAATGGAAATAGATCATTTTTGTAGCATACCTTCGATTTTGACCATGGAGGTTTGATGGTCTTCTTGATGATTTTCCAGCGCTGCATTTATCCTTGGCATTTCCCTTACCACATCACCAACTGTTGGCTCTGCTTGTATGCTATGAATATTGTTGACTGTCCTTTTGTTACGTGGGAAATCAGCTTTCCTATGTGGTCCACCGCAATCAAAACACTTCAAGGGTGTTCTCAGTTCAACATATCTTGTGTTGTTATTGTTATTAGGTCCATTCCTTGTAATAGTAAAATTCTGTGGTGCATTACTCCTGTAATTATTATTACTTAGAAAATTTATGTTATTAAAATTTTTCTTAAAATTTCCAGAATTATGATTAAAACTTTTCTTTTTATGCTCAAAATGATTAGACTTATTACTCTTCCAGCCAATTGTTCCTTCTCTTTTTCTCTTTTGATCAAAACAGAAATTAGCTTTCCTCATAGCCTCTTCCAGAGTAGAAGGGTTATCATACTCAATCCTGTCTTTTATGTTGAAAGGTGGACAACTTAGAAACCTTTGTACCTTAGGCTTCTCTTACATACCTCAACAAGCTAAGGAACTTGTTGCACAACTCCTTCATGTTTATAGTACACAATTCTAAATCATAAAACTATTTTGACTTATCTTCATAATATTGTTCAGAAAATAACTTTTTCTTAAATAGTTTTTTAAACATAATCCAGGTTACATCTCTTTCCTTTATGCTCTTAATTCTTTTAAGATCCTGCCACCAAATATCTTCCTTTCCTATCAGATTGTAAATAGCCATCTTGGCCTTTAACTGAGAAGAGTAATCGTAGATATTAATGTACTTCTTCATTCCAGAAAACCATGCTTCAGTTGTCTCACCCTTTTCACTTTCGCCATTAAAGGTTGGTGGTTTTATCTTTTTAAACTCTCTAGTAATTTGTTCATGATGCTTATGTTTCCTCTTCTTAGAACAGTTATCACTATCATTGCTGTCATCAAAAGAAGTATAATTACTTTGATCATATTCATATGAAGAGTAACTAATAATTTTACCATTCTTGACTTTCTTACTCTTATGTTTGTGAGACATTGCACCAGAATCAGATTTTACTTATGATTTCCTTCCTCTTTCCTCATTATGGTATTTCTCCACTAGAATCTGATTTAATTCTTCCTGTGACTTCATAATGCATTCATTTTTTTCCTTAACAATTCTTATCTCATATTTTAAATCTTTTATAGTACGAAGAAGTTCTGAAGATTGGTTATTTAATTCAACATATATTTCTTCATGATTATCATTGTTATTATGCTCATTATGAGGAGATATTTCCTCTACTGATTCCTCTGGTATGTCCATATCTTCAAATTAATAACAAATCGTTCTGTACAAAAATAAAATTAAAATAAAAGCTAGTAACATAAATGTTCTGGTTTTTATTTTCTGTTTGTGCACGTGAGCCTATTTCATGCCTAGAGTTTGAACTCGTGCTCTAATACCACATGTAACATCCCAAAATTTACAAAAAATTAAAAATTTTCGATATAGCTTTTAATGCATAATCTAACTGTGCGGAAATATAATAAATGCTTAAATGTCATCTTGTTGTACTAAAAGCTGTGTAGGTCAAAATTGTAATGTTTGTGACAAGATGATTAATATCAATGTTTCGATGTTATTCTTACTCAACTATATTTTCCCAATTCTTTTGTTGTTGATCCAACGATATAAAGTTTATAAGTGTTAACTATTGTTCCTTTGTTTGATGATGAAGGGGTCCCACGGATTCCCCAAGGCTTACTTAGCATTTGTGCTAAAGCATTTGAATCGTCCTTTTCACAGATTACAGGTAAGAGCTTTAGTGTTTACGATGTGTGACTGAAGAGTTTCTAACCAGTTTTCACTAATCTCCAAGTCTTAATGGTTTTAGAGACAAAATGTCAAAATTGCCATCGGGTGAGAAACTTCAGTTAGCCTAGCTTATAAAACAAAAAGTATGTCAGTTGTAATATTCATAATACTATATTATCCTTTTTTACTACTTGTTCAAACCATAGATAGGTTTAAGATGTTTCATTCTTGCCTCCGTATGTTACTATCTTGAGTTTCTGTTTCATGCAAACTATAAGGATAATCAATTTCTATATGTAATGGCTAAGTACAAATAACGTGCAATATCTATATGCAAATCCTTGTATGCTCTAGAGCCTAAGAAATACATGCAATATTTTATTTAAATTCTAACCTAGGAACTAATTGCGAATTCATATTCAAATTCTAGACTAGGAACTATATACAAATTTCTATTTCATTTCTATACTATATTGAAATATATATGCAAAGCCTTATACATAGTCCTATGAACAATGATTATACACACCTTGTGTGTGCATCATGTGACACGTTAACACGATGAGTCCCTAACAAACAAATTCGATATGACCTAGACTTACCACAAGGTGTTGTAATTATGGCAGGGTTATGAACTGTACAAAAAAATCGATGCATTATAAGGATGGGTAAAAATTAACATCATGATGATTTCATGCTGGCAGGTACTCTAGTTTCCTTTTGCATTTAATATTCCAACCACCGAGACAATGGAATGTCTCCATGGATATCATCGTGGTACTGAATACGCGAAGGTATGGTGATGAGTCATTCAATGTGATGAGCTGTAAGTGTTAAGATCTTGAAGTTATCCAAGTTGTCCTCCTTGGTGGAAAGGGTCATTAATGGTGTCTTTACTGTGGCGGATTGCTTGGGATTACGTGGTACCCTTTGAGTGATCTCCACCGTTGATCAAACACAGTCTTGGATTTGGGATCTAACCCTAACCACCACTATGTTTTTCAAAGTTATTGTTCCTCGGCATTCATTGTAGTGTGTAGTGGCTCTGTGGAGAGGCTGATAGGCTGAGAGCGTTCAGGATTTTGTTAGTAGGTGCTTTTGGAGTGTCCATGGTTCGAAAACGTGACTTGTTTATGTTTTAACTAGAATCTGTTGATAGATTGTAAGGACCGATACACTTGTGAGAGTTTTATAGTAATAGCTTGGTGTTGTCAAGGGTTCCAGGGTGAGTGATAGTTCTACGTGTGGTTGCTCCAATACTCAGCTTTCCTCGTTTGTCAGGTGATAGTTTTCAGAGTGTTCTTCCATCCTTCATTGCATTCGGTGATGGAGTAATGGTTACAGTTTGGCAGTGGTTTTTAGCCTTCTGCTTCGGTGATAATTTAAATGGTAATGTTCTCGGGTTCGAACCTTGTCTCTTCCATTCTATTACGAGTTTTAGTTATTGAGATTCCGCATGTAAAGACTTCTTTCAAAACTCATTTTGACCACTACTTGTTTCAATGGCAGGTCCCTTCGTCAATGACTTCCCAGCTTAGGTTTTGATAACTGGCAGCTAATTAGACTGGTAAGCTTCGATGGTTAGTCTGTTACTCCAGCTAGATGACTATTGGACCTTCATGTGTTGTTTGTCGATATTTCCTGTTTTCTTCGGCTCTGAGGAGTGATCTTCATCGAAATACTTGTGTGCTGTCTGGCAGCTTGGGGAGGATGGATTCCTTGACCCATTCGGCATTAGGCCTGTGGTGTTTTCTTTTCAATGTAGAATTTGTAAAAGAAAATAACTGAGGAGAGGGTTTTACCCTTCTACCGTCTTTGGTAAATAAAAGAACTGTGTTTCCTATGTTATGGTCTTTGTGTTTGAGATTGAGAGCAGTGCTCCAGTTCATGTTCAAATGTAGTTTATCGTTTTTCAACTGTTGTGTTTTAAGGAAAAGTTCGAGAGCTAAGGGTTTATCCCTGTGCTAAAATCGTCAAACCCTAACATGTAGTTTTCGGTAACTGCTGCTCTAGTAACAAATGTCGAGCTTCTGAAAGTGAAATTCTAAAATAGAGAAAATCTATGGTTTTACTGTTAATAGTTTCCAATTGATATGTAATGTTGTTGTCTCATGTTGATGCTGAAATGCTCTTTATTTCAGTCTTAGGAAGTGTAAATGATAAACATCTTTGTGACTAAGCTTATGGTATTGAAAGCATCACTTGTTGTTCTTGTTTGTCGATTTTAAGTGTTGGACGAGAGCTGAGAGTCAATGTTTCTGTTCGCAGCTATGTAATGAGGTCGTCACTATTTTCTTATTCTATTTTAAAAGATGGTGTTGAAAAGATTTGTATAATTGTAGGCTATTCGTCCAGATCACTTGTGCTATGTTTGAGTAGAATATAATGTATCACCTAAACCTGGTTTCTCTATTTGATTTGTTACTTGAAAAACAAAATAGAAAAACAATACTCGTTCTGTTATAGAAATAGGGCATAATACAGAAAAAAAAAATATGAGTCTTTTTAGGAAAAACATGTATAGGCATACATTCTAGATTTTACTATTCCTGTCCAAGGTAGAAATGAAATAAAATGTTGTAGTTCCTCTTATGTTTATCCTTGCAACTATTTAAGATGTAATTATTAACAAAAGAAGATAAAATGAAATGTAATATTATATTGTTTTTGAGAGAGAAAACAATCTAAGAATACCTATCATGTGTATCCTGTAACGGGACTTCTACAATGTCTACTTTAGGAATACTATTTCTAACACCTGAGTCTAATCATATAAATTGTATTACAGAAGTATACTAACAGAAATATTATTGACATACAACAGTGTTAAAGTATTCATTCATTGGAAATCTTCCTATCATTCATTTATCTATTTAATCTTTTTCTCTGTACTAGAGTACGATGCAGAATCATTAGCATGGAGAAAAATGCAGAGAATATAATTATTCAATTCATTTTACATAATCATTATTATATGGAATCCTAATTAGGTCAGAAACTAAAATAAATGCATTTGTATAATAATATCCTTTAAACAATATCAATAATTGCAGATGGAAATTTTAACTACTTAGAATTAGAAAAGACAAATAGAACCTGTAAATGAAGATAGGGCCGACAAACACCCAAAGAGGCCTATTCCTCCCAGCCTTTTCGAGAAGAAGCAACCAATCTACTTGCTTCCTTTGGACCCCTGAGCTTGCTTACTAAACCCCTAAGTAGATGGACTCTGTGTAGAAGCAAGGCACTCAGTAATATAACTTCTACACTCAATAGTATAGCTTCTGCACTCAAAATATGACTTCTGCACTCAGCAATGTAATGTCTGCACTCGGTAGTATAATAGGCAGACTTACACCATGATCATAAACTCAGCATATCCTGTAATAACCCAAAAAAAATTAGAAAAATTTTAAAATTTTTAACAAGGTCATTAATCTCGACATCCTAAGATTTAACTGGATAAAATCCCAATGTAATAACCGTGACAGGGGAAGTCAAAAACTGATTTTAAAAAGTTCTTAAAGTCCTCCTCGGTATGTAACACTTCAATGTCTTAGTTGGTTGTATTGGTCACTAGTTTACTATATTTATATGCTACCATTGTTGGTTTAGAGGTGCAATTAATCCTATTGAGTTTGTGATGCAGAAAAAGACATAACATCCTTCATGAAAAGGTGAACACCTAGTAGGATAGAAGGGTACCTCGGGCCCCCCCCAGTCTTACTTAGCTCTTAGTAGCTAAAACATTACAACCGTTCCTTTTGCAGGTGATAAAAGCTAAAGTAAGGACAGGCTAACGTATTCTAAATCGTTGGGGGTTTATGATGTTACACTATAGCGTTGGGGTTTATGAAAACACACTATCACGTTGGAGTATATAAAGACATGAATTATGAAGTTACTTAATATATGGTCTACTTTTGAACACGATGGTTTTTTTTTTGGAGATGGCCCGAGTTCTCACCTTAACTCTTGTCCCGAAGTTGCTGGTTTAAAAACTATGTATAACCGAGATTGAATTTTGGAGGTGTCAACGTGAAAAGACCCTGGTAGCTGGTGCAATAACTCTTCCCATGTGAAAATCCGGATATTGGGATCCACATCAAAGCCTGGGTAAGTGTGCTCTTCGATAAACAAACCCTCGTCAACCCTGTTACCTCTGCATTATGTTGTTATGGTTCTTGGAAGAGCCCTCTGGGGTTTTTCAGCCCTGGTGAGGGTGTTCAAGTCACGCTATAGAGTCGAGCTTAGATTCAGTATTAACGGCTGCCCTTTGGTTTCTTGAGCAAGGTAATAGCCTCCAATACATACTGTTTTTATTGCACTTTAAATTTTATTACTTCTCCTCTTGTAACATTGGTTGTTCATCATTCTAACTCCTTGTTTTGTGGCATGACAGGGAAAATCGTTGCAGTAGTTGGAGCATACTCAAATGGGGACGGTGATTAATAGAAGGTAGTTGCTTCGAGCATTGGACCCTATTAAGACCTGGGGTCTTGGGGTTTAAATGATAACTAAGAGGAATGAGTAAATTATAAACCAAAGAAAAGAGTCCTAGTCTAATCCATTTCATCAGTCTAATCAATTCGAATATTATAATGGAGAAAAATCTCTGCAATAATTTATACACGGTCAACTCTATGTTCTCAGACCTAATCTAAAGTGGGTTTCAAATTTCGGATCTGTAACTTTGATCTTTTAACGGTGAGGGGATGAAATCTTTATCAACAAAACCTAACCTACATAATAAAACAATAGATCTGTCTTCATTTTAGTGAAATAAACAATTAGTAAAATCTAATCTATACAAACAATAGATCTGTCTTCATTTTAGTGAAATAAACAATAAATAAGATCTGATCTATACTTGTACTGGATTATAGGTCAAATCAATGTATTTGTATCTTAGTTTCGAAATTCATGTCACATTTAAAGGTACAAACAGATACATGGAATAAGGGAAAAACTGAAAACAAAAATTTGAATAGAATACTTATCATAACTTTATTACAGACTAACTGACTGAGGACCTTCCACGTTCCTCCCAACCTGAGACCGCGATCCGTTCTTGGATCATTCCACCAGTCACCCCCGAGCTAAGCTGAGCATAACAAGAATTCTAGATAGACCTAGGGTAGTTTTCTAATTACTACAGCAGAGTGTCCACAATGTTTGTTTATCATCCTATCAGGTGTGAGTCCATTTGAATGTCATTCCTCCTGAAATGAATAAACGGTCCTCTCTGGACAGTCCCTTATGCGGGATACACCAGGTTTCACTACTCTGGTGTTGAGCGCTCAAACTCACGACTGGACCCTTTTCAGTGCACTTGGAAAACATGCCATGCAACGTTACCTCCTCTACTATTAATAATTTTCGGGGCAAGGCTACTAGATATTTTGGGTTTGACAACACTCAGTTCTCTAATTGACACCTGGCAGACTTAGTTGTTAATTATTAATTAATATTTCTTTATTTTAATCGTCACAATTTATTTTAAATCTTTAACTTAATAAATTAGACTTTTACTCTTCTATTGGATAGTTTCGATTTTAATTGGGGACTTCTGACCTATCTAGATCCTTGTATGCTCAGCTTCTCTTTTAGTGGTTGCACTAGTCAGTTCGAAAGAATAAAATAGTAATAATTCATCATTTAAAATGATCATTAGTTCGCTTGATGCTCCAGAGCCTCTAGCTCAACATCAGTTATTTAGTTCGAGTCGAAGTGCTCCAGAGATCCTTAGCTCAACACTCACTCAACTACTAGTGTTTCTCGAGCCCTCTTAGCTCGTGCATGTGTCATGCATAGTTAAATTTATTACAACATAAATAAAATAATATTCAAATAACAAAGTAGTCTTTTCTCGGGATGTTACATCCCTCCCCGCTTAAGACAACACGGTCCCGATGTTAGGGACTTGAACTGAAACTGTGAAACAAGGAGGGGTAGGCCTCTTTCATTTTGGTTTCATTCTCTCAAGTAGCCTCTTCAGGCTCTAAATGTTTCCACTGCACCTTCATCTGGACAATGGTTCGCTTTCTGAGCAATACCTCTCTCCTGTCCAGTATGCGAAGTGGTTCCAGTACAAATTCCACTTCGGGTTCTACCTGTAATAAAAACCAATCAATCACATGATTAGAATCGTAAACATATTTCTTAAGTAAGGATATGTGGAAAACATTATGCACTCTTATATGTGAAGGTAGCGCTAACTCATAGGCGACTGGCCCCCTCTTGGCCAGTATTTTGAATGGCCCACAAAACCGCGGAGCTAATTTGCCACATTTTCCCAAGCTTAGAGAACTCCTTTTTGCTTTGACTTTTAAGTATACATGCTCGCCAACTTGATAGTCCTTGTATTGTCATTTTTTGTCTGCATAACTCTTCTACCTATCCTATGCCTCCTTTAAATTCTGTTGTACCTTTACTACCAGCTTCTCTAGATCCTTCAAGAGATCTGTTCCCATCATAAGTCGATCCACCGAGCTGTCCCAGGTGACCGGGGTCCTGCATTTCCTGCCATACAATATTTCAAACGGGCTCATTTTAGTCGAGCCTTGAAAACCGTTATTGTATGAAAGTTTTGCTAAATGTAAATACTTTTCCCATTTGTTGGAATTGTTCATGACATACATCCTGAGCATGTTTTCAAGGATTTGGTTGACCCGCTCTGTTTCTCCATCTGTTTGCGGATGGTAGGCGGTGCTAAATTTTAGCTTTGTTTCTAAACCAGAAAACAATGCTCTCCATAAATTACTTGTGAATTTTGTGTCCCTGTCAGAGATGATGGCCTTAGGTATGCCATGCAGCCTGAATATCTCTTTTTAAAATATATCTACAATATTTACAGCTTTGTGAGTGGACTTAATTGGAATAAAGTGTGCAGACTTCGACAACTTGTCAACCACCACCATGATTGAGTCATTATGTTTCTTTCTTTTTGGTAATCCCGTGATAAAATCCATGTTGATTACTTCCCATTTCCACTCTGGAATGGGTAAGGATTGCAGCAACCCTGATGGGTGCTGATGTTCAGCCTTTACCAATTGGCATTCTTGACATTTTGCGATAATCAAAGCGATATCAGATTTTAATTTTGGCCAAAAATAAAATTTATTCATGGCAGATATCATTTTCTGATATCCTGGATTCCCAGAATATGGTTTGCGGTGAAATTCAATTAATATATCAAACCTGATATTTCCACTGTCGGGAACGTACAATCTGTCTTTTGACCAAAGTAGTCCTGTATCGTCAATTTTGTAATCTTTCTGATTTTCAAACAGCCTATCTTCCTGAATTTTCTGCACTATTTCAGTGTAAAAATGATCATTTCTGCATGTTGTCCTGATTTTATCAAATAGGTTAGAACTGGGTTGACTTATTGTTACATTGTGTAATAGGTGAAATCTGCGGCTTAGTGCATCTGCAATTTTATTTTCCTTTTCCTTGATGTGTTTCAGTTCAAAATTGATTTCACTTAGGAAAGCCAACCATCTAGCTTTCCTAGCATTTAAATCAGGTTGATCAAAAAGATATTTCAGACTCATGTTATTTGTCTTTAAAAGGAATTTCTTTCCCATCAAATAGTGCCTCCACATTTTTAGTGCATGAATAATGGCAGCTAGTTCAAGGTCATGGGTTGAGTAATTCTTTTCATGCTCCTTCAGTTTTCGTGACTCGTAACAAATTACGAAGTCATTTTAAAGGAGGACTCCTCCAAGCCCTTCCTTACTTGCATCAGTGCAAACCATAAAGTCTCCATCCGGGTCTATGATCCTTAATATGGGTGCAGTTGTTAGTAACTGTTTCAGCTTCTGAAAGCTCTCTTCACATTTGGCTATCCACAAAAACTTGCTTTCCTTTCTCTGTAGGGAGGTCATAGGACAGGCTATTCTAGAAAAGTTTTCAATGAATTTCTGATAATATCCAGCCAGCCCCAAAATGGATCTAATATCTGTGACGTTTGTAGGTGTCGACCACTCTTGAATGGCTTTGATTTTCTCTGGATCTACAGCTATCCCCTTTTTGGAGATAATGTGTCCTAGGTATTGAATTTGATTTCTATAGAAATCGCATTTGCTGAACTTGGCATAGAGCTGATGTTCCCTTAAAATTTGCAAGATATTCCTGAGGTGCTCTTGATGTTCTGTTTCATTCTTAAAGTAAATAAGTATGTCATCTATGAGCACTAGTACAAATTTATCTAAGTACTTACTGAAAATACTGTTCATCATACACATAAAATTTGCCAGTGTGTTTGTTATCCCGAAGGGCATCACCAGGAATTCACAATGTCTGTACTATGTCCCAAAGGAAGTTTTGCTTATGTCTTCATCTCGGATTCTTACCTGATGGTACCCGGATCGCAAATCAATTTTGAAAAACACCCTTGCTCCCCCAACTTGGTCGAATAAGTCATCTATCCTCGGAAGAGGGTATCTGTTTTTTATTATTAATTTATTCAGTTGTCTATAATCAATGCACATCCATAAAATTCCATCCTTCTTCTTAACGAAGAGGCTGGGTGCTCCCCATGGGGACACACTAGGACGAATGTAACCCTTGTCTATCATCTCTTGTAGTTGAAGTTTCAGTTCTACTAACTCGAGAGTACTCATACGATAAGGTGCCTTCGAGACAGGCACAAATATCGGTAGTAATTCTATTGAAAAATCCAAATCCCTCTTGGGTGGAAACCCGAGAATCTCATCTTGAAATACATCTTGAAATTCTGCTAGCACAGGGAAATCATCAATCTGAAGTTCATTTTCTATCTCAAGGTTATGAATATTAACAGCATACAATTTACAACCCTTCCATGCACATTTCTTTACCTGTAGAGCTGAGATCTGTCGGATTAGGACCTTCCTAGGTATACCTTGTACTTTACTCAGGTTTCCATGCTGGTCTGTGCAAGTAAATTTTTTTTTTAGACAGTCCAACATAACCTGATGTTGTTCTAGCCAATCCATACCTATCAGTAGGTCATAGGCTCCCAAAGGCAGAATATTTAAGTCTGTTTCAATTTGTAAGCCATTCATATTTAGCTGGCAGCTTTTAACCAGCTCGGTTATTTTTCTTTTTGTACGAGTGGCTAGCTGGACTATCTAGTGTCTGATATGTTTTTATTTGTTCAATTTACAAGTTTCAACAACTTTAGGAGAAACATAACTTCGGCAAGCTCCTGGGTCAATTAAAATAGATATAGGTATGTTCAAAATCTTACCTTCAATTTCGACCATGGTGGATTGGTAGTTCGATAAAGGTCCTGTAGGTTGTTGAGGACCTTTACATTTTTATTGTTTGGGCAGTCTCGGTAGTAATGGGGTCCTTGACACCCCCATCATTTACCTCGTGTAGGGGCTGGCCTAAACCCTTTGTCAAAAGTGGGCTTGTTAATAGTTCGCTCCGAGTTGTTGGGTTGAGTAGCAGTCTTTGGAAAAAATATGTTAGGGGAAAAACTGTTATTTTGCTTACTATACGGAGAGGGTCTGAATCCTTTCTTTAAGCTATCAAACGCTGGTCTCAGTTTTTCCTTCTTTTTATTCAAAAGATCAGTTCGATGTTGATTGTGCTCATAGCAGAGCTGGGCCTTGTGTAAGGCCATCTCTAAGGTCTTAGGTGCATGGAACTCTATTTTGTTTCTATAGTACGCCAGAAGGTAGCCTAGAAACTGCTAGATTTTTACCTTCTCATATTTTACGTAGGGTACGTAGTGTAATAGTTCTAAGAATCTGCTAATGAGTGCATCCATAGTGAGAGAGTTTATTTGTAGCTCATGGAACTCTTTAATCTTTCTGTCGAAGAATCTTTCTAACATATATTTTTCTTGAAAAAGTGTCTTGAAATCCTTCCAACCAACTTCCATTCTCTTAATGTCTTTGGTGTGTTTTAAATCTTGCCACCACCTTGCAGCCTTATCGTTTAAATTGTAAATGGCCAAATGGGCCTTCATATGGCTGTTATAGTGGTGTACCTGGAAATACTTATTCATTCCCAATAGCCATTCCTCGGCCTTTTCTCCCAAATCAAAGTCTCCTTTAAAGGTTGGGGCCTTAATCTTTTTGAATTCTCCTTGAAGACTATCCCCCTTGTGCTTCTTCTTACGAGGAGAGGGGGCATAAGAATCATAAGAATATTCAAAGTCAAAGTCAGGGGAGCTGGAAGAATCTGACTGTTCAGTTGATTCGTCCAACTTCTTATAGTCTGAACTGCAGCTTCTCTTTCTGTAGTGATGCTTAGGTACCTTTCTGGTTGCGGAATGGGTGGTCCTCTTATGAGTTTTATTCCCAGTTAACTTCTGCAATATTGCCTCATTAACCTCATGTTTCTCTCTTCTCTCATTGAGATTATCATTTTTGAAACAACGGAATTCAGCCTACAGACTTTGTACTATTTTCAGCAAATCAGATGTTTTAGTGGCCCCTTCACTGTCATTTAATTCTACTACTATTTCCTATTCCCTGGGGATTGGGTTTAGATTACCATGTTGACTATCTTCTCTTTCAACATTCATAATGTTTGTTGTTTCCCGAACAATGATCCGATGTGTAGCACACAAGAAAAACTTTAGTTAGTGTTGTAGTAGTGGGCTCATAGGCCTCAAGTTTTCTGAACCGGAGCTCTGATACCACTTGTAATAACCCAAAAAATATCAAAAAAAAATTATTACTTCTTGTCCTGTAACATTGGTTGTTCATCGTGCTAACTCCTTGTTTTGTGGCATGACAGGGAAAATCATTGTAGTAGTTGGAGAATACTCAAATGGGGATGGTGATTAACAGAAGGTAGTTACTTCGAGCATTGGACCCTGGTAAGACCTGGGGTCCTGGGGTTTAAATGATAACTGACAGGAATGAGTAAATTATAAACCAAAGAAAAGAGGCCTAGTCTAATCCATTTCGTCAGTCTAATCAATTCAAATATTAGAATGGAGAAAAATCCCTGCAATAATTTATACATGGTCAACTCTATGTTCTCAGACCTAATCTAAAATGGGTTCAAATTCCAGATTTGCAACTTTGATCTTTTAACGGTGAGGGGATGAAATCTTTATCAACAAAACCTAACCTACGTAATAAAACAATAGGTCTATCTTCATTTCAGTGAAATAAACAATTAGTAAAATATGATCTATACAAACAATAGATCTGTCTTCATTTTAGTGAAATAAACAATAAATAAGATCTAATCTATACCTGTACTGGATTATAGGTCAAATCAACGTATATGTATCTTAGTTTCGAAATTCATATCACATTTAAGTTACAAACAGATACATGGAATAAGGGAAAAACAGAAAACAAAAACTTGAATAGAATACTTATCAGAACATTGTTACAGACTAACTGACTAAGGAGCTTCCACATTCCTCCCAACCTGAAACTGCGATCTGTTCCTGGATCGTTCCACCGGTCACCCCCGAGCCAAGCTGAGCATAACAAGAATTCTAGACAGACCTAGGGTAGTTTTCTAATTACTACAGCAGAGTGTCCACAAGGTTCGTTTATCAGCCTATCAAGTGTGAGTCCATCTGAATGTCATTCCTCTTGAAATGAATAAATAGTTCTCTCCAGACAGTTCCTTATGTTGGATACACAGGGTTTCAATACTCTAGTGTTGAGTGCTCAAACTCACGAATGGACCCTTTTCAGTGCACTTGGAAAACTTTCCATGCAACGTTACCTCCCCTGCTATTAATACTTTTTGGGGTAAGGCTGCTAGATATTTTGGGTTTGACAACACTCAGTTCTCTAACTAACACCTAGCAGACTTAGTTGTTAATTATTAATTAATATTTTTTTATTTTAATCCTCACAATTTATTTTAAATATTTAACTTAATAAATTAGAATTTTACTCTTCTATTGGATAGTTTCGATTTTAATTGGGGACTACTGACTTATCTAGATCTTTGTATGCTCAGCTTCTCTTTTAGTGGTTGCCCCAGTCAGTTCGAAAGAATAAAATAGTACTAAGTCATCATTTAAAATGATCATTAGTTCACGTGATGCTCCAGTGCCTCTAGGTCAACATCAATTATTTAGTTCAAGTCGAAGTGCTCCAGAGCTCCTTAGCTCAACACTCACTCAACTACTAGTGTTTCCCGAGCCCTCTTGGCTCGTGCATGTGTCATGCATAGTTAAATTTATTACAACATAAATAAAATAATATTCAAATAACAAAGTAGTCTTTTCTAGGAATGTTACATATCCCCTCATCGAATCTTTTGGGTGCAAGCACAGCAAAACCCCAAGGTAATTTTTCTCGTCAGGAAAAGTGATGAACCTCAGTTCATAATTCAATGGCTCTTATATAGACTGCCTAGGTCTTTGGTGATTAGTTTTCAATAAATGAGCCTCAAGCTCCAGTCCTACCTTCCAAGGCACTATGAACACATTTCAAGGGAGTTGTCCCATACCAACAGCTAGTTAGTTGCATCATGATGCTGCCACTTGTCCATTTCCTTCTACCCCAGATTCCATTTCACCTAGTGGGTCAGTAAACACTATTTAAACAGTCTCCTTAGGTGTTTGTCTCCTATTTGATTTATTTAATAATAAAATATTGTGCAAATTACAATCATCCTTGGACACTTGTCCAATATTAAGCTTTACAATAAAAGTTAACATAATGTTTCAAACATAAAATGTTTTTCAGCAAAAAGGGGTATGTTACACCTAGAGCTTGGTACAGTCGCATTGACTCTTACATCATTCAGAATGGATTTTATAGAAGTGAATGTGAGCCAACGTTGTACACAAAAATCAACTAGCAAGGTAATAAGCTAGTTTTCTACCTATATGTAGATGATTTAATATTTATTGGTGGTTTTGGCATAGAGGAATTTAGATCAGTCATGGAAAGTGAATTTGAAATGACTAATTTGGGGTTTATGAAGTATTTTTTGGGCATTGAAGTCCAATAGACTGAAAAGGGTATATTTATATCTCAGTCGAAGTATGCAAGTGATGTCTTGAAAAGATTTAAGATGTTAAACTGTAATACATCTCCAACATCAGTGATAATAGGTTTGAAATTGAGCAAGGATGATGATGGATCCAATCTGGATCCTACGCTGTTTAAAAGGCTTGTTGGTAGCCTTATGTATCTTACAGCAACAAGGCTAGATATCATGTATGGAGTCACCAAAAGAATCGCATTAAAAAGTAGGTAAAAGAATTATAAGGTATATAAGTGGAACAAAAGACTTTGGTATTTTGTATTCAACCTAAAAAAATTTCAAACTCATTGGATATACTGACATTGACAATGGAAGCAACGTAGATGACATAAAAAAGTACATCTAGGAATACATTTAATGTAGGAACAAGTGTTGTATCATGGGCTTCAAAGAAACAGCCCATCGTAACTCTTTCTTCAACAGAATCAGAGTATGTCACAGCTAAAAACACTGCATGTCAAGCCGTTAAGTGACCTGTCGCAAAACCAACAAGAACCCACAGTCATTTACTGCAACATCAATTCAGCTATCGTTCTGTTAAAGAATCATGTGATCAACAAGAGAACCAAGCACATCGACACAAGGTATCATTTTATCAGAGAATTGATAAACAATAAAGAAATTTGTTTAGAATTTTGCAGGTCTGAAGATCAGGTAGCAAACATATTTACAAAACCATGGGTAAGGGACACATTCCAATATCTGCGAAGTAATTTGGGAGTGACTAGTTCTGCGTAGTGGACTATGTCAGGAACATAGCATGTTTCAGCTCATAAATATTTTGTAATTTTTTTTTAATGATCCCTATTCGCTGATAATTAAGGGGGAGTGTTGGAAATATTATATTTATGAGTTGCTAGCGTATTTGATATGCACCGACTCTGTCAGACTCTCAGTCAGTCATTTTGTCAGCCTACAATGTGAGACAGTTAGTCAGTTTGCAGCCAATCGGGCTCACAACAAGTTAGTATTTATGTAATCGCATTTGTATTTCGTAGGCCAAAAACTTGTTAGGTAGAAATTTGTTACAGTATTTAATGAAACCCTATAGTTTCTAGGAGAATCCAAACCAAGTTTGTGTATAAATGAAAATAACTCACATAAGATTAAATAGAGATAGAGATAGAGATGTATGTGAGGGAAGAAGAGTGAAAAGAGGAGAAACTCATCCCGTGAAATGTATGAAGAGCCCAAGCTCTGTAAAATGGTGAAAGATTGAAATAAAACTCATCTTTCTAAGTGCCGCAAAGTTGCTCTTTTTTAGTGCGGTAATAATATATAAGTCTATAGTTTTATGAATTCATTCTCAAGAATGTTGGTTTATGCATTCTTCATATTTACCTGTGTAAATGTTGTTTACATTTACGATTTGCAAATCAAATCAAGATTCCCAAGTATTTCACGACCGTGAATGTCCTAGTTATATTTATCTGTGTAAATGTTGTTCGTAAATGTAAATGTTGTATTTACATTTACGATTTGCAAATCAAATCAAGATTCCCAAGTATTTCACGACCGTGAATGTCCTAGTTACATTTATTTGTAAATGTAAATGTTGTTTACATTTACGATCTGCAAATCAAATCAACATTCCCAAGTATTTCACGGTCGTGAATGTCCTAGTTTAACGCGCAATAACTTCAACATATGTTTCTGTTTTTATATTTTAACAATAAATATCTTTATAGAAAGTTTTTTTTCAATTGGGTTGTGCACACCTAAATAGGTATGCAAAGTTAGCTTGTATACAGTTAATCTTTGTAAAGTTAAAGAAGTTTGCAAAGTAAATATTGTGTGAAGTGCGAAGTTCATTTTTCAAGGTTCCCTTTATCCAAAGTAAAGTATTGCTAGGTTAAGAACCGGACATTTATACTAAGTGCAACTGCACAGTACAAGTTGAAATGCAGTTAAATCCGCGAAGTAAAGTGTTCGACAAAAATAGGGAAGAAAAGTTAGAGAGAAGCGCAATTCTAAAGCAAAGAAAAAGAAATATTTAATCTATTGCGTGGTGCCCCTTTTCCCTTGAGACGGAGACCCGGGTCAATTCTGAATTTCTAAGTAATAAAAATCAACAGCTACATCGAGCTAAGTTTTAAATACCTTCCAATTGGAAAACTAGCGGTCTGTTGATCCTTCAAACCAGTCTCACCCCTCTAGCACTCTTCTCGTTTATATTATATTTTGCTTGACAGGGACCTCCGCCAAAGTGGGCCTCACGGAAAGTAGAGATGCAAATACATTTTGAACTTTCAACGCAGGAGACAGGCTTCATTGCACAACACTCAGTCATGGATTAAATTTCGCCCTTACCTAATCGCTGACTCACCACCCACCATTCATTAATGACTCACGAATTCACCTAGAAATGATTAGCAACGGACTGAGTTCTCCAAGAAACAGGATATCGTTGTGCAAAATGACAGGTTTCCTAAGAAACTGTTTCTTCGTTCAAAGAATGGGAACGTTAAATGGCGGTTTTCATTCCGTCCTCGTTTCTACTTCGTTTTGTCAAAAAAAGTAAACCTCCATCACGTTTCTGGCAACACAGCGCCTGTAATCAGTGATCCTGGGCGATTTCAGCATATTATCAACAAAATAGTTTCCAATTTTGTCCAAATTACCGAGAAAGAGAAATATATTATTCTCATCACCGTGTATAATGAAAACAAAGCTGACCTAGGACCTGTGGACTTACAACTTTGTCCAAATGACTTGCTGGGATTGGAATTTTAACTACATATGATGTCTGTGATCAAGCGAGTCTCAGAATGAACATTCTTTTCCTGTGGCGGCACTTGGCTATTACACAGGAAACCCAATAATTATAACATCATAATTTATACCTAATGATTCATAATCTTGTGTACAGAAAAACGTTAATAACCTCCATGGTAGCACCTTTGGTTGAAAAGTGATTACCAAGTAATCTTTATAGGCCTCGATGACAATCTGATATGGAATTTCTCAATAAAATTCATAAATCTCTATTCCGATAAGTATTAACCGTAATTCATAGTTTTCTTTAGGATGGACCTATGGTCCTTTGAGGCCTCACTAGCTCCCCAAGCCCCAAATTCAGCTCCTCTTGAATTTTTAAAATGAGATATTTAGGTTGCTTCGTATTTATTGTATTCTCTTGATTTCATTGATGTTTGAATGAGTGATTCTTGATTAACTATTGCTATTTTCTTTCATTTCATATTGTAGTCAGATTTATTTATTGTATTCCCTTGGTTTTAATCATTGAGTGGTTGATGTTTCAATCTGTGATTCTTGATTATTTACTATTTTGTTTTACGTCATATTGTAGCGATGATCGAGTATGATAATAGTTTTGTGGTAGCAAAGTGGTTTTTATGTCATGTATCACATTTGTGCATGTGCATATGCTTGGATTTTTTTTGATAATCCTTACATATAAAAATGTCACATAATTTCAAGAGGTTGAAAGGCATATGTTGGCTTTAAAGTTTTTTAGAAATAACTTACACTTCTACCTACTGCTAAATAAAAGGGGCCTACTCTAAATGTGAATGGACCATTTTGGAAAAATAAAATCTCTTAGCTAATGATGGATATTACTAATTTCAGGTGGGACCTTGAGCTTGAAAGTTCAGATAACACGGATGTTAAAGGAGTTGACAGAAGTGAATTCGAGCCTACTACGGGTTTGCAGTATTACAAACCCAATACAATTGACAAAACATGAATTCTACACCCAGAGGTACAAAAATGCACATTGATGATTTCCAATCAACCATATTATTGGGGCTTCGTCGCTCATGAAGTTATTGACTTGATCTCAAGTAACGTTGCATGATCAATCATGAGAAAGTTCTTTGTATCCTCTCCACACTACAAAGATGAATTCTCAATCATATTTCAAATCGATAAACTGCATGCTTTCTAAGCCAAATATAAGACAAGGTTTTATTAAAAAACCTTCAACAATGCATCGCACCAAACCGTCTTTCAGTAAAAGTACAAGAAGTAAAGCTTGATTTAGATTTAGTCTTTTTTTTAAAGAAACTTTCACATTATCGAATTCTTTTTAAGTGCTATATGTCTCATTCATAATTGTTTTTTTGTTGCGACAAAAAAGAGAAATGTCTATCAATATGCATCACAAAAGAGAAATGTTTGTGAGTGTGTAACAAAAAAAGAAATGATTGTCAATGTACAACACAAGCTAAAAATGTTGGAAAAATGTTTTCCAACATGTGACAAAAAGGATTTACAAATGCCACACTAGAAATGTGATTTATTGTCGAAAATGTTGCACTCAAAGTGTGATTTCTGCTGAAATCTTGTCCTCGAAAACTGTTTTAGTGGTGAAAACATTGCACTCTAAATGTGATTTGTTGGTCAAAACATCGTACTCACAAATGCCAACTATTTCATGTTATAAATTATAACGCATAAATCCGACTAATACACAAATGTTGCATTCATTAGTGTAACTGTGAAGAAAAATGCTTGCAATTTATCAAATTATTGGTTAATTTGCAATTATTACAAAACTAATATGTTACTTATTATTTTATTATTAACTTAACAATACACAATCCAATATATTAGTCTGGGTGCCAACAATTCCAATTTGGGATCCTAATCCATAACAAGTAAACCCTACAAATAGGCAAAAATTGCATTCATTCATTGATTATGAAGTAAAATAGTTATTCTTGTAACTATTTATGAAAAGATTTATTTAAAATGTGAGGATGAGTTAATTGAAATTCAATGTATATTTATATAAATGTATTTTACAAATTAACCAGTTTAAATTTGGAATCAACTTGTAACAAAATTGACACATCTCATCCACTTTGGGTTCCTATGGACGCAATAAAAAATAAAATTTAATAATGATAATAATAGTAATAGTGAATACTTACTTTTTTGTGTATCTATGGAGTTTTAAAAAATATACTCTATGTAAAACATATACTTAAATACGTGAATACAAGTTTTAATGCATTAATTTCCATTGTGTATAAGCTCAGTAATATTTATTTAGCATGTGCTCTCTAAGCTATTATGAGGAGAAGTCATTATAATAATGTCCAAAATCAAGCACATATATATTCTAATTAATTAAAATTAAAAAGATTAGTGAAATTTTGATTGGAGAGTTGATCCATCAATCAACTAAAATTTACATATGAAGAATTTTAGCACATATGAGAATATAGATCCATCTTAGATAAATCCCTTGAGATGTAAGCTTTTTCTCAATTTTTATATTTAAAAAAAAAAATACACCTCTAAATATTTTGATAACTATACTTTTGGTAAATTGTGAGTTAAGCTAAATCTATATTCTTATAATGTAAAGAACCTTAACATCTTTCAAATAATTGTCTTAAACTCAATCTGATTTAAATGATTAAAGAAACCATTTTTAACGCGCACTCACAAATAAATAAGAAAATAGTCCTCTAATTGTTGACCCATGGTGCTATTTCCTTCCATGATAAAAAGTCAAACATGGAAACAACACTCTCATACAACTATTGATAATCACTAAATCAGTAAAATCAATATCCAAAATAAATCACATAAAAATTATAGCTCTTACAGACTGTATTCTTCTCCAACAAAGTTGAGGATCATAATAGTGTATTACATAGATCCTAAAATGTAATTTTTTTTTTAAATGTTCCTAAGAATATAGGCGTCCTTTAATTGAATTTTGCTTGGTTGTTTAGGTCACCATTTTATTACCTCATCGTGTGCTAGGGTGCCCTGAGTCGTCTCTGAAATTCTACAATGTAAATACATAAATCTGTGCAGGTTTCAACTTATGGTCCATTGATGCAGAGGACAGCACGTAAGAAAAATATACTGTGCTTTTCTTCTTCCCTTCCCAAACGAGGAAGATGTCAATCAATCGATTTCTGCACCGAGTGATGATTCATTAAGTGAGAGATTTAAATTTCAGTGAGCTGGAAAAACTGCCTGATGACAACCAAAAGCTCCATAGTGTCGTTTGTTCTGATTTTCTCTATTATTAAAATAGACAAACGTTATATATATATATATATATCAAGACATGTGCCAACCAACATATTTTAAAACATCTCCTTATAACTCCACAAGGGAGGGGCCACTTTATGCTCAATCAAGGTGAAAACAAACGGTGTTTTTATGACTATCTTTGAATTGAAAAGAGTACATATGCCAATAAAAATCAACATGGAGGGTAAAAATTTGAATTATAGGCAGATTCGTCAAACTTGAAAAATTTTAATATTGTGATTGATTAGGTGTCAAGAAAATCGAAATAATGGAAATATCAGGGAGGATTGTTTAACATAGGTCTGAATCTAGAATTTGGATTCGCAAACCAATTTAAACAAAATAAGCAGAATCTTGGTCATGAAAAAATGACAAAATATGATAACAATATGGATATACAAGACTAAAAATAAAATAAAGGATGCAAAGAAGAAGAAAAGATATGAAAAAGGATGAACTAACATATCCCAAAACAAAGAATACCTCATTAAGCAAAGTATATGGGAAAGAATCTTTACAACATAATTTTAACTTGAAATTTCATCATTGCATTGTGCCACACTTGTCCTATCCTGAAAAAATTAGTCGGTCATAAACATAAAGAAGAATCCCTCTATTTCTTAAAGTGCTCGATGGAAGCGTCCCATGGTTCTTAAACAAATTTAGAAAGAAATAACACAGAAGTTGTGATCGATTGTTGGAAGATGCTAAAGAGTTTAATTTAAAACCAAACATAATTAAAAAAAAGAAAAAATCAACTAAATAAACAATTTGTTCAAAATTTCGACTAATTAAAATAATATAAAAAATTGAATAAAAAAAAAATTAACTAACAAAATTCTGTAAAACTGCCTAAACAATTGTGACTAAGATGACTCCATTGAAGGGTCATAATATGACATTAGGTGCGAACCATTTATTGCATATGGCAACAAACTATTGTTATTGTCCTTTAAGAGATAGGATTTATTTCCAAAAACTAAAGCTATTATGTAAGGGCCTAAGTAGAGTTTATGAAACTTAGTATGCTTACCTCTGTTAGCATGTGAAAAATCCCACACCATCTTCTAAACTTACAGTTTTAGCCTTTTTATTGAAATACTTCGTAACAAATTGTTATATTTTTTTTAGATTATCTAAAGAGTGTCGATATTTTGACTTTGGCAGGTTAGAAACGTATGTAATCTTTGAGTAAGATTATTTTCATGGAATTCATCATATTGGAAGGCCAAACGAAAAGATGCTACAGCTCAGTATGGGAGAGATTTTGTAATGTGATATAACGTTAGTAAAGTTAGTAACATGTTGGCCAAAAATAATAGTGATAGTGAATATTATGGGAGAGATCTTGTAACGTGATGTAACATTAGTAACATTTGTAACATTAAAATAAAAAGATAATTAAAAAAATTCATGTCTGCTCATAAAATAAACCTAAAACTTAAACCCAAGTCTATCAATCAAGAGAGATCAATTTTTTTGAGTTTAAATTTAAAAAAAGAAATACACCTCAAGAAATTGGATCCCTCTCTATGCTTGATAGATACGGGTTTAAAATCAATTTATGTTGGTTATTCAATAGGCATAACGAAATCTTATCTGTAAAGTAACTAAAAGGAAATACTACCAATACTTACCTTCATAATAGTTTTGTTTGCCATTGTCTAGGTTTTTCTTCAATAATCTTCTTTAAAATTTTGACCATCTATTTGTTTGTTGAAAATGCCATTGTCTAGGTTTTTCATCAATGATCTTTAAACATGAAAAAGAGTGTTTGATGCCAATCTTTATATATAATTGAGTCATTTTGGTGGAAATAAAAGATGGTCCATTATCTGTAACAATTGTTGTTAAGGGAAGACTAAATGTAAAAAAATATTATTTTCAAGAAAAGTAATTACTTGAGTATCAATTATATTTTCAAGGGAATTGATTCTAATGACTTAGAGAAGTAATTTGTAGTTGTTAAAATGAAAATATGGCAGGAAGAATATGGGGGTTAATTGGACCTATAAAATCAAGTCCCCATTTAGAAAAAGGTGAAAGAAATAATAGGTTTCAATGGCATAGCGGATAGCTTTTGTTTACTGGTTGAGTGTTGGAATGCATTGCATGATTGGACAAACTTGAAAGAATCATGGAAAATATTGGGCCAATAATAACGATTCCACATAATTTTATCAGCTACAGTTCATGCTGCAAAATTTCCTCCAATGTGGAGTGTCGTTGGATGATCCATGAAACATCTTTAACATGTTCTCGACGGTTTGTTCATCAATAGAATGTAGTAAAATCCCATTAGGATATATACAGAATAAAAGTGACCCAAGAATGACATATTTTGATGCTTCTGATATTAGCATAATGCCCTCATTATTCTCTAGCATTCATGAACCACATAATAGACAATGTTTTTATACCATGGATGATTTATCAAATTAAATTGATCAATTTCAGCTTAGAACAAATTTAATAGGAAATCATTATCTGATTTTTTATCTTAAGGTGATTGAGGAAGTTGAGAAAGATGAAGATCCAAATCCCTTCCTTTAATAGTATTGGATATGGAAATAGTGAGATCATGTTACTGAATTTTTGTAATCCAATGTGCTAATTTTCCAAAAAGAAAAGTCTCGGACAACATGAATTTTACATTAGGAAACAATAATCTGACTTTCTTATTCCAAGAATAAGATGTCTTATTTTTTCAATTTCCTTGAAAACCAAATACGTGTGCCCGTCAATTAAGGAAAAAAAATAGTGGTATAAAAAATCCGTTGACTTGAAAAGGAAATGGGTTGTCCAAGTCCTTCATCATTCTTTTGAAATAGAATTGATCAAATAACTTCTTCAATAGCATTAGTTTAAATGATAAAATATATCATGAAATCAGGTTTCAGGTTTAGTGATAATAGGGGGAAAATGGAATGGCCTTTTTTTTATCTCAACAAAGGTATTTTTATGTATCATAATTCTAATAAAAATCTTGATCATTTTTCAACAAATTATTAATGGATTTAACCATTTTAATTCTTGAGAAGAACATGTTCAACATGTTGACATGGTACTATCACTACTAGAAGAGAAACATCTATATGCAAAACCTTCCAAATGTTTCTTTGGGGTGAAGGAAGGAGAGTATTTGGGTCACATTGTATCTCATGAAGGTGTAAAGGTATACCCTAACAAAATTAAAGCCATGATGTACTAGCCGATTCCCAAAACCCTGAAAAATATCTGAGGATTCTTAGGTCTGACATGGTACTAATGCAAGTTTGTTCGGAATTATGGAAGAATAACAGCACCTCTAACAACATTATTGAATAAAGATGCATTTTCTTGGACTCTAGAGGAAACTCAATCTTTTGAACAACTTAAACAGGCTATGTGCACAATTCTTGTTTTGGCTACACCAGAATTCACAAAAACCTCTATTGTGGAATGTGATGCTTCAATAACTAGCATTGGCACTGTTCTAATGCAAGAAAGACACACACTTGCTTTCATAAGTCATCCAATCAAGGGAAAGAACTTACATAAGCCCATTTATGAGAAGGAAATGTTGGCAATACTACATGCTCTTAAGAAATGGCATCCTTACCTAATAGGTAGGCACTTTAAGGTCAAAATAGATCATGATATAGTCTTAAATAATCCCGGGAACATAGATTATCTTCGGAAGAACAAAAAAAGTGGGTAACCAAGATGTTGGGATATGACATTGAAATCATCTATAGAAAGGGGAAACATAATGTGGTGGCAGATGCACTCTCCAAAAAATATGAAGATGTTGGGGCATTACTTTGTTCCATTTCCATTCTACAACCATATTGGGTAGTAGCATCAAGGGAAGAGTGGAAAAATGACCTATAGATGTGGATGCTCATTCAAAATCCACAGAAGGATCCTAGTGTATCAGATACTTTTGTGTGGAAAAATGATTCACTCTGGTATAAGTAGCTCTTATATTTATGCAAAAAATCCTAACTCAAGCAGAGGGTCCTTTCAAAATTACATGCCTCTCCTATAGGTGAGCACTCTGGATTCCTAAAAGCTTACCACAGGGTTAAGAAGGAATTTTTCACGGGGGAATCAATAGCGAGGCAATATCATATCACATCCATTCATATTGGGGGTTTGAATACTCTTAAAAACATCAAAAATATATTTCTCCATATTAAGGGGTCAAGGGTTTTTTTTAATTTGACTATAATATAAATATTGGGGGTTATTTTATTTGGGTGGGATGATAAATAACCTCAAAATTGTGGGATGGATTCATACCTCCAAATCATGGGCTCAATTCATACCTACCTAAAACTTATGAACCCTTTATTTTTATTTGATATTGCTTATGATCATAAGTTTTGCATAAATATGATAATAATGTACCAATGATAATATCGATGGAAGTCTCTTTGGATTACTATCCTTGAGCAATCCTCATCTAATAACTTATTTAGGCTTGGTTTGAATTGATGTTATATTGTTTTTCATCTTTATGTTAAGATAATGTACTACATTGTTTTCTTCATGTAGAGTAATTGAAAATGGATATTCATCTAAATTTCATTGGGCTTTTGATCATATCAGGAAACACGAGCAATTTATTCTATATTTACATCATAATGTCTCAACCTTGATTGCATCTGGCTGTCACCTTTTCAACTATACACTTAATATTTTTTCTATGCTCACGTCATCACTTTTCCAAATTGAACATATTTGTCAAAACCATGGGGTTGATGTTAATCAGTTTTGTATATGTCATGGATGTAGCAATTAAATATGTCTCAAATTGTTGGTGTATATAAATTTTAGTAATGATGTTAGATTTGAGTAATGATGTTATATTTGAAATAAGGATGTTTAATTTATTTTTGATAGCATTGATGTTAACTTATTTCAAAGTCTAAATCTTAATTTAAAAATTTTAACTTCTCTTCTTACTCATGTTTTATAATTCCAAATAACGAATTTTTGAATAGAGTTTGTCATAGTTATGTATGGATTGATGTGACATTGCTTCAATACCAATTTATCATACTTGAAATATGGTGATGTTAAATTTGACGTTAAACAAATTCAATTTCAATAATGCATAAAATAAATAATCTATTTATTTAAAATAATTTTACTAATTTATTTCAAAGTTTGAAATAAGTTAATGTCAATGACTCTTATACAGAAGGATTCTAAAGTGTGAGATAATATACTCTTTTCATTTTTTGATATTTTTTATTCACTTAGCTTTCTCAATTAGTAATATAATATCTTCAAGTTTATATGTTTGTTTTGTAATTAAAATGTTTATAAAAATAATTCTTTTATATTATAAAGATAAAACATAAAACATGTTATTTAAATTAATATTTTAAATAATAATTTAAAAAAATTAAATTGTGTATTATGTAAAGATGTTCCAATAATACCATGTCTATTTCATATAAAAAAAATATATTTAACTTTCAAATAAAAATATAAAATAAAAATCATTTTAAAGTATTTTTTAATATACTTATGAAATAATTAAATAATTTTTTTAATATAATTATAAAATAGTAAATTAATTTTTCAATATGATTATGAAATAGTAAAATTATTTTTATATATAATTATGATTAAATTAATTATATATATATATATATATAAGTGTATGAACTTTTATTAATTAAAATTATTAATAGTATTATTCATTTATTTCACCTTATTTATAAACAAATTAAACTATATTGATCATGTTTTCATAAACCAATTATATTAATGAATATAATTATATTAAAAAAATACAAATTTATTATTATATATTATATATTATATATTATGTAAACCAATATATCTTTCAAATATTAATACATCTCTCATACAAATATTAAATGTTATAAATTGAACCTCGGATGCGGGTGACATCACCATCCAACCCTCGGCCGCTGTGCACAGGGAGATGCTGCCACCACACCCCCTCGTACATGAAGACACATCCAACATGCAAGAGCATAATCCTTCGGCGAACGACGGCAGACACCTGGCCACAATCAACAACGGATAATGCAGCAGCCTGGAACCTCGACGACATGACAATTTGAATGACGACATAAACTTAAATCTGGAGGACGAGGGAGTTATTGTTGATCTCCTTCACTCGTTCCTGGTTTGGTTTCTCCCCTCAGCCTTTGGAACCTGCATTCAATATCCGCAGTTTCAATGAGGACAACAGCCTATGGAAATTATTACCTCGGCTCCTTAAATCCCCTGGTCAAGATGGACGCGACTATGATGACAGATCTTTGGCTCTTCGCTGCATTTCTTCCTTGGGCTTCAGCGAACTTCAAGGTAATTGTAGACATTCCCTTTGTCATGATGAACCACACCAGGGGCATTTCTCGTCGTGGGAGTGGGAGCGGCCATAAGAACAACAATCGTCAGCCGAAGGTGGCCATGGACTAGTCTGTGATGGATGGATATGCCAAACGTATCTCGGCGAGGACACACAATCTCATAGATGGGTGGGAGGCTCGCAGAGTAGCAGAACTCCTTGCTGCTGGTAGTAATGGTGGTGCCATTAACCATTACTGGTTGCTCAAAAATATGATGAGCACACTCATAGAAGAAATAGAATCCAGCTGGAAATATAGTTCCAACATCGTCCGCAACGTCAAGGAAAGCTTGAAGGAAGCAGTAGAACACTCCAACACTCTAGATGCAAGCATGACCTAGGAGGTTTTCTCCATTGGCAACAATTCAGAACCTGAAAAATAGGATGGCAAAAATGAAGACGTGGCAGAGACAGTCCCAGACAATGCGTTGGAAAAAACGAAATGGCCAAGAATGAAGAACAAAAGCTCAGCTCCGGGACCCAACACCACCCAGGATGGAATGCATACTCCAGGTTCTCCTTCACTGCCCCCACCGACGATTTTCGAAGATCATTATGTGGCCTATCCAATCATCGAGGAAGACCCAGAGAAACCACCAGCAGAATGAAACCTGGGCGGCCATTGCTCCAGGTTACCTCTACAACTATCAGCGCTTTTGCTTCTATTTCCTGCATAGTCTTTTTTTCAGTACTGTTAGACTAAATAGATTTTCTTTTTTGAAGAAAGTGCCAACTTTTTTAAGGGAAGACCATACTCCAGAAGTCTTAATTTCGTATTATGTCAGTCATTACAGTATTTTTGAGCAATTGGGATGGTGGCTTCACCATATGAGGCCTCCCCAATATGCAAAACTCCACTCGGCTCTAGATGTATATTCAGTTTATGTTAATTAAATTTTTGCTCTACAACTTACACAAAAAAAATGTTATAAATTGAAACATAATTATTTAAATCTATGAAATAATGTTACATATTTAAACATAATTATTTAAATGTATACAACATTATTAAATATTTCATATTCAAACATAAATATAAATGTCTACAAAAAAAGATTGTTTTAATATTTTATTGAACCAATATATACATCTATCTTTTAATTATATTTATCTTTACCAAACTTAAAATATTATATTTATATTTTCAAAAAAAATCTATATTTTTTTTATTTTATCATTTAATTATACAATAAAACTATAAAATATATTTCTTTTCAACCAACGTAACCTATAATATTGAATTTGTAGAAAGCATAATTTTTTTGATATAATTAGATTTTAAAATAAAAACAATTTTATAATAATAAGAGAATAAGAGAATTCACTTTGGGTGGATCTTTTAATATAAATTTTTTACCCTTTATATTATAACCAATATTATCAATTTGAAATACAAATATTAAATTTAATATGTTTAAATAATTTGTTTTTCATTTTTAAATTAAATCTATGAAATAATGTTACATATTCGAACATAATTATTTAAATGTATACAACATTATTAAATATTTCATATTCAAACATAAATATAAATGTCTACCAATAAAATGATTGTTTTAATATTTTATTGAACCGATATATACATCTATCTCTTAACTATATTTATCTTTACCAAACTTAAAATATTATATTTATATTTTCAAAATAAATATATATATTTTTTATTTTATCCTTTAATTATACAATAAAACTATACAATATATTTCTTTTTATTTATTTAAGATTGATATATCTTTTCAACCAACGTAACTTATAATATTGAATTTGTAGAAAGCATAAATTTTTTGATATAATTAGATTTTAAAATAAAAACAATTTTATAATAATAAGAGAATAAGAGAATTCACTTTGGGTGGACCTTTTAATATAAATTTCTTACCCTTTATATTATAACCGATATTATCAGTTTGAAATACAAATATTAAAATAAATATGTTTAAACAATTTGTTTTTCATTTTTAAATTAAATATGTTTAAATAATTTGTTTTTCGTTTTTAAATTATATAAAGAATCTCACATTTTTCCATTTTAAATTTTAGAGTACACCTTGCTGTAAAGAAAACAATATTTAATCACAATAAAATGATATGCCAGCTAATATTTTATGAGAAATTGACAAATCATTTGATTTTTAGGAATACTTAACCCTAAACGTTGTTATCTTTTCATTACAATTGAGCTCTTTATTGTCTATTAAAGATATAATGACAAGGACTTACTGTACAACGCATACCATGTTTACGATACAAGTATATTTTAGTAATGACTGTCCCTTTTGAAAGATTCAAGGAATTGTAATATTTTGGCATAGACAAATTAAAATTACTATGAATGTGATTATGGGTAGTTTATAATACTATGGATCATTTCAAAGAATTACTCCTTAAGTACAATAGACATTTATTATTAAATCAACCCAATGTATACATACATCTTTCACCACATAAACCGCATCATTATTAATATCAATCTCATGAATAATTGAATACAAATATGCTATCGAAACACAATGTAGAAATAAAAATAGCATGCCTTCAACACATGTGATAGGTTTCCGCATTGCAGAATGCGGGTTGCGAGACCTTCAATTATAAGGATGATTTTCAACTGTTCCGCAATCCCGACATCCGCATTGCAAATTGCGAGTTGCGGAACCTACATTTATAAAGTGAAGTTTCAACCGTTCCGCAATCCTGAATTCCCCATTGCGGGTTGCGGAACCTACCTTTATAAAGTGGAGTTTCAACTGTTCCGCAATCCCAACTTCCGCATTACGGATTGCGGGTTGCGGAACCTGCATTTATAGAGTGAAGTTTCAACCATTCTGTAATCTCGACTTCCACATTGCGGATTGCGAGTTACGAAACCTACATTTATAAAGTGTAGTTTCAACCATTCTGCAATCTCGACTTCCACATTGCAGATTGCGGGTTGCAAAACCTACCTTTATGAATTGGATTTTCAACTGTTCCGTAATCCCGACTTCCGCATTGTGGATTTCGGGTTGCAGAACCTTCATTTATGAATTGGATCTGCAATTTTGAAGAAATATTTTTTTATCCTTTGGGCATTTAAGTATTTTGTCTTCCACTGATTTATATGAAATGATATGTTTATAGTTTTAACGTTAGGAAAACCATGGCGATAAAAGCCCTATCTAGATGCCAAAATTCCTTAAAGGATTAATCAAACTTGAAAGCTCAAGTTTATGACTCTTTGAGAATTTACATTAGCATAACAATTGATCCCATTAATTTAACATACTACATGGACTCACATAAGTACGACATGTACAACATTCACAGGGACTATGTTCAATAATGTTCTTATCAACAATCTATGAACTTTGAAAGCATCCCTCTTTTTAATCATGTGGGACTAACTAAGATCAACATGAATATTTAACAACCCTTACAAATTTCCGTTATCGTCTTGCATGATCAATGTCTTAGAATATCGGTTACCTCTATTATTTAATCACAAAACAATCTTACACTAATCATGGACTATATCCTACACTTGTGCTCATCGTAACATTAATAATTTCAAAGCATCATGGTAACATTAATCATTTCAAAGCATTACTCATGTATTTATATTTCTAAATATACCATCATTGATCAACTATACCCCCTTTCTCTCTAACTTCCCTAATCCTCCCCAAACCCATTAATTATATCGCCACTAATCAACGATACCCACTTTCTATCTAACTTCCCTAATCCTCGCAAACCCATAATACTCATAATCTCTATCTCTTTATATCCCCCAACACCGCTCCTCCCCTTACCCCTTACCCCTAACCACCACATCTCCCTCTCTCCCCCTACTCCCTAAATCACTCTGCTCTCTCACTCTCTCTCACACTCAGCCCCCTATTCCTACTCCAACGACTATTCCCCCCTCCTACCTCTCTCTCTATCTCTATCCCATCCTCCCCCTAACCCATAATATCACCCTCTCTCATTCTCTCTCTCCGCTACTCCTCCACCTAGCATCATGGTAACATTAATCATTTCAAAGCAGTACTCATATTTATATTTCTTATTCTGTCACCCAACATTCCACATAATAATGATCATCTCAATGTATTGCCTTTATCTATCAGATAGACTACATTATTGTTATTATCAAATCTCATAAGCAAATGGATACCAATATAAAACAATAATTCTAATAATCAATATAACATCAATGTAAATCAGAGAAATCAACCAACAAAGGGAAATGCCATGACAATATACATTTAACATTTGACATCTTCAAATACATTACTGAAAGTACTTGTCAGGTCCAATTAGGCTCATATGATTGAAGGTTTGACTGCAACTTTCCTCCCAACCATTTGACACTCTGTCTAGTGTATATTTCTGCCACCTAGAGGCCACCCCCGAGCTGGCAAGGAATCCACTAGGGGTAAATATTTATACTCTCGAGACTAAGTTTAAGAGAGAGCACACAAAGTTTCTCCCCAAAAGGGTTGCAACAAGATCGCGCTAGCAGGGAAAAAACAAATCCACGCACACACCTAAGGTAGCACGCATGCGCCATTAGGTTCAGTACCGAACCAGGGTGCGTGCGCATTCCCAGCGCATGCGTAAAAATACATGCACGTGCCCTTGTTAAGGTATTAAAAAAAACAAACATGATTTCTTTTCATTGTTTCCATTCTGGATGAATGTGAATCAACCACCGCGTGCGCGGAGCTACATCCAACCAAGTGCCCCATTTCGACTCAAAAACCATCTTCATCCATCCACCAATTGCATTGGATAGGTAAATGCCATTTTTGTTTCATTTTATTCATTTTTGTTTGTTCATTAAATTTGTAATAATCCCCAAATTATTAAAATTATAGAGAATTTTTCAATTGCAGTGTGTAAACCCACACAATGAATGAACAAAATGTTAATATGGATTCTGGTGGAACCAATTAAAACCCTAAACAAAATTGAAATGCCCAAGAATATCAAAACCCCCAACAAAATTTTGACCAAGATGACTTGAACCATTCTATAAATTTGATGAGAGTGCACACTCGAGAACTAAGAAACATAGGGGAACCATCTTGAGTGTCCCTTGCCACCTCAATTGAGATCTCAATTGACTCCATCATCCATGCACATCGCCAATTGACTAACATGACTGAATATAGAGCTAGGATGCGGTAGTATTATTCCATGGGAATTTCCAAGGATGAAATAAAATATTTGAATATTACAAAGGCCCAATTGTACAGTATGTTCACTGATCCAAGAACACAACAACCACCGAACATTAAAAAGCCACGTGTTTGAATGGATTGGTGTCATTTTCAACCATGGAGGGACAATTGGATGCAAAGGTGGTTCATGGTTTATGATAAGCCTCCCTATAATAATAGGGAGGTTCCACAGTACTTCCTTCGGTAACTGTGGGCTGAGTTTTCCCTCGTTTTACATGTCAACTATTTTGACATATCCGAGTTGCGAGGTGTTGGGCATGGTTGTTCCCAAGATCGACCTACCGCTAGGAGGAACCCACTGAGAGGGCCACCGGCTCCTAGGTGCGAGCCACCTCAGTTACCCCAAAAACTTGATCAGATCGAGGAAGTGATGAGGAGTGTTGCACGTGGACTTCTTAGACACACTGCCTTTGTAGCAGCTACTACAGTGGAGAGACAGGCTGAACCTGATAGAGACGCAGGTGCAAGGCCTTCCCGACGAAGTCAGAATAGACGTGTGACTGGTGGTAGCCATGTTGGGCCTTCTAGTTCCACGGGGACAATGCCACATCTTTGTCCCCATTACGGGCACACTTGCCCTGGCCCGATCGAGGGTTGTTATATAGAGTAGGTTAGCACTTTTTTTAATCTGTTTTCAATCATCACTTGATAATTTGTTAAGTAATTTTAAAGTATTTGTGCTTGACATAAACTATTATTTCAATGTACAACTATTTAGATTTGAGACACCATCATGGGAGCACGCAGCATCTCCCAACCTAGATGCAGCAATGGTAGCTACAATTGAGATTGCGGCACCTCACATAGAGGTATTTTCAGTACCCCACACAATATTGTTATTACTTATGGCATTTATATTTTTATGTATTTATATTTATGACATACATGATGATAGTTCATACAATATTTTTTAATATTTTGATTGACTAAATAATTACTGGTTTAATATGTTTATAACGTGCATGCATTTTATTGTCCACAGGTATGCACACAGTACGATGACCAGCCATCTCCGCCAGGGGTCAGCAGATCACCATATACACAGGTAAAATGTGTATTTAAAAGCACACTTTTAATTTGAAATGTTACGACATACTACAGTTTAATTTGTTTTTTATTTACTAAAATATGATATTATAAATTTGTATGCAGGGGCCGCCAACAGATACATGCCTCTTTAGTCCTATTTTTTCACCCTCTCCCATGATTCGACCCCCTCGCCTCCATCCAGACTCCTCCCTCCCTCCACCCCCTCCCTTCCATCCACCCTCCCCTCTCTGTCCATACTCTCCCCTCCATCCATCCTCCACCATTCGTCGATGCCCCCCCATCTATACATCCTCCCCCATTCATCCACGCCCCCCTCGTTTATCCATCCTCCCCCATTCGTCCACGCCCCCCTTTCCATCTAGCTTCTCCCCTTCATCCACAACCTCCCTTATATACATCCTCCTCCCTCTATCCAAGACCGACCTCCCATTAACCATACCTCAACATTCCCCCTATCCCTTTTGGGTCGATACCCCCTAATGTACAACCGGTAGGTCTTTATTGTCCACGATGTCTTTGTCAACCCCATACCACCATGTCCTCTTCCACCACATCATCTCCATTTTCCACCACTATTGTGGCAACTACTATTCCATCATCTTCCCATGTGTCTACTGTGGTCTCACCCATAGTTCCTCCATCTACATTTGTGCCCCCCCCATGACTACATCGGAGCAGGTTGTCCATCCAACTACTCCACCTACTAGCCCATAAGCCCAGCCATGTCCATTGTCGGAGGTGTTCACGGTGAGAATCAAGTTAATTTATGAAAATGTTTTGATGCATTAACCAAAATTAATGTAAAAGCAATTATTATTTTTCAACAAAATGATTGTCGTAAATGTTGTAGGGTGGAATTGCTGAGGGGCTTAGCAGATCCAGGACACCTGCTTCTCGTCTCCCACTCGCATCAACGATCAATTATTTAAGATTTGAATTGTATATTCATTTTATAAATGTGGTAATTGTTACAAATGCTTGAAACTTATGGTATCTTTTATAATTTGTTTCAGAGCGTGGAGAGATGGTCTACTCCTAGACGGAAGAAGACCCGAGATAGCAGTAGCTCCAAGAAGAGAAAGATCAATTTTGCAGATGCACCTGGGAGTGACCGGGGTGGTCACAATGCTTGAAACACCATGCTATCTACATTAGCCACGATGTGGTACCTTTGGGCAATAGTTGTCATGTACTTTGTATCTATGTAACAGGTTGCGATGTATTTTGGAGATGGCACAATAACACTGTTTCTGGGGGTTGGAGGCATGCTGTGAGGGGGGCCCTAGCTGAAACCCGGTGCCTTGGATCCATCAGAATCGACGGATTCACGACCAGAGCCATGGTTTGGGTGCTGCAGGCATCTTGGTTCGGCACCCCGGGGCCATTCAGGGACACTTTAAGAAAGTGCTCTGGGGGCACGGAACCCAAACCAGTGAGGGGACATGGGTTTTGTCATCTCTCACACGTGCGTATGGCCATTGTGGATGTGTCCACGCATTCCCAAGAGCCTTTGGACGAGAAATGGCTCCCTTGAGCAATATTAGCATGGCCTTCACTGCGCAAAACCCTAGCTCCAGAGATTGCACAATAACATCATTTCCAAGGGTTTGAGGCACATTATGGGAGGGTCCCTAGCTTAAACCCGGCATCCCAGATCCATCGGAATTGACGGATTCATGACCGGAGCCATGGTTTGGGTGATGCGGGAATCTTGGTCCATCAGCCCGGGGCCATTCAGGGACACTTTGAGGAATTGCTCCCCGGGCACGGAACCCGAACAGGCGAGCGGACTTGGGTTTCGTCAGCTCCCGCACGTGCATAAAGGAGATTTCAAACTACCATATAGGACATGTCTTAGGTTTGTTTGGATCCCAAGTGTTGATACATATGAAAAATGTCTAGGTAAATGTTGCTAATGAGATGAAATGAGGGTTGTGCTTTCTTAGATCCCTAAGGGCGCACCTCACACAAGAGGTCATACACTTATAACCACATTGTGATGCTCCCTAAGCTATTGAGACAATATTGAGAATATGTGAGCGATTTTAGAGTAACACCTTTGACCTCCTAATGTTATGTAATTAACACATAAGAAAGTGTTTTACCATAAGTCAATTAAAGAGGATATGCCATAACACTGGTACAAACTAGATGTCCCCATTTTTATATGGCATATGGAAAGGTAGGCTAAGTAGAGTGAAGGTAGACTAGAGGTATCTTTGAGCTAGTTGAAAGTGTCTCTATCAAGTGTCTCAAGCCATGGATGATGCCTTAAAGAATAATACTTGATCTCCGAAGGGTATCATTTTCCTTTGATCATTGACCTCGATGCAATAAGTAGGTTGTGGACATTAGGTATGGTTATTGGGACCGTGAACATGTTCAATGGAGGAAAGATATGCCTTATGCCCTAAACAAGGCTTCTATGCATTTAGGACCAAGAATGATGTGTCAAATCACTACACATCTAGGATCGAGGGATATTTGGCCTCCATATGAGCATATTCAAATATGATTAGGAGGTTATGAACACCAAGTGTTGGTGTTGAAGGCCTATATATGACTGTGAATATTTATCTTATTGGTGAGGATATGGACACTATTCGGAGGCTTTGAACAAGAGCAAGAAATGAGCCTTCAAAACAACAAATAGGACATGTCTTAGGGTTCTTTGGCTTCCAAGTGTTGATACATACTTCATTAGGATATTTTGAGAACCATTTATGGATATGAGGGCCTTGTACATGGTTGGGAGGAGGACTACAAACCTTAATAAAAATAAAGCTTCTAAGGGAAGGGAAACTTGAGGTTTCGAACTTAGAGGTGTATTAATTATATAGGTTCACAACAATGAAAGAGGCCTCAAATGACAATGATATGTTTAGCCTCCAATAAATGATATGGGTGCAACTATGAGTATTTTATCACTTGTTGAAATATTCTAATGAGTTAGGTCCCATCATGCTTTTTGTGCTTATCATGGTGGGGACAAGTTGTCTTTCCTAGTAGTGTACTTCTAAAATATAAAAGCAAAAGTGACTTTATGTTTTATAAGTTAAGTGACTTTATCAATGTATTTATGCATTAAATGATTAAAAAGGGACATTTAATGTGCTTTTAATGTATTAGTGTTTATATTTCAATTATCAGAAGATTTGTTGTACAATAAATCATAACTCATATAAATATTAAACCAAGAGATGCATTCTAAAGTGTTTGATGAAATGTCATAAAGAGAACTTGCTATTTTATCAAATTTCTATAGCACTCAGTATGGGTTTTATGGCACTAAACATGGTCAAATGATGAAACCTTGACCTTAGTCTCTAAAGGAAGTTTCCAAGGATAGGGAAAATGTGAAGCCTTAACCAACAACATAAGATTGGTCTAGTATAGCTTAAATATTTGAATGCCAATATGGACACCATTAGTATGTTTTGAGCTTTATGGGTGGACCTCAAATCCATAAACATGATTCGAAGAGGGAGACCAAAATATCATAAATTTCTATTGAATATTATGAAATGTTATAATATAAGGTGAGTTTTCAATCTTGTTTATGCGTGTGAAGTTATCCTAAAGGGATGGAAACTTGAACTGGAGTGGTTGGTGTTAAACATCAATGTATTGTAATAGTAACTTAAACATAACTCAAACATCAAATAAACGATATAAGATAATGATATCAAATAAACTATCTAACATGAATAACATAAGACATGCAAGAATAAACAATCGCGTGACTACACTATGTACCTCAATAAATTAGGTTGTCTGGATCCTCCTTGTTTTTTATTGTCTCAAACAAGTCGTGCTCTGCATGAGGTAGTAAGTAGCGTACCTTGTTTGATGAGTTTGTATACATTGTTTGTAGTTGGATGTTTGTACCAATGATCAAGTGCGTAAAGTGATAGACCCGTGAACCTGGTCTATAATCCATATATGTGTAGCCATTGCTCTTTGGTCCCTTTCCATTTACTGTAAGATACTCCCTCTGAATAACCATCGAGCCAGTCATAAAGGTAATGCCTTCACTATCGGTCAATGATGCGAGGAGGGTTTGTTTCCTCTGGATGCATTGTTCCAACCAATAATTCGTGCCAATTGTACTATCTGTCGGGGAAACAACAACATAGATGTGTCCTGCAAAAATGCATTTTACGATAATATTCCAATAAGTAGTGGTTTGATAACTTGGATAATTACAAATACAAGGAGGGAACCATGATATTCATGCATAAATGTTTACCTGGTTGTACAAGATCAGATATATGATCATATTCATTCGAAATAGAGGACTGTCCTTCTATCAACTGGGTTGTTTCAACAACTGCGCGTGGGTCCACTGCAAGTGATACATGATCCCATTTATCAACCCAATCCATTAATTCACAATCATCCCACTCACAACTGCTGCAAGGCCCACAAAAGCAAGCAAGTCTCTGCATCAATATTTCAAATAAGGGGTTGTTTGAGCTTCGAACCAAATGAATTCCACGAGTTCCTTGTACAGTACTACAACTATAAGAACGCTATCGATCTATATCAACCACATGCCAGAAATTTCTTACAACATTTCCTCTACATGTTGGTCTGTGCTGCTCCATGGTTCGATCTGACATTTTTGTAGAACACCATTGAACTATGGATTCTGCATCCTGAATATGAGGGTTTGTCATGCACCTCATATCCTATGTTCCTAAGGAAGTTTTGAGACATGATCTAGCCCCGTCATGCTATCCCTTTCCATGCCCGGTCTCAAAATAGTTCCAGATATGTAGCACATCATAAGTCTTGTGCAAAATACTCAACCACTGGAACACACATGCATTTTTTAACTGGTTTGCAAAACCATCTGACCATATCCAATGTTGATCCATTTGTATACCTCTCTCCTTCAGCTGATCATAGAAAATTCTGAAGCAATGTTGCACATAATGTAGGTCGTGGAACCTGTTGTCATTGTTGGGCCTGGCCCAAGTGGGGCATTTTTTAGTAGATCAGATTTTGGAACTGCGAAGCTGAGCGCAGTTCAGCTGAAGGCTTTTTGAGCAAGTCATATTTTGGGATGCTGTGAATTTGTGCGCAGTGCGGCGTCGAAAGAGTTGCGAAGTACAGTGCTGCGAGGAGGCAGTGCTGCGAAGAGCTCGATCTATGGAGATCCAAAAAGGCAGAAGAATGGATGGAAGGTAGGACAGATTCATGTTAGACCATCGACAGTCTATTTTTGGTAAAGATGCTCCATGATTGCCAGGCAACGGGTAAGGAGCAATGCAGAAGGAAAGTGACTAGTTGCACATGTGAAAGAACCACTACCTGAACCATTCGCATAAGACCATTAGAGGAAGAATGGATCGGTGAAAGCGACCTATTGACGTGCGTGCGACTGTAATACCCCAATTTTGAACCCTTAGGCAATATTGGCTCTAATGTAAATATTGCAAATACGCGATGTATGTTTCCCTAGCGTGGAGCTCAAGGCCAAGGCCCCGCTAGTTTATGCTCGGATTTTATTTAAATTAGACACGCTTGATATTTTGTTACCCACGTGCTATTAAGCCATGGGATATTGTAAATTGATGTAAATATTTAACATTGAAATAAAATACCAAAAACTGGCTATGGAGGCAACGAATGAGAAGGGGCCACGTGTATCCACTAGGGAGTGGTGAGGGGGCTATGGGATTAAACCCTAGGCTGCCATTTGTCATTATGAGAACCCATTGACTTCCCTAGGTGACATTAATGCCTGCTGTAAGAAGGTGGTTGAGATTTTCAGCCCATGGCTTCAATGGAGCATGGGCAGCCCTGAAATTCGTATGGGTGGGCATGGGCTCTGATTGCTTGGGTAAGAAGTCACTCAACCTCATGGGAGGTTGCTTCATTCTCACCCCAATCCATTGTGAAACTACCTAGCATCATTCCCATCCAAAAACGAGTGCCAGCAGTGAGGAAAAACCAGAAATCGCGACCTTGAGAGAACCCCGTTTTTGAAAGACCAAAAACGTCCAGATTTGGCATGGGACAGGGAAATCCAATGGGGGATCCAATAGCATGAACCTTGGGGCAAATTTGGGAGCATTAGCTACCCCGAAATCAATGGGAAAACCCAGTTTTTGCAGCTCAGAAAACGAGTGACGGATTTGAGCATTTGGTGAGCAGAATGGTGAGAAATCAAGTTGGGATTGACTATGCAGAGGTTGGGTGTGCTTGATAAACCCAGTGAAGGCTAGGATCTCAAAGATCAGCAGCTGGACCTTTCTATGCCCATCCTGAAGAGCACTGGAGGGAAGAGTTTCCTGAGGGACTGTGTAACAGAGAAGGGGATCTTCCTTGTGTTGGATGTGGTAGGTAATGTGGGTGCCTAACTGTTGAGTTCACTTGAGATGCCTGTAGCTCTGTGGTTGAGCTCACTGGCTTAGCACTACCCTCCTCTATCTGCTTGGATGCTTGACTGAAGCCATGACTATGAGTGAACCCAGCTAGTCCTCCATAGTGGATACACAGCCCAGCTCGGGGGTGATCTCTCAGCTGAAGGAATATAGGCTGGATAGAGATCTACGGTTGGGAGGAACGTTGCCTTCACGTAGCCAGTTGTTGGACGTCAAATTCTCAAGATAAGTGTTCTGTGGATTATAACTTGTTCCATTTTGTGTTCTGCAATATGTTAAATTGCCCATGTGTAATGAAATGAATTAATATAGAATCCATGCATGGCATATGAATGCGCTTGGGTCTCTGTAGGTGGAATCATTCTCTGCTGTGATTGATATGATTGCAATTACTGTCTGTTTGAGTGCTTGTTAGCATGTTCATTCCGCTGTGTTTTATATGGAAACGAATTTGCATATAGAAGTTTTAAAATGTTAGGAATTTATGTGCAAAAATTATTGGGGCTAAGTCTCCGATAAGCCTGTGTGTTGTTAACGTTTTCCCCTCCTTGCCTTTGACGATGGAAGGGGGCGTTACAGCGACAGGGAGGATGATAGCGATGTGAGCATGCGCTAAAGGCGGCCACAATGGAATATTCGCTACTAGAAACTAGGAAGTCCGATTGCCTGAAAATCGTGACAGTTTTGTAAACCTAAGGGGTTTTTTCCTACGAATTGTAAAGACATGACCTACGGGTATGATCTATAAATAAGGCATATTTTGTATGAGAAAGGGTTACTCTTCATTTTTTCTATTGTTTTCATTATTGAATGAATAGATATCTGTTGAGAGACAATTTTGTAAAGGCTCTGCAAGTTGTGTGTGTAGAGGCCTATCGAGAGAGAAGAGGGTCTATAGCTGAGTGCATAGAGAAGAAATGTTGTACCCTTCCCAAAGAATAATACAACAACAGTTCTTGTGGATGTATCTCCCATACTCGAGGTGAACCACGTTAAATCTTATGCAGTGTGATTGTTTATGTGTTTTTGCACTTGTCTGTTTGCTTACGAATGAATGCTTGAGTTCTCATTTATCAGTTGATATGTTCATACTTTTATATGTATTGACCATGGGAATGAGATGGGAATAATATGTTAAGTATTACATGAATGGATGAATGTTGAATGCGCAGTATTTTTAAGTTAATAAACTTATAAGTCATTTGGATAAGCAGTTAAGTCGGAGAGTTCGCACTATGCAACTCCCTCGACATGTAGCACTAGGTCTGCGCAGAGTTGTGTGTTTTGTTCGATTGCATAAGGAATGAGATATCATAACCTAAGGCATTAGATGAATGAATGAATATTAAGTAAATTCATCAATATCTATTAAGTCCAAAAAGGAAGCGTATAAGTCAGTTGCGTTGTCCTGTTGTTTGAGGCCTGTTTGAACCGCACAGTCCTTGGACGCGCTGGCTGTATAAGCATTTTAGATCACAGAAGTGTTGACCGCGACACAGGCTATCGTCGTGCAGCCTTCAATCTGCAGTGCGAGTCCCTCAGCGCGTTGCGCAGTAGTTCCGTCCAAATAACTCATCACATAGCTGTGGAAACCTGATTCCACAGCACCCCCACCTCGGGTGAGACCTCAGCCTATTCTCAGGTTATTGCCGAAAGGTCCAATGAGAAGGGGTTTTGTTGGTTCCTCGAAACTGCGAAGAACTTGGGTCTACATTGGAAACCTCTAGAATAGTCATTTAAGTCAAGAAGAAGCTATGGCTATTTAATTTTGGGATCTAGACAAGAAAGCAATCTGGGCTTGGTGTGACAAGATAGAGAGAGACTTCGCAAGAAAGGAGAATAGACACCCGCATCGTCCATATTTATACATTAAGTGTGAGGCTACCACTGCCAGAACAATTAATCTTGGATACGAAGGACGTAGAGCATGTGGAGCTTGATATTGTAAAGATCTAACTGCCCAGTCTACACAATCTGCATCTGCAGGTTCTCGAAGAGATTCATGAGTGCAGTATGGATGCTCTGACCCAGTAAGCTAAGCGACAAGCAAATAACAGGCAGTTGGAAGAAGCTAGCTCGTGGAGGGCTATGGAACTGCAAGATGAGCATGATCGACGAAAGAGGCTAGAGTCGACGATCACCGTGGTGTTCAAGGACATATCAGAGTGCGATGTGCAGCCAGATCTCATGGAAACTGTCATCAAGATCGGCGAAGTGGTTAGTGGGCTTAAGGTAGAGATAAAAGATATGGAAGTTAGCTATGAAGCAAGGATTGCTGCGTTGAAGGAGCAAACTCCACTTGATCAACAACAATTAAGAGCAAACGAAGTGAAGGCTGCAGCAAAAAGTATAGCTACCAAGGTGGCTAAGTGCTAAAGTTTGTTAGATGAGGTGTCGAAGGCATTCACTGCCCTCGAAGAGGATCCAGAGCTGTAAAAAATCAAGAAAACTAGGAAAGATAAGCAGGCAGCATTCGAACTGTTGGATGAAGAAGTTAAAGCATTGTTATCTCCACAAAAATTTGTCGAGTTGATCAATTTTGGATGATAGGATGTCATTGGAAAATTGATTTCTAAATTTCTTAAGGCCCATTGTTGATAGCTTTATGCATGTAATAAAGTTTGAAAAACATTAGATTGGGTTCTCATTTCAAAAATTTCAAAAGACAGGTTTCGGTAGCCAAGCACATATTTAAAACGATTCCTAAGCTACCGAAAGCTCTGCTTTCGGCAGCTTAAACAAAATTTTTAGAACTCTTCAAGCGACCGAAAGGAAAGGGACGTGTCATGTATCATGGAACAGTTTTTGGTGGTTTAGGCAGTTATGACAGTTGTTCATTAGCCACCGAAAAACAAGTTTCTGGCAGCTTACAGTTCAAAGGAAAAATTGTTCAAAACCATCGAAAGCATAGAGAAGGGAAGGTAAGTTGTTGTAGTTTTGGTGGCTTAGGCGAACATATCGGATTGATTCATTAGCCACTGAAACAGAGCTTTCGGTAGCTAACAGAAATTAAGCTCAGACTTAATAGCTACCGAAAGCCTAAAAATCACAGAAAATGGCCATTTTTGTACAGATCCAAGTTTTATCATTCTAAAGGGCATGAGGATGGTTTCTAAGTGAAGGTTACAATTAATAGGAGTTGGTTCAATGTGCTATTCCAGTAGTGAAGGTGCCAACAAGATGGAAATAATGAAGAAATGTGGCATTTTTTACTCTCCCTAGTCATCATTTTAAAGTAATGATTCTGAGCGACTGGAGAATCATTTCGCAAACCGCTAGGAGTTTTTTGTCCCTATAATGTTATATCACAATAAAATCTCTCTGTTTTCCTATAGGTGTTGCAGGTTGAGAGAATCGAATCCATCTCTGACCCCGAATTTTCGGATCCCAGAATCTGCCTGTTTGACACATGTTTTTGAAATGCAGATCTTGGGCAAATGAAAACGAATTTCAAATATCTGAGAAAGGTTTTTACTCACAACAGATCAATTTACAATAACCTCTTTCAATTTATACACAAGTGTCATATATCTAGAGAACTTAACCCATCTATGAGCCTCTTTTTCCAGCAGTTTCAGCAAAAATGGCGTTTTTACTGTGCAGAGTCATCATTTTAAAATGATGATTCTGAGCGACTGGAGAATCATTTAGAAAAATTCTCAAAGGGGTTTGTTCCTAACATGTCGGAGCACAATAACCTCTCTCTATTTTCCTACAGGTGTTGCAGGTTGAGAGAATCAAATCCATCTCTGACCCCCAATTTTAGCAGTTTGGCCAAATTAAAGAAGATTCTTTTTCCTGAGTTTATGGAAACGGTTTTTGTTTTTCCATCTGGGTTTTTGTGAAAGGCTATAAAGCCCATGATTGAGGTAGAACAAGTGTTCGATTTTGGGAGATTTTTTACACTTTGTAAACTTAGACATTTTATGTTATATCAGTAAAGCCTGTTTCTTTCGCCACTAAGTGTTCAGTTTTCCATTTTCTTTATGTTCTGCACTTGTATTTGAATGTTAGATTCACACTGTTATGTTTGTTTACATTTGATGACTATCATCTTATCATTGTATTCACAAGATTAACTCTGCAAGTGTTCTGTGATTATTATAATCTTCCATTCATATATATGTTTTGTGTATGATTCTGCTGATATGATAGTTATTTCTCCATGCACTGACTTATTTTTAAACCCTCTGAACACTAGTGGTTGAGAGCCTTGTCTATCTGAGTGCATTAGATATGTTTTGAGTTAAAAAGAGTGTTTGAATCGTCCAACTTGATCCACCCCCTTTTATATTATTCATATTTTGGTTAAGTTACCAGGCTCTTTTGACTGCAACCTAGAAAGACTCCTGGAGTGATAACATTTTGGCGCCGCTGCCAGGGAGAGGAGATGGAAGCTCAGCTTCCTTGGGAATGAAGTGGCTTCGAGAAGAGATCATACCAGAACAAATCCTCAAAGACCACCAGTGACATCTGTTTCAGATCCTGAGCAGATTATAAGGAGAGGAAGAGCTTTGCAAAGACATACTTGCAGATCTACAAGGACAATTGCATTAGGTACTTCTAGAGGTACTTCTTCTGTTGTATCAAGTGGACCTCTTTGTAAATCTTCTTCTACTGAAGCATCTAGTTCTAAAAAATTATAAGTGAATCATAAAATTTGGAGAGTGGCTAGCCTTCAACTACTTCTATTGTTATAGGTCCTAGCTATGAGTTTATTACTGTGTCCAACTTAGTAAAAGAAGTTGTAGAATCTTCCTGAGAAGAGGCCTGTTCCTCTTCCCGGAATTCTTCACAAACTGAGCCTGAAACAAATTACTCTTATATTCATACTAGTTTTCCTGCCCTTGAGAATATATTGCAAGATCTTTCTGCTCAAGGTAAAAATAAAAAATAAAAAATGTGGTTTTACTACTTGGCCAATTCTATCAAGCTTCCTTTTTCCCATATCATTTAGAGATTGGAAAAGTACAGTTAGCTAATCATCCAACGAATCCTTCCATCTCATTTACTATTGTGGTAAATTTACCACCTTCATCGCCACCTGTACCTCCTCAGCCATCCCTCACACCAAGGATACCTTTTGCTACTCCTTCCATACCCACACCAATGATATCTTCTCCTACTGTTTCCACACCTACAACCACCACGGTGACTCCACTGTCTAAAGATTGAAGGGTGACTCCATTGGGGATCCAAGTATGGAAGCCATTTTGGCTCGCATGTTTGCCTTTTGTGACTTTTCAGATATAGTTGGTTCTCCAAACCCAATGCTTAGCAGAGGTGAATGGGAAGGTATTCTTCCTACATTCAAAGGAAAAGATTGGGAGGTTCCAGTTGAGCATCTGCTAGATTTTCACCAATTTCTTCACAAGCATCAAATTGTGCATCAAGATGTCAAGATCAAGCTTTTCAGATAGTCATTGAAGGGAGCAGCCCTTAATTGGTGCAAATCTCTTCCAGCTTCAAGAATTCACTCATTGGAAAGTTTTCATTATGCTTTCCATTTGTTTTGTAAAGATGAATTTCCAGCTGACAACCTCTTCAAAGATTGCTGTGATGAATTTGAGAAGCATGTTCAGCAAAAAGTACTCTTTTCTTCTGATTGTCAAGATGAAAATTATGTTGTTAAGGAAGATCTTAATGATACAAATGATTATAATGGGAATTACATAGGTCTAGATGGAACAGACTTTATCTCTATTGCACCTACTGCCTTTGATTTACATGAGGAAACAGTTAGAGAAGAGGATTTTTCTGAACTTTTTCAAGAGGTTTCCTACGATATGTTTTCACCTTTGATTGGAGAGAAGGATCTTAAGATTGCTTGTCTTTCTTTGGAAGATACAGAGGTTTTCTGTTCACCTATTTTTGATAAGTATGCAGATGGAGAAGAGCATATTTCTACATCAAATAATGTAGACTTGAATAGTAGTCCAATCAGCTCACAACTGCTTTCAGATTTGTAGATCAAGGGAAGCTGTAGTTACCATGAGAAACATGATTTTCAGGAACCATCTAATCTCCAGCTAGAACATCAGGAGGACTCTCTTTCTCCTTATGTATCTTTTATTTCAAATTTTGATGGAAATGCTGATAATGATGAGGAAGAAGGTGATATTTTTCCAAATCTGTTTCAAGATCATATTGTTGATAATTCTATGCAAGAATCTTCATCTCTGTTATTAGAATTTGATCTGGATACCCCCATATTTGACAAATATAGTGATGGGGGGGAATATTTTAATGTTTATGAGGATTTGTTGACCAATGAAATCTCATCTAGTTCTACTCTTCATAAAAAAGTTGATCAGAAATACATGTATGTTATGACTGATCACAGTTGTGAGTCGGCTTTTCAAAATTCCAATGAAGATCTTTCTAGTTTTGACATGTCTGCCAAAGAGATCATTATTGGAGAGAGTAGTCAACATTTTCTTCATGATACATCTTTTAAGACTCATTTTTCATTGGATCATTATCAAGATCATGTTATAGAAGATGAAGAACATATCTTTTCTTCCCTCTCAAAAATTGTCAGTGGTAATAGGCCAGCACATCATAGAGATGAATTCAAATCACAGGGATATAGCCAAGGGGAGCTTAGAAGTTTAGATCAGCAGTTGATTATGCAGGTTTCTCCAACAGAGGTCGAGCAGTCTACATTCAACATTGAGATTAGAGAAGGCAGCCAGTAGCAGCATTGCAACTTATAGTTGGAACAACAGCTTAAAGAGGTATCTCTTGGTGAATTTAATGACCCTATTGCAAACTATTTGGAATCCATGAACAACATAGATGTTAAAATATTTCTGTCAGATGAAAGCTGGCTTTGTCATCAGTTCAAACTACTTTTCTGTTGGCTATGCATTCCATTCTTTTCGGGTCAAGATCAAGAACCAGTTCAGTAAATTAGTTTTTGATATGGCTTCATTGGAAGCATGAGTTTACTTGATTAAGCATCGGTACAATGGCTAGAGTAGGGTAATATAGATGAATAAGCTCATAGCTGAGCATTTCAAGTTTGCATAATGCATGATGCTTGCATTTAGTATTGTGATTGCAGTTTTGAAATAAAGACTCCATGCCCAATGGATGTAAGGAATTTATAGAAGGTTTTCAGTCAAACATTTGTGGACAAATTTAAGAGATTTGGTGGCACCTTAAATGACTCCATGCCCAATGGAATGCTAAACTAGGTTCTGTATTTTGTTTATCCAGGAAAGGCATCAGATCTGTGGTTCTTGAAACCTCACAGGGAGGTTTTCATCCCGGAGGAGGATCTAGATGTTACCCCCCCAAAAATTTGTCGAGTTGATCAATTTTGGACGATAGGATGTCATTGGAAAATCCATTTCTAAATTTCATAAGGCCCATTGTTGATAGCTTTATGCATGTAATAAAGTTTGAAAAAAATTAGATTGGGTTCTCATTTCAAAAATTTCAAAAGACAGGTTTCGGTAGCTAAGCGCTTATTTAAAACGGTTCCTAAGCTACCGAAAGCTCTGCTTTCGGCAGCTTAAATGAAATTTTCAGAACTCTTCAAACTATCGAAAGGAAAGGGACGTGTCATGTATCATGGAACAGTTTTCGGTGGTTTAGGCAGTTACCACAGTTGTTCATTAGCCACTGAAAAACAAGTTTTTGGCAGCTTACAGTTCAAAGGAAAAATTGTTCAAAACCACCGAAATCATAGAGAAGGGAAGGTTACTTGTTGCAGTTTTGGTGGCTTAGGCGAACATGTCATATTGATTCATTAGCCACCAAAACAGAAATTAAGCTCAGACTTACTAGCTATCGAAAGCATAAAAATCACAGAAAATGGCCATTTTTGTACAGATCCAAGTTTTATCATTCTAAAGGGCATGAGGATGGTTTCTAAGTTAAGGTTACAATTAATAGGAGCTGTTTCAATGTGTGGTTACAGTAGTGAAGGTGCCAGCAAGATGGAAATAATGAAGAAATGTGGCGTTTTTTACTGTCCCTAGTCATCATTTTCAAATAACGATTTTGAGCGACTGGAGAATCATTTCGCAAAACGCTCAGAGGTTTATGTCCCTAGCATGTCATATCACACTAAACTCTCTCTGTTTTCCTACAGGTGTTGCAGGTTGAGAGAATCAAATCCATCTCTGACCCCCAATTGTCAGATCCCAGAATCTGCCTGTTTGACACATGTTTTGGAAATGCATATCTCGGGAAAATGAAAACGAATTTCAAATATCTGAGAGAGGTTTTTTCCCACAACAGATCAGTGTACAATAACCTCTTTCTGTTTATACACAGGTGTCATATATCTGGATAAATAAACCCATCTATGAGCCTCTTTTTCCAACAGTTTCAGCAAAAATGGCATTTTTACTATGCAGAGTCATCATTTTAAAATGATGATTCTGAGCGACTGGAGAATCATTTAGAAAAACGCTCAGAGGTTTTTGTTCCTAACATGTCATATCACAATAAATTCTCTCTGTTTTCCTACAGGTGTTGCAGGTTGAGAGAATCGAATCCATCTCTGACCCCCAATTTAAGCAGTTTGGCCAAATTAAAGAAGATTCTTTTTCCTGATTTTATGGAAATGGTTTTGGTTTTTCCATCAAGGTTTTTGTGAAAGGCTATAAAGCCCATGACTGAGGTAGAACAAGGGTTCAATTTTGGGAGATTTTTCACACTTTGTAAACTCAGACATTTTATGTTATATCAGTAAAGCTTGTTTCTTTCGCCATTAAGTGTTCAGTTTTCCATTTTCTTTCTGTTCTACACTTGTATTTGAATGTTACATTCACACTGTTATGTTTGTTTACATTTGATGACTGTCATCTTATCATTATATTCACAAACTTAACTCTGCAAGTGTTCTATGATTATTATAATCTGCCATTCATATATATGTTTTGTGTATGATTCTGCTGATATGGTAATTATTTCTCCATGCAATCACTTATTTTTAAACCCTCTGAACACTAGTGGTTGAGAGCCTTGTCTATCTGAGTGCATTAGATATGTTTTAAGTGAAAAGGAGTGTTTCAATCGTCCAACTTGATCCACCCAGTTTTATATTATTCATATTTTGGTTAAGTTACCAGGCTCTTTCGACTGCAACCTAGAAAGACTCCTAGAGTGATAACAAGCGCTGAAGCCAAGAGAAAGACTCAAGTGGGGCATTTTTTAGTAGATCATATTTTGGAACTGCGGAGCTCAGCGCAATTCAACTGAAGGATTTTTGAGCAATTCAGATTTTAGGATGCTGTGAAGTTGTGCGCAGCACGGCGTCGGAAGAGCTGCAAAGTACAATGCTACGAGGAGGCAGTTGTTAGAACCTGATTTTTGCAATATGGATACAGAGGTGAAATGAAGGGATAGCCCTAAATTTTTTTATTAAAACCAGAGAGTGCCCTTGTTTCCCATAGCCAGGTGCTAAAGGTGTAAGAAAATGGAGATGGGGATGTTGAATGTGCTAGGAAAGAGCAAAAGTGGGGAAGAAATGCATTAACATTGAGACCAAAATAACCCAAAATGGCCTAAGTCCAAAGTCCGAAGGAAATAATACAAAGGGGTAACCATTACGCTGGTTTCCACCGTAGGATGCGTGCAAGGGGGATATCAACGGCCCTCGTTGATGATAGCGGGGATAAGGCACGCGAAGAATAGTCATAAGGGCAGTCGTGATGGTGGATACCGTCGTCCAGATGGAAGTAGGAGAGGACATCGCGAGGATGATAAGCGGTAAGCAGTGTCGTTTTCATAAACATGCGATACCAATAGAGCGTAAAAGTAGATATCTAGCCACGTGGATGGCTTGGGGAAGCAGAGAAGTAGCCTACGGTCTAGATTAATAGACCGCAGAGGTAAGTGCAATATGACAGGGTAAACGATATAGATCAGCCTTGGGAGGATCGACGATCAACGGCGATCCTCTGGTTGAATAGATGCTTGTTGGTTAGGCAGGAAGGTGGTAGCGAAGCCCAAACACATTTGCCAGATGTCACCACCAGAGGTGTTTGCGGGGAGATAAGTGGTAAAAAAAGAACCGGTTTAGGGGCATGCAATCCCACTCTGTCAGGGTACGAGGCTTAACAACCGATGATGGAAAACGAGACACATGGAATGATCCAATGGCAGAATAGACAGGTGTCAAATCAGTGGCTAAAGAGAAGGTTGGATCTAATGGTAGAGATCAACACGTGAAGGATCAACGGTTGAGATCGACAGGAAGCTCACAAATAAGCCCGGAGGATAAGCAAACACGATTTATATATATAGCCGTCGACGGGTAAAGGCAACATTTTTATTTTTCCGGGGGCCTGTATGCTCGGGGGAGGTCTCTAGTCACAGGTAGGTCAAATAAGGCAATAATTTTTGTCACTATCAAAGCCAATGAAGAGCCAGTCTCCTGCAAGATTCAGGGTTCGAGATTGTTCCAGGGGACGGGGTATTCATCCTAGTACTGAAATTCAACTTCATGTCACCAAAACAAGCAGAAGTCTTAAGGTCCCCCAGATGTGGTCGGGTGCAGAAGGGTACATGGGTCCTGTATTTGGTTCAGTTCAAACCAGAACAACATATTCTATGTTCGTATCTCAGAACCCCAAATTTATGAAGATGGAGGTCTCCCTAGAGATGTCGTTTGTTGCCTTGTTTCGTCAAAGTCTGCCTGAAAGTTGGTGGACCTCCGCAACCGCCCGTTTCAGGCTTGACCTCAACAATGAAGATAGCTCTTCTACCATGTTGATCATTTAAAGTAAGTGCTTGTCTGCCTGAATTTGAAGGTGGGTCAATACCAGGCCGTAGTTTCGGATAGTTTCTGACCAAAGGTATCCACCCACTGGAGACAGTTTTTTCCGGTACTAGTGACTTCAGGCCTCAGCCCCAGTTGAGGGGAGAAGACCAAGGCAAGTGAACAGGGGATACATCGCTCCTAGCCATATGGGTGCGAAGGTGGGATTCTCAAGGATTTATAATCATGCTAAGGAGAGGCTCGAAAGTTAATGGAGGCAGCTGGGTAGGAGAACATCTCCGGGAATCAATTTCGTTTTTCCCCTATCTAGCGACCAGCTGGGGCAATTGCCATGCTGCTTTTTCCATCTTTAGTGAAAAAGTTAGGAAATATAAAGGGCTGGAGCGATAGCTGGTAGAGGCATAGGTTGGAGGAAGGTCACTTGTGCAGATAGTTGGATGGCCTAAGTAGTTGCGCAAATGATGTGACCCGCGTCTTTCGGCATGTGGGGGAAAACTGGGGTGAAAGGTTGTGACATGGAGAAGGCCAGGGGGATAAGCAGCTTGAAAGCATCTTTTCTGATGTCACAATGATTGTCGATGCGAGGGAGGCCACCTCAACATTGCCATATTCTCCGCCGTCTATTTGGATATCTTTGCCAAGCGTGTTTTAGGTCAGCTCAGACCTTGGGCATCATTGCAGCTTAATTGGGGGTCCGATCAAGTTACCATGGTGATTATGGACACATGTAGCCGCTTTCATCATCACAATAGTTATGGATATGTTTATTTCATCCTTTGTGCTAGATCGGTATATAAGGAGGATGGTACACCTGGTGGCTCGGGGCGTCTTTCAGTTGGGATTGGATCATGGAAGAAGGACAAGGGTCCGGAGTGGTGTTCATGCCCGAATAGGAGTGGTATAAGGTGGAAGGAAATCCTGCTCCTTCGTCTCCTATGGTGTTCAACCACGAGGAATCCAGCTCTGGTAGTGGCAATAAGAAGTCGGGAAACCGACAAGTGTCCAAAAGAGTTCAGCATTGGAAATAGGAGAAAGATCCCGAAGGAGAAGGAGGCATCTAGCAAGACACAGAGGTCGTCCATGATCTCGTGCTCTCCACTGTGAAAGTGACACCTCCTCCTTCTATTGAAGAATCACAAGACGATAGCTCTCTGAAGGTAGAGGAATTATTTGATTCGTAAGGCCGATTGAAGACTCTGAAGTAAGGTGGCGCTCTGCTCATATTATTTTTGTTCCATGTCTTAGTTAGTCTTTTTTGAACTTGACATGAATGTAATATTCTAAATTTGGAGCTGTCAAGGTGGCAGGATGTTTTTGTTTGTTTCCCAAGGACTAATTCAAGGCCAAGAGCCTATAAAAGATTTGTAATAGAAGAATTAAGGGTTGGAAAATCATTAGGCTAAGACATGAGGGGCGAGCCTAGTTTTGAGAATTTCATATGAATACGAATGTGCAGTGCCTATGGTAGACTGTTTTGTAGAGATTCCTTTGTCATTCTAACTTGTAGTCAATCTTTTCCTTCTTCTCAATCTGCATGTGCTTCTTATTATGCCTTTACATTATGTTTTTCATTTCATGTCTGAGATCAATGTATAATAGTTTGGAATTCTTGGAAACTCGCTCCAGTTATTATCTCAAATGTTCACAAAATATTTCTGCTAAATGTGGTATTGAATTCATCTTTGTTGGACGCTCATATCAATGGACTGTTCTTATTTTCCTCTTTTACCACCAGAAAATATCTTTACGACGGAAAGCGAATGGCTACCTTGCCTCAGTTAGAGTAGTCTGCACTATAGCACTATCATCTGATTTATGTGTAATACCTTGACTCCATTTCCCAATTGTTTTCTCTTGTGATTATCCCTCCAACATTTTCTCACACTTTGTCTCATCAGAAATCTAACCTTTTGTTAATATTTTAATTGAATATTTTTGAGTAATGAAAGCTGGTCTATTTGTTCATTGTTGATGCCTTTGGATATTTCCAGTCTTTCATAGATTTGTAGAGAGAGCCCTCTCAGACTGTGCTAGGTCAGTAGCATTAGTCCAAAGTTGGTTAGTGGTTACCTCGACTTTCCCTCTCCTGCAACCCAGTGGGTACGATTTGGGTGTTAACAAATTGGCGCCGTTGTGGGGGAAGCGATTGTCTCGCCATCCCTAGGAGAATGACAAAGTTTCAGATCCAATTGTTGATGATGGGAAACAGTCAGACACCAGAAGGGTTTTGCATCACCCACCTAGCGACTCCACTCATTTATTCCAAGTTCAACCTGTAGACTCCACTGGAGAGCGAGCCCAACTGCCTCAGACATGGAAGAATTAAGTTCCAGGTATCAAAGTATCAATATCTTCAAAGAAGCCCTATTCTTTTGTGTTGGCATCCTATTACCTTTATGTATGTATGTCAAAAACTTCTTGTCTTGCCAGAGAGATCTAGGTCATGAGAGAGCCTCTGCTGTATATCCTTCACTTGTATTAAAAAATGTGCACTCTCCTTTTACTCCTAGATTCGATCCTGTCCTTTCATTTGAACCCTGTATAAACCATAACCGGCCTCGTGAATTCTCCGAGAGTAAGGCCAGTGATACCCTCCCTACATCTATGCCTTTTCCTTCTGGAGCCCAGCTAAGATATAGCTCTCTGAAGTTACCTTCCGTCCTTCATGATTTTCCCCCAGGCTGCCATAAACAGCTCCCTGTCTTCGACGAAGAGTCTAAGATGCTTACTGTAGAGAAACACGTTCAAGGCTTTGATCAGTTTTTGGATCTCTTTGAAATAGAACACGATGATGTCTACATGAGGGATTTTGTAAAATCCCTCCAAGGAAATGTGAAGAGATGGTTTAGGAATTTGCAGCCTGTGTCTATTGATACATGGGAAACCTTGTCTAAGGTTTTTATGGGATTTTGGGGCAGGAGAAGGTCATGGGATATGGTTCTTTCAGAGTTTCATTCCATAAGAAGGCGAAGGGATGAGACCTTGTCTTGCTTCAACAAAAGGTTTGCCAATCTCTATTATGATATGCCAAAGGAAATTCAGCCCTTAGAGAATGCTGCAAAATTGCACTATGCAACTGTTTTTCCTCCTGATTTGGCCCTTCATCTATTGGACAAAATGTCTTTTGACCTACAGCATATGTTGATTGACGCAATAGATGTGGAGGAAAATCTTCGGATGTCCGAAAAGCTACCAAGCCAGGAGCATGATGAAAGTCTTAAAGGAGGGCTAAGATTTGAAGAAAGACATGAGCAGGGGAAATTTCCTCTCCGGCCTAAGATTTCCCAGAATGAGCATACATTTGATCAGCTTGGTGATGTGCCAGAAGGAGGTGATTCAATTTTGTTCCAAATAGATTACAACCATTCTATTGAAACTCCTATTGATGATGTTCATGACGATGGTTTTAGTCCGCCGAAGTATGATGAGTATGGAGAAGATCATTTGGGAAACTTCATGAGCTTCTTTGAAGTAAAGGATAAAGGGGAATCTTCAGGAGGATAGTTTCACTAGTCAGAAGGGTCGACCAAAGGGGAAGACCCAATCGCAAGTTTGGAACCCACCATTGAGAGTCATCAGAACAAAAATTCTCAGCAAGCAGAGGCGTCATTTCAGGTCAAAGATGAAAGGGAGTACACAGTCCTTGAAGAGGAGTACATAACCCTTGAGGAAGAGTATTTGATCCCTGAATAAAGGTATGGGGTTCTTGAAGAAAGTCTTGGGTCTGGAAAGCACCTTAGACAGGTTGACCAAATAGCTGAGAGGTTAGAGGCTAACCAGGGTGTCCTGCAGGATTCTTATACAGAATCCATTTTCGGGACCGAAGATAATCATAAACTCCTTGAGGAAGTATTCAAGCTCGACCAATCTCAAAGTCTATTCGGCGAGGTGATCAAGGTGTTTGAAGGAGATCAAGCTGAGCAGCCAGAGTTTCGTGCAAGTCTTTCAAGCTCAGAGTTTAGTCTTCAGCGAGATTGGCCTTTCCCAAACCCGCACAAAGGACAGGATGGATTTTATCATGGAGTTACAGGGCAGAACCAGGTTTTCAACCCAGGAATCACGAACAGCCCGAAAAGAAAGCTATCCAGAGTCAATTTTTTTAGTCATACCAAGTCATGCGGAGGTTTTGGCACGCATGAGTTTCAAGCTTGGATGGATGTTTGTCAAGAGTACGCGACCCTGGAAGTTGATCCGAACACCAGGGGAACAAAAGGACATCCGTGCATTTATTCTGAAAGAAATACAGCTATAGTGCAAAGGACAGATGAAGCATACCATAATTTTTATGATCTGGTAGCAGAATATATGGATTTTCTCGGCAGCGGAAGTAAAGGTTTTGACCTCGCTCAAAGGGTCCTCATCTGTCGGCGTCGCCTCGGGCCATGGACCTTTATTGTTCTACAATTAGCTGATCAAGATGAAGAGACATGGCTGGAGTGTCAGTTGCTAGACTGGTTACACTGGCACTTTTGTATTACTTGAGGCCGCGGCCTCGAAGCGGAGTAGTCTGTACATAAATAAGCATCACGTTTTTGGCATTTCAAACTTCAGTATTAATTTCCAATTGCAGTAATTTCCAGTCTGTTTTCATAATGTATAGCTTTATTTTTTGGTTTTGATTTCGAGCAGTTTCTAGTCTACGGTAGGACAAAGCATTCGGCTAGAGTTCAGGTCATTGCAGGATACACCGCACAGCCAAATCCCCATAGGTTTTGCCATGAACATTTTCAGGCAAACCCTCCCAAGTAGTCTGCCGAGAAAAACTCTCTTGCAGGATCCGCCCAATGGATCAGGCACCCGGTCTACGAGGTTCTTTGCTACCTCACAGGGAGGATAGCATCCCTGGTTGGAGCGAGTTGTTAGCACCTGATTTTCACAATATGGATAGGGAGGTGAAATGAAGGGATAGATGTGTCATCCCAATATTTTCATAAAATTAAAAAAATTTTAAATTAGCATTAATTGTTAATAATTGTAAATGCAGAATTAATAAATGCTTATAAGTGCAACATTAATTACAAATTCATTTAACACAGAAACAAATAATTATTGAGACTCTTAACTAGAGACAAAATAATGACTGTGATACGTCATTTTCCTGTTGAATTGCTTACGACATTGTTTTTATTGGTGTTGATAGTGACTTATGATTTTGCGATAGAGTTTTACTGACTTAGTTCTGACAGTTTCTTTTGATGATGATCCAACTGGTCCTACGAGGTTCCCTAAGGTTTACTTAGCTACACTTAGCTAAGGCATTGTATTTCATTCCATGTGCAGAATGCAGGTAAGAGTTTCTGCGGAAACCAGCATTAAGGGTATTTATGTTTTACAATTAGCCGTCAAGTTTTGGTAGAATTTCTAATCTCTCCCCTTTGCTTCAGGTATGGACCTAAGTCTATCCTCTATGCTCTATTTGACTAAAGAAGTAACGTGCAAAAGTTAGAGTGATTGATATCTTGAATGCATTCAAAAATAGGATCATTAAATGGGAAATTACTTGTGTTAGAGAAAAACGATGGAGTATAAACACTAAGTTATGGACGTCAAGTGTTAGAATAATATTATTTACATTTGTCATTTCAATACCGTCATGTAAATGGACTTATAAATAAAATGCATTTAGATCATAATTCCCTCTGTAAAGGTCATGGTCCTATTTTCATAGTTGAATGTCATAAAATAATTGTAAAAGTTCCTATCCTTCTATCTATGAATGCATACAATATTGAGTGAGACAACACATGAAAATACCATTGAAAATCTTCTTGGAAAAGTCATAATATAGGTTTTAACCTCATTGTGGATATAAAATTAGTACTGTGTACTAAGGTATGATTCTACAAGGTTTTGTTTATATATAAATAATACAAGGGTCGAGGGATGCACCCTAACCAAGTCCTATGTGTGTGGTCCCTACACAAAGTGAGACCCTCATCCATTTATTTTCGTAATAATTATATTGGAAAGGCTAAGTTTTAACAGTACAAAATAGGACTATGCAAAGTAACCTAACCTTTGTTCTACGTATTGACATAGTATGCTATTTCACCGTGCTATGAATTTGTTGATAAAGTGATGAGCTGATAGGTATTAAATTCACGATGGCAGGTTGACATTGTCCTAGACAAGAATTAATGTTTGGGTCTAAACCTTATGGTGGAACGCCCTGTCGTCAATCCACAACGTCCACTTCATGTGCACCTGGGTGAGTGTTATGGCTAAGAATCTTAGCTGGTTAAAGTCTCATTCGTTGGCATAGAGTGCTGGCACTGTCATGGTTGTATCATTTATGGAAACATTAATGTGGTGGTTGGATACTTTCCGAACATAATCAGTTGGCAAAAATCTATACCGTCGATTTTGTGATCCTTGAGATTGTAAAAGGGAAACCCTAAACTGTGACTTGTAGCAGCATCGATCCATATTCCTCGACATTCATTTGCCAGGTAGCGTTTAAGGGAGAGGCTGACCGGTCGAGGAACGATAGGGTTTAAAGATGGAGGTTCACCAAGCTCGAACCCGTGACCTAAAAGCATTCAACCTGTAACTGGAAATCATGTTAAGACGCCGAGCCTTGGTGGTGGGAATTGCAATAGCTAGTGTGTTGATAGGTTGAGTCTGTAACTAGGTATTTTTGTTGTTTTTACTGCGTGGAAGGGGGAGAGACAACTACTGTCAGTTTGCTTGAATATGAAAATGAGCTAGGGCTCGATTCTCCGGTTTAAAACAAGGTCCTCGGTGTGCAGCTCGTGGTTGCTGCAGAAGCCATCAGACTTCGTCATTGGTTGGGTGAAGTGTTAAGTGAAAAATTGCGCCGATGAGGTAAGGTATGTAACTAAAGTGGCAGGAATGTTGCATTGTTTTAATATTTAACTCTGCGTTTACAAGTTTAACCCTTATCCAACTCTATCTCATAGGCACTGCATCATTGGAGGGCTTCCCATGAACAAGCACTCATCAGCGGCGGCTGCGACCCCTTCCTGGTAAGCCTCGGTGGTCCTCTAAATCTCGTGGGTGCCCCTTTTTGTATGCTTTGATGGTGACTTACAATGTACTGAGAGTTGGTCTACCCGGCCTTGCTTCGGCGATGGCCGAGTGTCGAAGTTTTAAAGTTTTAATTTGATTTGTGCGGTACAGAGGGTAACCCTCGTTTGTTTAGTTGTTGCTCGGCTTAGTAATGATTTTGCCGTAGCATTGTAAGGAACTTCAAAATGATTTTTAGGTTGATGGTTGAATAAGGGAACCGACCCTAAATGTTTTGGAAACTGGAAAAGTCTTTTATACAAACTCTGCTAAAGTTTTTGATTGTGAATATGATTCCTGAGAGTTGAGGTTTCGCTTACTCCTACAGAATGAAATGTTACCATTTGGTTAGAATATGGTTTGTTAACCTATTTAAATAGTTACTATAGTAGTGCCGAAAACGCGATGGTTGTTTTGCAATTAGTTACTTCGTGTACTTCGTCAATGCTATTGCTATTTATGCTTGGGAAAAATGCTAAGATGAGATTTGGCCGTCTAGTGATTTTGGAGTTGGCTAGGCCATGGTGTTCATTTTTTTTGTTTTCAAAGAACGAAAACCCTATCTCTATAGATTGTGTTTTTCATCTTGCCTGCACTAAGAAATGAAACTAAGAATTGGGCTTGACTTGGATATGAATAGTTTTGATGCTGAAGGTGTTTATTGTAGCGTTGTAAACTAAATAGACGTTGATACAAAAGAATTGTGCTTTCTTCTAAGTTTTAAAACATGACATGTTGGTATTCATATCTTGAAATAATATATAGTAGTGAAATAAAATAATAGTTTAGGGTTGAAATCCATACCTGCTATTGCTTCTGTAATTAAATATCTAATGTTTCCATGAATGGCTTAACGAGAGGTTTACGAACTGTGTACCAAAAGAACGTTTAGAGTCTAGGGTTTGCGATAATAGGGTTTTGATGCTACCATGGATAGTTTTGTATTTTAAATACTGAAATGAAAAGGTGATGAAATAATAGGTTTACCTATAACGATTTTTGTGCAGAGAGTAGATTTTGCAACTGCTAATTTCTAGACTATACTTTACTCGAAATCATTAAGGAAATAAATGTTGAATTGCATGATATTCCTTATCTGAGAAAGATGTAATTGAAATGGAAAATTCTTGCAGCTGCTATTATTCTTGAAAATACAATTGCTGAAAAAAAACATGAAATGTATAATATTGATGTGCATTGTTACCAGCTGAAATAAATAGAGTTAAAAGAACTATATAGAACTGTGCAGACACATACTGTGTTTTCTTTCATATATTAATTAAATGAATTCTATACTACTGTTGATTTTATGTGGTAATGTTATTGTGTGTAGATATAGGAGAGAATACCAATAAGAACATTACTATAATTATCTTTCCAATCAGTGGCATTTTGCCTATCACTTATCTTCCTTAATCTACATCTCTTTAGTGGAGTACGATGCAGAGAACAACATGGGAAAAAATACAGAGAAGGATTTCATTTTGTCATTTCATTCAATCATCCAGTCTTTAAAAAGAAACATAATCCCTTTCAAAAAGTAGAAACAAGAATAGAAGAACAAGTAGAACCTGAACCAGTAGATAAGTGGACAAACACCCAAGAAGCCTGTTCCACCCAACTTGCTCCTGCAAAAGCCAAGATGCCTGCTTTAGGATCCCCGATCCTGTTCACTAAACCACCAGGAGGAGGAAACCTTAGAAACTTGGGTTTTCAACTTGCAGCAGAAATTAGTTTATCTAGTCTTAAAGATTCACTAGTCAAAGGGACCTGCACCAGCACCTCTGGTTTTCCTTCTCAATAAATTTGTAGACTTACAATTGCACTCTCACATAGCCTCCCTATTCAAATCTCTCAGACATCACCTGATGCACCTGAGGAATATTTCTGTAGAAAATATTGTAAGAGCTACCTCATATAGGCTGCCTAGGTCTTTTTAGTGATTATCTGGTCATTAATGAGTTTCCTGCTCACTTCCCCACCTGGGAATAATGCCACAATTTTTGGGGTGGTTGGACTATAACCAACAGCTAGTGGTGGAGTGCAAATGCTGCCATCTGTCCCATGCCTTCTACCAGCTTCCATTCCTCCTAGTGGGTCAGTGAACACTCTTGTAACAGCTTTCTTGAATGTTTGTCTCCTTTTCTAATTTATTAAATAATAATAATGAGTCATTACAATCATCTTTGACCCGATTTGGTCTTAATTACAAAACTTTGTAATTATAGATTAACATAAAGTATTTTGCAAAAATAAAATAAATATCCTCAAAATTTGGGTAGGTGACAATAGCCCTAAATTTTTTTGAGAAAAACCAGAGAGTGCCCTTGTTTCCCATAGCCAGGTGCTAAAGGTGTAATAAAATGGAGATGGGGATGTTGAATGTGCTAGGAAAGAGCAAAAATGGGGAAGAAATGCATTAAAATTGCGACCAAAATAACCCAAAATGGCCTAAGTCCAAAGTCCGGAGGAAATAATACAAAGGGGTAACCATTGCGCCGGTTTCCACCGTAGGATGTGAGCAAGGGGGAGATAAATGGCCCTTGTTGATGATCATGGGGATAAGGTGTGCGAAGAATAGTCATAAGGGCAGTCGCGATGGTGGATACCGCCGGCTAGATGGAAACAGGAGAGGACATCGCGAGGATGATAAGCAGTAAGTGGTGTTGTTTTCATAAACATGCGATACCACTAGAGCGCAAAAGTAGATATCTGGCCACGTGGATGGCTCGGGGAAGCAGAGCAGTAGCTTATGGTCTAGATTAATAGACTGTAGAGGTAAGTGCAATATGACAGGCTAAACGGTACATATTGGCCTTTGGAGGATTGAAGATCCACAGTGATCCTCTCATTGAAAATATGCTCTCTGGTTAGGCAGGAAGGTGGTAGCGAAGTTGAAACCCATTTGCCAGATGTCACCACCAAAGGCGGTCACAGGGAGATAAGTGATAAAACAAAAACCGGTTTAGGGGCATGTGATCCCACTCTATCAGGGTATGAGGCTTAACGACCGACGATGGAAAATGGGAGACGTGGAATGATCCAACGGTGAAAACAGAAAGGGGTCAAATTAGTGGTTAAAGAGAAGGTTGGATCTAACGGTAGAGATCGACATGTGAAAGATCAACGACTGATATCGATAGGAAACTCGCAAATAAGCCCAGAGGATAAGCGAACACGATTTATATATATATCCACCTTTGGGTAAAGGTGACATTTTTATTTTTTCGGGGGCCTATTGGCTCAGGGAAGTCTCTGGTCGCAGGTAGGTTGAAGAAGAAACGTATTTTGTCACTGGGAAAGCCAACGAAGAGCCAGTCTACTGCAAGATTCAGGGTTCGATATTGTTCTGGGGGACAAGGTCTTCATCCTAGTATTGATATTCGACTTCGTGTCACCAAAACCAGCGGAAGTCTTAAGGTCCCCCAGACATGGCCGAGTGCAGAAGGGTCCATGCGTCCTGTGTTTGGTTTGGTTCAGACCAAAACAACCTGTTCTGTGTCCGTCTCTTGAAACCCCAAATTTCTGAATATGGAGGTCTCCCCAGAGATGTTAGTCATTTCCCTATTTCGTCAAAGTTTGCCTGAAAGTTGGTGGACCTCCGCAACCACCCATTTCGGGCTTGACCCACTAGAGACAATTTTCTCCAGTACTAGTGACTTCAGGCCTCAGCCCCAGTTGAGGGGAGAAGACCGAGGAAAGTGAACCGGGGAGACATCACTCCTACCCATACGAGTGCAAAGGTGGGGTTCTCAAGGGATTATAATCATGCTAAGGAGAGGCTCAAAAGTTAATGGAGGCAGCTGGCTAGGAGAACATCTTCGGGAATCAATTTTGGTTTTCCCCTATCTAGTGACCAGCTGGGGCAGTTACCATGCTACTTTTTCCTTCTTTGGTGAAAATGTTAGGAAATATAAAGGGCCGAAGGGACAGGTGGTAGAGGCACAGGTTGGAGGCAGGTCACTTGTGCAAACAGTTGGATGGCCTAAGTAGCTGCGCAAATAATGTGACCCACGTCTTTCGGCATGTGGGGGAAAAGTGGGGTGAAAGGTTGTGACGTGGACAAGGCTAGGGGGATAAGTGGTTTGAAAGAATCTTTTCTGCTGTCACAATGATTGTCGATGTGAGGTAGGCCACCTCAGCATTTCCATATGCTCCACCATCTATTTAGATATCTTTTCCAAGCGTGTTTTAGGTCAGCTCAGACCTTGGGAATCGTTGCGGCTTAATTGGGGGTCCGATCAAGTTATCATGGAGATTATGGACACACGTAGTCGCTATCATCATCACAACAGTTATAGATATGGTTTTTTCATCTGTTATGCAGGATCAGTATATAAGGAGGATGGTACACCTAGCGGCTCGGGGCATCTTTCAGTTGGGATTGGATCATGGAAGAAGAACAAGGGTCCGAAGTGGTGTTCATGCCTGAACAGGCATGGTCTAAGTTGGAAGGAAAGCTTGTTCCTTCTTCTCGTATGGTGTTTGACCATGAGGAATCCAGCTCCGGTAGTGGCGATGAGAAGGCGGAAAAGCGAAAAGTGTGCAAAAGAGTTCGGCGTCGGAAAAAGGAGAAAGTTCCCGAAGGAGAAGGAGGCATCTAACAAGACACAAAGTTCGTCCATGATCTCACGCTCTCCACTGTGAAAGTGACACATCCTCCTTCTATTGAAGAATCACAGGATGATATCTCTCTAAAGGTAGAGGACTTGTTTGATTCACAAGGCCGATTGAAGTCTCTGAAGTGAGGTGGCGCTCTATTCATAATATTTTTGTTCCCTGTCTTAGTCAGTGTATTTTGAACTTGACCCGAATGTAATATTCGAAATTTAGAGCTGTCTAGGTGGCAGCATGTTTTTGTTTGTTTCCCAAGGACTAATTCAAGGCCAAGAGCCTATGAAATATTTGTAATAGAAGAATTATGGGTTGGAAAATCATTAGGCTAAGGCCTGAGGGGCGAGCCTGGTTTGAGAATTTCATATTAATACAAATGTGCAGTGCCTATGGTAGACTGTTTTGCAGATATTCCTGTGTCATTGTAACTTGTAGTCAGTCTTTTCCTTCTTCTCAATGTGCATGTGATTCTTGTTATGCCTTTACATTATGTTTTTCATTTCATGTATGAGATCAGTGTATAATAGTTTGGAATTCTCGAAAACTCGCTCTGACTATTATCTTAGATGTTCACAAAATATTTCTGCTAAAGTTGGTATTGAATTCATATTTTATGGATGCTCATATCAATGGACTGTTCTTATTTTCCTCTTTTACCACCAGAAAATATCTTTACGACGACAAGTGAATGGCTACCTTGCCTCTATTAGACTAGTCTGCACTATAGCACTATTATCTGATTTATATGTAATACCTTGACTCCATTGCCCAATTGTTTTCCATTGTGATTATCCCTCCAACATTTTTTCACACTCTGTCTCATTAGAAATCTGACCTTTTGTTAATAGTTTAATTGAATATTTTTTAGTAATGAAAGTTGGTATGTTTGTTCATTGTTGATGCCTTTGGATATTTCCAGTCTTTCAGATATTTGCAGAGAGAGCCCTCTTAGACTATGCTAGGTCAGTAGCATTATTCCAAAGTTTGTTAGTGGTTACCCCGACTTGCTCTCTCCCGCAACCCAAGGGGTACGATTTGCGTGTTAACAGCAGTGCTGCGAAGAGCCCGATCTACAGAGATCCGGAAAGGCAGAAGAGTTGACGGAAGACGGGACATATTCCGGTTAGACCATCGGTGGTCTATTTTTGGTAAATATGCTCCATGATTTCCAGGCGACGAGTAAGGAGCAATGCCGAAGGAAATCTTTTGGTCGCACATGTGAAAGAACTACTACCTGAACTAGTCACATAAGACCATTAGAGGAAGAAGGTCTCAGTGAAAGTGACCTATTGGTGTACGCACGACATGGAGGCTGATAACGATGTGAGCATGCGCTAAAGGTGGCCACGATGGAAGATTCGCTACCAGAAACTAGCAAGTTCGATTTCCTGAAAACCGTGACAGTTTGTAAACTTAAGGGTTTTTTGCCTGCGAATTTTAAGACATGACCTACAGGCATGATCTTTAAATAAGGCATATTTTGTATGGGAAAGGGTTACTCTTGAGAGAGAAGAGGGTTGAGAGAGAAGAGGGTCTACAGTTGAGTGCACAGACAAGAAATGTTGTACCCTTCCCAAAGACTAATACAACAACAGTTCTTGTGGACGTAGCTCCCATCCTGGGGGTGAACCACATTAAATCTTGTGCAGTGTGATTGTTTATGTGTTTTTTCACTTGTTTGTTTGCTTACGAATGAATAATTGAGTTCTCATTTATCGGTTGATATGTTCATACTTTTATATGTATTCACCATGGGAATGAGATGGGAATAATAAGTTAAGTATTACATGAATGGATGAATGTTGAATGCGCAGTATTTCTGAGTTAATAAATGCATAATTAATTTAGATAAGCAATTAAGTCGGAGAGTTTGCACCATGCGACTCCCTCAACGCGCAACACAAGGTGTGCGTAGAGTTCTGTGTTTTGTTCCATTGCATAAGTCATGAGATTGCATAACCTAAGGCATTAGATGAACGAATGAATATTAAGTAAAGTCATCAATATCTGTTAAGTCTGAAGAGGAAGCGTATAAGTCAGTTGCGTTGTCATTTTGTTTGAGGCCTGTCCAAACCACGCATTCCTTGGACGCACTGGTTGTCCAAGCATTTTAGATTACATAAGTGGTGACCATGATGCAGGGTATCATCGCGTAGTCTTCAATTCGCAGTGCGAGTCTTGTAGTGCGTTGCGCAGTAGTTCCGTCCAAACAACTCATCACATAGCTGTGGAAACCTAATTCTGCAACACCCCCATAGCTACAGCTCGAGTGAAACCTCATCTTGTTCGCATGATGTTGCTGCAAGGGCTGGTGAGAAGGGGTTTTGTTGGTTCCTTGAAACCACGAAGAACCTATGTCTACATTGGAAACCTCTAGAATAGTCATTTAAGCCAACAGTCATTGATGCAGAAGTTGGTCTCTTTCAATATTATCCTCATGTCATTGCTGCTCTTTGGCGCGTGCCTATACGTGATACGTACCTTTATGCTAACTTGGTCTAAATGTTAGTATTGGCTTTGAATCTCATTCTGACAATATTGTGCCATTAGGAAAGGTGTCCCTGCACTGTCTGTATTGTTCATCCTACCATCGTGCTACATGGACATGCTGTACATACTGATCCGTCTTTTGGTAGAATTCCTTCATGAAATCGCAAATTTGTACCTGGTGCCACAAAACCAAGGGCATTAATAGAACATGACATTTTCAATCTAAATATATATGTACATATTCAACATGTACAGTATGAAAGTATGCAAAATTAGAATACCTATGACTTCACCAATGCAATTTTTTTGCTTTCCTTCGCACTATCTACTTGATATGTTATCTATTTGAAGTTCTGCATTTCTACTGACATCCTCCCAAATTCGTGCTCCTCGGTTTCATGGATGCAGCAGCTCAATAATGAAAATCCACTACACCTACAACATGTCCCATATAAACATGATCGTTTATAATATTTTTGTCCTTCAGGTCTTCGACACATTATGCTATGTATAAATTCTCTGGATGCATTCGGTGGTTGTAACGATGGGCATTCCTGCACAATGTTAGTATGCAAATCACAAAATATATGTCTATATGTATCATAATACTACTCAAATTCTACATGGTATCTACAGCAACATGTGTTGTGATCAATGCAAATTCTAACATACCAGGGTTTGCATTTTTCAAAGGACCTTTGGCCCAAGTTCAATTGTGAGTGCTCATTCTTGAACCTATCATAGAGTTCTGTTTGTGTCGTGTCAAGGAATTTCTTGACATGGGTTTCACACCCCTTAACGCCTTTTCTCAACTTTAACACATCTCTTTGATTCTATGATGGTCTAGTGTTATCATGCCAAAAATTTTGTACTGGTTCTTTAACAGTATCAACAAGCTTCATGTTTGAATGAGGTAACCTACCCAAAAAGGGCCAGCAATCTTTTTGGCCTAGTGTCTCAAGTTTTTCTCTAATAGTAGAATACTTTTGAGGAGTCTTTCTATCTACTTTAAATATTTTACGCAGGCAACGTTGACTTGTGGATTTGTCTACGATCGATTCCGACAGTACACGATGGGTCACATTAAAATATTTTGTACGAGAAGTTTTTCCAATCAAATTAAATGCAAATTGTATATTTCTAACAACATGATCGTTGGCCTCTCAACTTCTAACTACCTTTATGCCCAAAATTCTCCTAACATGAGCTAGACAATGTGGTTTTAACAAATCCAAAAACAATTGAAAGTTTGTTGCATCGGTTTTGGATTCAAAAAATTCTTTGATTATCTTGTTACAATGGAAATCAATATTGCATTTGGGAAACTTACCTTCAAGTCCTGAAAATTAACTTTCATTCACATGAATACATCTTGGAGTTCTTTGGTGTACGCTTGATAGTCGAGGCAAGGGAGTTGGATAGGAAGTACTAGTCTTGTCACCGAGTTGTTGTGGCCCTTCGTTCAAAATTTGGTCCTGCAAGGGAGTGTGTTCGACATGTGTGTGCTGTTCTTCGGGAGGTTTCCAATTAACAACATGTTCAACATCCATCCCTTCATACTCGATATCAAGCAAGATTTGATTGACTTCAACCACTTTTTCGTTGCTTGTTGATGGATCTAAGGCACTAACATCTTGATGTTTATGGTTTTCCATGTACAACCTGGCCTTTTCTCTTATCTCATGGGACTTTTTAGGGGGCATCTCCTTCCTTATAGACTTTCTTTTATTATTACGTCTGTTTCCCATATTCAATACGTTTTTTAACAAAACAAAAATATCACCCCTGCAAGAATGAACAACAAATAAGATATTAAAACTCGATGTATCAATTGATTATGTACAACAACATCTAGTGAGAATGTTTTCATATAATCTTAAAAGCTATTGAGAATGTCATAGATATAACAACATTACCTCTAGGAACTCAATTGGATCGTATTGGATGGTGTTATGGGATGTTAGTAGGAGCACATTTCCTACAAAAGGAGAAGCTCCTACTCACTTCATTTTCATGTCCAGGATGAGGGAAAATAGCCCCAAAAGATTACTTGAGTTTGATTCTTTAGGTGTTTGTGTGATTTGTTGTAAAGAAATCATGAGGAATTCAACAAATGTTTGTGTACTAGATGAAGTTATGTGATTATGAAAGCTTATTGGTGGTGATGCAAGCAAGTTTTTTTTATTATCTTCATGAAAGCTTCAAAGCATTGCTTGGTGCATGTTGTAGTTTTTTTGTGGTAAGATGTTTTTATTGTCTATGTTGAAGATTAAGAAGACTAAAATACATCTATCATACAATTTATGAAGAAAAACTAAAATAGACACAATTCAAACAAAGTGAATGAAGACTAAAATACATTTAACAAGAGGAAGAGGTAACCATATATCAAGGATTATGATTGCTCTTCTCTTCAAATGTAAAATGCTCTTTTGATGTATCCACTATATGTAAGAAGAGTTAAAATGTGTCCAACCAGCATGAGAATTCAATCCAAGGAGCCAAATAGAGTCCAAGTATTGTGTATTCAATCAAAGGAGCCAAATAGAGCCCAATTGGTGTGTATTCAATCCAAAGAGCCAACTAGAGCCCCAACTTTTGTGTATTCTATCCAAATTGTCAAAGAAACACCAGATAGTGTCTAAATTCAATCCAAGATGCAAATGGATGTAGGGATGTGCGTGAAAACAGCGAAAAATGTGCGTGGAATAAGAGAAAAAATGCAAGAGAAGAGCGTGGGTTATTTTCTGAATTTTATGCTCAATAGGGACGTGCACATGCTAGGAGCGCGTGCACGCTAGATGCGCGTGCGCATTGCTAGGGTATGCGCGCTCCTCTTGAACGTTAAATAGTTTGGTGGGTAACATTTACTTCATTTATTGCCCAATAAATTGATATGTTTTGGTTTGTTCCTAGAGCCCCTTCCCCATAAAGGCCTTTAGGCCCTCTTCTAAACATTAATCCTTAAGAGCATAAGTACACAAGATGATGATGAGGAAGAGGGTGATGACGATGAAGATGATCATTATGCATATGAAGATGACAAAGATGATGATGTTGATGAAGATGAAGATGATGGTGATGATGATGAAGATGTTGATGATGCTGATGATAGTTATGAAGATTATGATGATGATGATGAAGAAGATGATGATGATGATGGAGATGTTGATGAGGAAGGGGGAGATGACAATGATGATGATGATGAATATGATGATGATAATGATGATGATGATAATCATCATCATCATCATATTAATCCTCATCACCTAAATCATCTTCATCATCATAAGGAGCTTCTCTAATTTTGGATATGTGGAGGATATAAGATGATGATGGTGATGATGATGTTGGTGATAAAGATGATTATGATGATGATGATGATGATGATGATGATGATGGAGATGTTGATGAGGAAGGGGGAGATGACAATGATGAGCAAGAGGAGGACGATGATGATGATGAGGATAATGATGATGATGATGATGATGATGATCAAGATGAAGATGATGATGATCATCATCATCATCATCATCATCATCATCTAAATCGTCTTAATCATCATAAGGAGCTTCTCTAATTTTAGATATAACGAGGAAATAAGATGATGATCATGATGATGGTGATAATGATGAAGATGTTGATGATGATGGTGGTGATCATGATGAATATGTTGATGACGATGATGATGGTGATGATGATGACGATGAAGATGTTGATGATGGTGATGATGGTGGTGATGACGGTGGTGATGATGATTATGATTAAGATAATGAAGAAGAAGAAGAAGATGATGATGATGATATAAAGAGCTTCTCTAATGATGATGAAGAGGAGGACGATGATGATGATGATGATGATATAAAGAGCTTCTCTAATGATGATGAAGAGGAGGACGATGATGAGGAGGAGGAGGAGGAGGATGATGATGATGATAATGATGATAATGATGATGATTATGATGATGATGATCATCATCATCTTCATCCTCATCATCTAAATCATCTTCATCATCATAAGGAGGTTCTCTAATTTTGGATATAAGGAGGATATAAGATGATGATGATAATGAGGATTATCATGATGATGATGATGGTGATGATAATTAAGATGTTGATGGTGATGATGATGGTGATGATGATGATGATGATGAAGAAGATGATGATGATGGAGATGTTGATGAGGAATGGGAAGATGACAATGATGATGAAGAGGAGGACGATGATGAAGAGGAGGACGATGACGATGATGATAATGATGATGATGGTGATGACGACGATGATGATGAGGAAGATGATGATGATGAAGAAGAAGATCACGATCATCTTCATCCTAATCATCTAAATCGTCTTCATCATCATAAGGAGCTTCTATAATTTTATATATAAGGATGATATAAGATGATGATGATGATGATGGTGATGATGATGAAGATGTTGATGACAAGGAAGAGGGTCATGACGATGAAGATGTTGATGATGATGATGATGGTGATGAAAATGTTGATGATAAAGATGAAGAAGATGATGATGATGGAGATGTTGATGAGGAAGGGGGAGATGACAATGATGATGAAGAGGAGGACGATGATGAGGATGAGGATGATGATGATGATGATGATGAAGATGATGATGATGATGATCATCATCATCATCGTCATCATATTCATCATCATCTAAATTGTCTTCATCATCATAAGGAGATTCTCTAATTTTTGATATAACGAGGATATAAGATGATGATGATGATGATGGTGATAATGATGAAGATGTTGATGATGATGATGATGGTGATGATGATAAAGATGTTGATGACGATGATGATGGTGATGATGATGACGATGAAGATATTGATGATGGTGATGATGGTGATGATGATGATTAAGATGGTGAAGATGATGATGATGATGATGATGATATAAGGATATTCTCTAAAGATGATGAAGAGGAGGACGATGATGATGATGATGATGATGATGATGATGATGATGAGGGTGAAGATGATGATGAAGATGAAAATGATGATGATGATGATGATCATGATGATCATGATCATGATCATCATCATCATCATCTTCATCCTCATCATCTAAATCATCTTCATCATCATAAGGAGCTTCTCTAATTTTGCATATAAGGAGGACCTAAGATGATGATCATGATGATGGTGATGGTGATGATGATGAAGATGTTGATGGTGATGATGATGGTGATGAAGATGATGATGATGATGATAAAGAAGATGATGATGATGGAGACCTTGATGAGGAAGGGGGAGATGACAATGATGATGAAGAGGAGGATGATGATGATGTTGATGATGATGATAATGATGATGATGATGATGATGATGATGATGATGATGATGAAGATGATGATGATCATCATCATCATCATCATAATCTTCATCCTAATCATCTAAATAGTCTTCATCAGCATACAAATCTTCTCTAATTTTCGATAAGGAGGATATAAGATGATGATGGTGATGATGATCAAGATTTTGATGATGCGAAAGAGGGTGATGACGATGAAGATGTTCATAATGATGATGGTGATGAAGATGATGATGATGATGATGATTATGATGATGAAGATGATGATGATGGAGATGTTGGTGAGGAAGGGGGAGATGACGATGATGATGAAGAGGATGACGATGATGATTTAGATGGTGACGATTTAGATGACAATCATCATCATCATCATCTCTTCATCATCATCATCTAAATCATCTTCATCATCATAAGGAGCTTCTCTAATTTTTTATATAACCAACATAGATCCATATTAAACCCGTATCTATAATGCACCAAGAGGGATCCAATTTCTTGAGGTGTATTTCTTTTTTTTAAATTTAAACTCAAGAAATTTGATCTCTCTTGATTGATAGATCCGGGTTTAAGTTTTAAGTTTTTATTTTATAAACGAACATCTATTTTTTAACTACTTTTCATAATATTTTATTTTATGAACCAACATGGATTTTTTTAAAATACTTTCCATAATTTTTTATTTTCTGAGCCGACATAAATTTTTTAAATTATTTTGTTAGTAGCAAATGTTACATCACAAACGTTACAACATCTCCCCCATACTGGGTTGTAGAGCACCTCGTTTCTCTTGGTGCAACGAGGATATAAGATGATGGTGATGGTGATACTGATAATGATGAAGATGTTGATGATGATGATGATGGTGATGAGGATGAATATGTTGATGATGATGATGATGGTGATGATGATGACGATGAAGATGTTGATGATGGTGATGATGATGGTGATGATGGTGATGATGATGATGATGAAGAGGATGTTGATGGTGATGATGATGTTATAAGGAGCTTCTCTAATGATCATGAAGAGGAGGACGATGATGATGATGATGATTATCATCATCATCATTTTCATCTAAATCGTCTTGATCATCATAAGGAGCTTCTCTAATTTGTGATATAAGGAGGATATAAGATGATGATGAGGAAGAGGGTGATGATGATGAAGATGTTGATGATGATGATGATGATGGTGATGAAGATGATGATGATGATGATGATGATGATGATGATGGAGATGTTGATGAGGAAGGGGGAGATGACAATGATGATGAAGAGGAGGATGGTGATGATGATGATGATCATCATCATCATCATCATCGTCTTCATCATCATCATTTAAATTTCCTTCATCACCATAAGGAGCTTCTCTAGTTTTGGATATAAGGAGGATATAAGATGACGATGATGATGATGATGATGGTGATGACGATGAAGAAGTTGATGATGATCATGATGGTGATGAAGATGATGATGATGATGATGAAGAAGATGATGATGATGGAGATGTTGATGAGGAAGGGGGAGATGACAAAGATGATGAAAAGGAGGATGATGATGATGACGATGATGATGAATATGATGATGATGATGATGATGATGATCATGATCATGATCATGATCATCATCATCATCATCATCATCATCATCTTTATCCTCATCATCTAAATCGTCTTCATCATCATAAGGAGCTTCTCTAATTTTGGATATAAGATGATTATGATGATGATGATGGTGATAATGATGAAGATGTTGATGATGCTGATGCTGATGAAGATATTGATGACGATGATGATGGTGATGATGATGATGATGAAGATGTTGATGATGGTGATTATGGTGATGATGATGATGATGATTAAGATGATGAATATGGTTATGATGATGATGATATAAGGAGCTTCTTTAATTTTGTTGAATCATTACTAGTGTGAGATGATGATGATGATGATGATGATGATGATGATGATGATGATTATGATGATGACGACGTTGAAGATGATGGTGATGATGATGACAATGATGATGATGAGAAGAAGATGATGATGAGTAAGAGGGTGATGAGGAAGATGATGATGAGGAAGATGATGATGAGGAAGAGGGTGATGACCATGATAATGATCCAAGTTTGGATGATGATAAGATGGTGGTGATGATGATGATTATTATGATGACGCTGAAGATGACAAAGATGATGATGATGATGATGATGATGATGATGATGATGATGATTATGACGATGATGATGATGATGATGATGATGATGATGATGATGACGATGATGATGATATTCATCAGGGCGGGCACACGAAGATGGTCCCCATTTTCATTGCAATGGGGGCGGGTTAGTGGAAAAAAAATGGCGTGTACACACCTAAGGAAGCGCGTACGCACCACTAGGTTCAGTACCGAACCGAGGCGTGTGTGTGTATATGGAGTGTACATGTTCCTGGTGCATGCATGCAATAGTGGCGTGCATGCACCTCTGTTGCGCGCACACGCCTCTATTAAAATAAAATTAAAAAATAGTGCCCAATTTCTGCATTGTTCCATTGGGTCGGCCGAGCATGACTTGCACCTCTGCATACGCGTCATTTCAACCACCAAAGTTGCCGAAATCAACTTCAAAACCACCCCACAACACCCACTAAGTCATCGACAGGGCTATTGATAGGTAAATATCAAGTTTTGTTTTCATTTTATTCATTCTTTGTATATTTTTTAATTTTTTTTGTTTATTTAATTGTAAATAATTCTCAAATTTTGAAAACAATGAACCAATTTTCTATTGCAGATTGTAAACTGAGACAATGAGTGAAAAAGATGTTAACCCCGAGTCCGGTGGAACATAAGAAAACCGAAACCTTGGACCCAATGCCGAAGAAAACCGTGAACACAATCCAAATGCTGAACAAAACCAAAACCCACAACCTAATTTTGAACAAGATGACCTTAACCACTATGTAAATGAAATGCGAGTGCACACTCACAAACTTAGAAACTCTAGTGAACCATCTCGATTGTCTCTTGCCACGTTAATTGAGAACTCAATTGACTCCCTCATACATGCACACTAGTAATTGATCAACATGACTCAATTTAGAGCTAGGATGCGGGATTACTACTCCACGGGCATCTCCAAGGAAGCAATAAAAGATTTGAACATTACAAAAGCCCAATTACATAGTATGTTCACCGATCCAAAAATACGCCAACCACCAAACATTACAAATCCACGTGTCTGCATGGATTGGTGTCATTACCAACCCTGGAGGGACAATTGGATGCGAAGGTGGTTCATGGTGTACGATAAACCTCCCTATAATAATAGGGAGGTTCCACAGTACTTCCTTCGCCAACTGTGGGCTGAGTTTTGTCTCGGTTTACATGTCAACTATTCTGACATAATCGAGTTCCAGGGTGTTGGGCGTGGCTCTGCCCAAGATCGATCTGCTTCCAGGAGGAACCCACTAAGAGGGCCACCAGCTCCGAGGCATGACCCCAACCCCTCTCCCTAGCCACCTCAGTTGCCCCATAAGCTTGATCAGATCAAGGTGGCAATGAGGAATGTTGCACATGGTCTCCTCAGACACACCTCCTTTGTAGCAGTGACTACAGTGGAGAGGTCGAGTGACCTTGATAGAGATCCAGGTGCAGGCCCTTCACGACAGGGCCAGGATAGACCCATGATCGATGGTAGCCATGCTGGGCATTCCAGTTCAATGAGGATAATGCCACATCTTTGTCCCCATTGCGGGCACACTTTCCTTGGCCAGATCGAGGGCTGTTATATGGATCAGGTCAGCAATTTTTTGAATGTGTTTTCAATCATCACTTTATAACTTGTAAAGTATTTTGAAATTTTTTTTTTTTTACTTAAACTATAATTTCAATGTACAGTTATTTAGAATTGATACATTGAGATGGGAGAACATAGAATCTCCCAACCTAGATGTAGCAATGGCAGCTGCAACTTAAATTGTGGCACCCCACATGAAGGTATTTTCAGTACCTAACACAATTTTGTTATTACTTATGTCATTTATATTACTCAAGTATTTATATTTATGGCATACACGTTGATAGTTCGTACAATGCTTTTGAATATCTTGATTTCCTAGATAATGATTGTTTAACATGTTCATAACATGCATGCATTTTGTTGTCCACAAGTGTTTCGTGACTACAGTGATCAGCCACCCCCGCCAGGGATTGACACATCACCATATACATAGGTACAATGTGTAGTTATAAGAATGGTTTTAATTTGATTTGTTATGACTTACTATGGTTTAATGTATTGTTTGTTTACTAAATTGTGATATTACAAATGTATATGTAGGTTCCACTAGCAGCTATGTCTCCGCATTTTAGTCCTGTGTATCCACCCTCTCCCATGAGTCCCCTCCCTCACTTTCATCTAGACCCCTCCCTACGTCCACCCCCTCCCTTCCATCTAGCCCCTCCTCTCCTACCATACTCCCCCCTCCATCCATCCTCCCCCACTCTCCCACCCCCCTACGTCCATACATCCCCCCCAATTTATCCACGCCCCCATGTCTATCCATCCTCCCCCATTCGTCCACACCCCCCCTTCCTTCCACCTTCCCCTCTTCGTCCACAACCTCCCATTTGTCCATCCTCCTCCCTCCATGTAGGACTGCCCTCCCATGTACCATCCCTTAACACGGTCCCTATCCCTTTTCGTTCGACACCCTCTATCCTACAACCGGTAGGGGTTCATCATCCACATGGTCCTCCTCCACCCCATACCACCATGTCTTCTCCCACCATATCATCCCCACTTCCCACCACTATTGTGGAATCTACTCTTCCAATATCCTCATCAGTATCTCCAGTGGTTGCACCTCTAGTGGCTGCCACTACATCTGCGCCCCCCCCCATCACTGCATCGGAGTTGGTTGTTCGGCCATTTTCTCCACCTGCTAGCCCAGAAGGCCAACCATGTTCATCGTCGGAGGTGTTCACGGTGAGAATCAAGTTAATTTATGGAAATATTTTGATGCATTAACAAAAATTAATTTAAGCAATTATGACTGTTCAATGAAATGATTGTTTTAAATGTTGTAGGTTGGAATTACTGAGAGGCTTCACAGATCCAGGACACATGTCCAACGTTTCCCACTCATGTCAGAGGTGATTTATTTAAGATTCGAATTCTACATTTGTTTTATAAATGTGGTAAATGTTGCAAATGCTTGAAAATGACAGTATCATATATCATTTGTTCCAGAGCCCAGAGAGATGGTCTACTCCGAGACGGACCAAGACCCGAGGCACCAGTAGCTCGAAGAGTAGGAAGATCAACTTTGGATCTGCACCTGGGAGTGACGACGGTGGTCACAATGCTTGACACACCATGTGTTATGTACATTAGCCATGATGTGGCACTTTTGTGCACCAGTTTTGATGTACTTTGTATCTATGCCACGAGTTGCCATGTATTTTGTATCTACGGCATGAGTTGTTGCATTTTGTGTAGGGCACGAGTTTCCATTGTACGTACATTGGAAACCATGTTCCACTATTCACCATAAATTGTATATGTTTGGATGAGTTTTGTAGCCTCGATGTACATGGATTTTCAGTTATGTGATTTATATATCTCGTTGTCTAATGTGGTTGTCTCATGTTGTGTGTATCATGATGTGATGTTGTGTAAATTTGGGTTTTACCTAGATCTTAGAAAAGAAGTTGGATATCATAGTTCAGCTTGGTTTATCTTTCCACATGTAAAAGCTTCTAATGGTATCTATGTTAAGAGAACATTGTAAACATAGGCTAACTCAAACAAAATCATGTGTGAGAATTAATATAAAAACAAATGGAATAAATGGATGGACAAATCACACCTCATGGCACATAAGATATATATTGGGAACTTGAGTACTAGGAAAAGAACACTTAAAAATAGAAAATGTCCATTGTCGTCAAAAGGTTAAAATGAGATCCAACATGATTTTTAATATCTCTACATAATGAGATCCAAAAAGGCCATACTCTACATAATGAAATGTCATCACTAGTATTTATTTTGACCATTTTGTCCACTTAATATCATGCAAAAAATTAATAACAAAGTTATGGAATCATTTCTTAATCAATTGTCACCGTACAAATAAGACAACCTTGAGCACAATGTATAGCTAGCTCATTAATTCTCACTCACAGATATAGCCACCTTTGATTTGATGACCATCACATCCACTACCATTTACAATTAGGACTTCCTTAATTTATCATTATGTGATAGCGATCTAATTTTATGTATGCATATATGTGTATAGTGGTTTGGATTCAAATGTATGCAGATGAATATATATGTACAATGAAAATGATTTAATCTTTACATGTATTATAATTTAGGGCTAGATCTTAGGATACATAATAGGGTGTCATTGTGATTAGAATACAAACTAGGGTTTATGCTACCAACTAGGGTTTTTAGGCTAGGATCTCGTGTTTCTAGGCTAGGATCCAAGATCTAGGGTCACCATATTAATGTTTAATTCCACTATCATGTCATCATTCTCACCAATACCATGCCCACTACTACAATCACCATCAAGCCTCTCAATCCCACTTTGAATATTTCCCATACTTCCAAGTTAAAATTGATAGGTCTTGTTGCTAAAATCTTTTCACTTATCTATTCACATAGACAAATCCACTCTTGTGAAAGATTTGTTGTAGCTTGGTATGTGCAAGTTCACATGCAATAATACTTGAGAGATCATTTTACCCCATGAACCATGGAAGATTCATTGGAGTCATATGAACCTCATTGTCATCACCCCAACCATGGTCAAGATGCCAAGATCCATCCTTAGTAGACAATACATCATGTTGGCACCCATACCACACTCAAAGATAAAAAATTCTATGAAAGGGCATGTTTGGGGGTTGAGGGAATCTTGATTTTTTTATAATCACACATGAGAGGTTCTTAGAGTCAAATACATTGGATATAAATAAATTCCCCAACGCCTTCATCATCTTCATCACCATCGTCATCATCATCAATGCCTTCATCATCACCACCATCTTCATCATCATCATCATCACCATGACCATCAACTTCACCACCATCACCATCATCATCAACTTCACCATCTTCATCATCATCACCATCTTCGTCATCATCACCATCTCCATCTTTTGGATGCGAGATGGAACCATCACCATCTTAATCATCACCATCACCATCACCATCAACCTCACTACCATCACCATCATCATCAACGTCACCATGTTCATCATCATCACCATCTTCATCACCATCTCCATCTCCATCTTTTGGATGCGAGACAGAACCATCACCATCTTCATCATCACCATCACCATCATCATTAATGTCACCATCTTCATCATCATCACCATATTCATCACCATCACCATCACCATCAACCTCACCACCATCACCATCATCATCAACGTCACCATCTTGATCATCATCATCATCCTCATCATCATCACCATCTCCATCTTTTGGATGCGAGATGGAAACATCACCATCTTCATCATCACCATCACCATCATCACCATCACCATCATCACCACCACCACCATCTTCATTATCATCACTATCTTCATCATCATCACCATCTCCATCTTTTGGATGCGAGACAGAACCATCACCATCACCATCACCATCAACCTCACCACCATCACCATCATCATCACCATCACCATCAACCTCACCCAAACCCTAGCACTAAGCCATCTTTTCCATCCTCACCATCACCATAACTGTCACCATCAATGTCTTCATCATCACCACCATATCCATCATCATCATTGAATCTAAATCTAACCCTAATTCAATTTCCCTCTATAACCCTATCCCTAACCCTCACCCAAACCCTAGCACTAAGCCATCTTCTCCATCCTCACCATCACCATCCTCATCACCACCACCATCTCCATCATCACCACCATCTCCATCATCATCATTGACTCTAACTCTAACCCTAATTCAATTTCCTTCTATAACCCTTTCTCTAACCCTCACCCAAACCCTAGCATTAAGCCATCTTCTCCATCTTCACCATCACCATCACCGTCACCATCAATGTCTTCATCATCACCACCATCTCCATCATCATCATTGACTCTACCTCTAACCCTAATTCAATTTCCTTCTATAACCCTAGCCCTAACCCTCACCCAAACCCTAGCACTAAGCCATCTTCTCCATCCTCGCCATCACCATCACCATCACCGTCACCATCAACATCTTCATCATCACCACCATCTCCATCATCATCATTGACTCTACCTCTAACCCTAACTCTAACTCCAACTCTAACTCTAACTCCAGGATCCTCATCAAAGCCTCCATCATCATCTTCATGACCATCGCCATCGCCATCACCATCATCATGAACCTCTTCATCATCATCACCATCATCATCATCATACGTGCTCGATGGAATATTTTCCAGAGTTGACCCCCATGTGCAAAAATTGCACACTCCCTCATTGACCAAAACCCTAGTTTCCAAGATGGACGTACAAGATGAGGGAGGGGCCACAGGGCCAGATGGGAGGGGCACCCCTAGCACTATCCTGGCGTGCTGAATCCAACGTAGTCGACGGTTCATCGATCCGACCCACAGTCTTCATTCTATGGCTCGTCCTGTCTCGCATCCAAAAGGCCTTCAGGGACACCTGTTGGATACCTGCTGGGGGCATAGAACTCCAACCATGCAACAAAACCAGGTTCTGGGGAGTCTTGCAGGTGTTTCTAGGCAGGTTCCAGCTGGGAACACTAGCCACAAGTGCCCAGTGGGTGATTTTCAAGAGTTGACCCCCGTGTGCAAAAATTGCACACTCCCTCACTGAGTAAAACCCTAGTTTCCAAGATGGACATACAAGATGAGGGTGGGGCCACCGGGCTGGAGGGGAGGGGTACCCCTAGCACTATCCCAATGTGTTGAATCCAATGGAGTTGATGGTTCGTCAATCCGAGCCATGGTCTTCATTCTCTGGCTCGTTCCGTCTCACATCCAAAAGGCCTTCAGGGACACCTGTTGGATACCTGTTGGGGGTGTAGAACTCCAACCCTGCAAAAAAACTAGGTTGCGGGGAGTCCTGCAGGTATGTCCAGGCAGGTTCCGGCTGGGAACGCTAGCCACAAGTGCCTGGTGGGTGATTTTCTAGAGTTGACCCACGTGTGCAAAAATTGCACACTCCCTCACTGAGCAAAACCCTAGTTTCCAAGATGGACGTACAAGATGAGGGTGGGGCCACCGGGATGGAGGGGAGGGGCACCCCTAGCACTATCCTGGCATGATGAATCCAATGGATTCAATGTTTCGTCGATTCGAGACACGGTCTTCATTCGATGGCTCGTCCCGTCTCGCATCCAGAAGGCCTTCACAAACACCTGTTGGATACCTGCCGGGGGTGTAGAACTCCAACCGTGCAACAAACATGGTTTCCAGGGAGTCCTACAGGTGTGTCTAGGCAGGTTCTAGCTGGCAGCACTAACCAAAAGTGCCCGGTGGGTGATTTTCCAACGTTTTCCCCCCGTGTGCAAAAATTGCACACTCCCTCACTGAGCAAAACCCTAGTTTCCAAGATGGACGTACAAGATGAGGGTGGGGCCACTAGGCCGCAGGCGAGGGGAACCCCTAGCACTATCCCGGCGTGCTGAATCCAATGGAGTCAATGGTTTGTCGATCCGAGCCATGGTATTCATTCTATGGCTCATCCCGTCTCACATCCAGAAGGCCTTCAGGGACACCTCCAAGTGTCCTTGAATGGCCTCGGGGTTCTCGACTAGAATGCCCGTAGCACCGAAACCGTGGCTCGGTTTGCGAATTTGTCGATTCCGGTGGATCTGGGATGGTGGGTTTCAGCTAGGGGACCCCGCACAGCATCCCTCGAAGACCCAGAAGTGGTGTCAATGGGCCATCTTCGGAGCTGGGGTTTTGGTCAGTGAAGGCCATGCCAAATTCACTAAAGGGGGCCATTTCTCACCCGGAGGCCCATTATCATGCTTGGGCACCGTGGATATGTCCACAATGGCCACATGGACCTATGGGATCTGACGAAATACAACTCCGCTCTTCGATTTAGGTTCCGTGTCCGCGGAGCAAATGCCCTAAGTGTTCTTGAATGGCCTGGGGTGCCCAACTAGAATGCCCGTAATGCCCGAACCATGGCTCGGTTCATGAATTTGTTGACTCCGGTGGGTCCAGGACACTAGGTTTTAGCTAGGGCACCCCCCACAGTGTGGCTCGAAGACCCGAAAGTGGTGCCTATGGGCCATCCCCGGAGCTAGAGTTTTTCTTAATGAAGGCCATTCCAAATTCCCTCAATGGGTCCATTTCTCATCTGGAGGCCCCCGTGCATGCATGGCCACCATGGACAGGTCCACTATTACAATGTGGACCTGTGGAAGCTGACAAAATCCAAGTCCGCTCACTGGTTTGGGTTTCGTGGACATGGAGCAAATGCCCTAAGTGTCCTTGAATGGACCTGGGGTGCCCGACTAGAATGCCCATAACGCCTGAACCGTGGCTCGGTTCGTGAATCTGTTGAATCCCGTGGGTCTGGGGCACCGGGTTTAAGGGAGGGGACCCCCCACAGCATGCCTTGAAGACCCAGAAGCAGTGCCAGTGGGCCATCGCTAGAGCTAGGGTTTTGCTTAGTGAAGGCCATTCCAAATTAGCTCAAGGGGGCCATTTCTTGTCCGGAGGCCCTCGGGCATGCGTGGCTACCATGGATAGGTCCACAATGGCCACGTGGACCTATGGGAGCCGAAGGAATCCGAGTTCGCTCACTAGGATGGGTTCCGTGGCCCTAGGGAAAATCCTCCAAGTGTCCCTGAACTGCCTTGGGGTTCCCGACTAGAATGCCCGTGGCACCCGAACCATGGCTCGGTTCGTGAATCAGTCAATTTCGGTGGGTCCGGGATGGTGGGTTTTAGCTAGGGGAACCCCCACAGCATCCCCCAAAGACCCGAAAGCAGTGCCAACGAGCCATCTCCGGATCTAAGGTTTTGCTTAGTAATGGCCATTCCAAATTTTCTCAAGGGGGCCATTTCTCGTCCGGATGCCCCCAAGTATTCATGGCCACTATGGACAAGTCCACAATGGCCATGTGGACCTATGGGAGGCGACGGAGTCCAATTCCTCTGGCCGATTTGGGTTCCATGGCCCTGGGTAAAATCCTCCAGGTGTCCCTGAACGGCCTCGGGGTGCCCGACAAGAATGCTCGTGGCACCTGAACTCTGGCTTGGTTCATGAATCTGTCGACTCTGGTGGGTTTGGGACAGCAGGTTTCAGCTAGGGGACCCACCACAGTGTCCCCCGAAGACCCAGAAGCAGTGCCAATGAGCCATCTCTGAAGCTAGGGTTTTGCTCAGTGATGGCCATTCCAAATTCTCTCAAGGGGTGCATTTCTAGTCCGGAGGCCCCCGAGCGTGCGTGGCCACCATGGTGCCCGACTAGAATGCCCGTAGCACCCAAAGGCCATTCTAGATTTGCTCAAGGGGGGCATTTCTCGTCCAGAGGCAGAAGAAGATCAATTTTCGACAAAACAATGTAGTTAGCAGAAGAAAATCAATTTTCGACAAAACAATGTAGTTATTACATGTGGAAGCAGCAGTTTCCCATGGAAAACGAGTGTAGGGTTGAGCAAAGGAAAGATATTGGGAAATGGGCTATTACATTAGCTTTTTTGATGGCCAGCTATAGGTATATATGCTTTGGCGACTATAGGTATCTATGCTTTTCTTCCGAGGGAAATCCTATTTCCATCAGAAGAGAAGCATAGATACCTATAGCCGCCATATTTCCTTCTATAAACTGCTCGCCCATCGGAAAAGCTAATGTAATAATCTATTTCCCAACATCTTTCCTCTACTCAACCCTACGCTCGTTTTCCATGGGAAACCGCTGCCTCCACATTTAATAACTACATTGTTTTGTTGGAAATTAATCTTCTTCTGCTAACTACATTGTTTTGTCAAAAATTGATCTTCTTCTGCCTCTGGATGAGAAATGGCCCCCTCGAGCAAATATGAAATGGTCCTGACTGAGCAAAACCCTAGCTCCGGGGATGGCCCATTGGCACTGCTTCCGGGGCTTCAAAGCATGCTGTGGGGGGTCCCTTAGCTAAAACCCGGTGTCCCAAACCCACCGGAGTCGATGGGTTCACGAACCAAGCCACGGTTGAGGTGCCACGGGCATTCTAGTTGAGCACCCCCCGGGTCATTCAAGGACACCTGGAGGATTTTCCCCGGGGCCACGGAACCCAACCCGGCGAGAGGACTTGGATTCTGTCGCCTCTGATAGGTCCACATGGCCATTGTGGACCTTTCCACAGTGGCCACACATGCCCTGGGGCATCCGGACGAGAAATGCCCCCCTTGAGCAAATTTGGAATGGCCATCAATGACCAAAAACCTAGCTCCAGAGATGGCTTGTTGGCACCACTTCTGAGTCTTCGGGGGTAACTGTGGGTGGTCCCCTAGCTGAAATCTGTCGTCCCGGAACCACTGGAATTGACGGATTCGCGAACTGAGCCACAGTTCAGGTGCCACGGGTATTCTAGTCGAGCACCCCGGGGCCGTTCAGGGACACAAGGAACATTTGCCCCGGGGCCACAGAACCCAAATCGGCGAGCGGAATTGGATTTCATTGGCTCCCATAGGTCCACGTGGCCATAGTAAACCTGTCCATGGTGGCCATGCATTCCTGGGGGCCTCCGGACGAGAAATGGCCCCATTGAGTGAATTTGGAATGGCCTTCACTGAGCAAAACCCTAGCTCCGGGGATGGCCCATTGGAAATGCTTTCGGATCTTCGAGGCATGCTGTGGGGGATCCCCTAGCTGAAACCTAGCATCCCGGACCCACCAGAGTCGACGTATTCACAAACCGAGCCACGATTCGGGCATTACGGGCATTCTAGTCGGGCACCTAAGGGCCATTCAGGGACACTTAAGGCATTTGCTCCGCGGCCACGGAACTCAAACCAACAACTGGACTTGGATTTCGTCAGCTCCCACAGGTCCACATGGCCATAGTGGACCTGTCCATAGTGGCCATGCATGCCCGGGGGCCTCCGGACGAGAAATGGCCCCATTGAGTGAATTTGGAATTGCCTTCACTAAGCAAAACCTTGGCTCCAGGGATGGCCCATTGGCACCCCCGTTTAAAAGCAGGGAGTATTGTTTGAGCTTCTGTGAACAATAAAGGATTCGTTATCATTGCTAAGAGAATTTCTAAGGTTAGTTTCTCATAAAACAGAGATTGTATAAATCCAGCGGGTGTCCCTGAAGGCCTTTTAGATGCGAGACAGAACGAGCCGTAGAATGAAGACCGTGGCTCCGATCGACAAACCGTCAGCTCCATTGGATTTGGGACATCATGATAGTGCTAGGGGTGCCCCTCCCCTGTGGTCCCGTCACCTGGGTGTCACCATGTAGGTCCATCTTGGAAACTAGGGTTTTTCTCAGTGAGGGAGTGTGTAATTTTTGCACACGGGGGTCAACTTTGCAAAATCCTCCCCTGGGCACTTTGTGGTTAGCATTCCCAGCCAGAACCTCTCTAAACACACTTGCAGGACTCCCCAAAACTAGGTTTTGCTACATGGTTAGAGCTCGATGCCCCGACAGGTATCCAATGGGTGTCCCTGAAGGCCTTTTGGATGCGAGATAGAATGAGCCATAGAATGAAGACCGTGGCTCTGATCGACAAACCGTCAGCTCTGTTCGATTCAGGACGTCGGGATAGTACTAAGGGTGCCCTTGTGGCCCGGGTGTCACCTTGTAGGTCCATCTTGGAAACTAGGGTTTTGCTCAGTGAGGGAGTGTGCAAGTTTTGCACACGGGGGTCAACTTTGCAAAATTGTCCCGGTGTCACCTTGTTGTTGTTGGTTTCAAGATTTTATTTCTATACCTATCTATCCTACAAGTATAAAGAAAAATATACTTTCTTAGCGAAATTACTACTTCTCAAAACATTAAACATAATTTTGAAACTACTGAGAATCACACGCACTGTGGGATTCCCGATTGTTACCAGACCTAGTTCACTAAATGATAAAGGATTGTTTCATTTCTTGGGTTGTTTTTTGTTGCATAGTGACATCCTTGTTGACATCAAGAGTAATAAAAAACATAGATGGAGGTAAGTGTAGTGGGATAAGGTAATGCAAAGTGATATTTTATAGGAACTCAAGCAAACAAAACAACCTCTTTGAAAATGTGTTGAATATTGCAAGAAAAAAGTTACTCAATATTTAAGGGAAAAGGAAATTCAATAGAGGTCCAAATGATTTATCCAAGTGAGGAAATAAGGTTAAAGGACTAGAGGGATCATTGGCATCATTTTATGAAAGTTCTTATGGCGTATTCACTTATGTTCCTTCACTAAGTATTCTAGCTACATCATATTTTAAAGATTAATGGTGTTATATCATAAATTGCATAATTTTCCTTTTTCCCTATACATTTGTAATTATGTTGAACACAACATAATGGGGAATGTGAAATAGGGAAAGGCTATGTGAAGTGATATTTTCAAGGAACCTACGAGATGTGAATAAATAATTTGAAAATGTGTAAAATGATAGAAGTCCAAAAGTGCACAATGTTTATGAAAAAGAGAGAGTAAAAATAATAAGAGTGAAAGGGAAAAAAGATGGGAACTATTGGGAGTTAGTCATTGTAGATAGAACCAAAATCTTGAGCAAAAAAATCATTGTACTACCAAAACAAAATCGTAGGTTGACTTGGCAATGTTGGAATTTATTGAATATACTTATTCCTATTAAAATGGAGGGTAAATTCATGGATGGAATTTCATCGAATTTCATCATTGTACTACCATCAAATTTGCTCAAGGAGATGATGAAGTAGCTCAAGACAATATCGAAGTTGTTGAATCACATGAACCACATACATATTCACATAAATCATAGCTTAATCATAACTCATGTACATCAAATAAACAATATAATATAACGATATCAAATTCCTATCTAACATGAATAACATTGATCATGCATGAATAAACAATGACATGGCTATAAATCATAACTTAATCATAACTCAAACATCAAATAAACGATATAAGATAACGATATCAAATAAACTATCTAACATGAATAACTTTCGACATGCATGAATAAACAATCACATCATTAGTATACTATGTACCTCAATCAATTAGGCCTTCTGGATCCTCTCGGTTTTTTATTGTCTCAAACCTATCGTGCTCTGCATGAGGTAGTAAGTAGCGTACCTTGTTTGATGACTTCATTGACATTGTCTGTAGTTGGATGTTTGTACCAACTATCAAGTGCATAAAGTGATACACCCGCGACCCTGGTCTATAATTCGTGTATGTGTAGCCATTGCTATGTGGTCCCTTTCCATCCATTGTAAGATATTCCCCCTGAACAACCATCGATCCAATGGGAAAGGTAATGCCTTCACTATCCGTTAATGATGCAAGGAGGGTTTGCTTCCCCTGGACGCATCGTTCCAACCAATAGTTCGTCCCAATTGCACTGTCTCTCGAGGCGACAACTGCGTAGATGTGTCCTGCAAAGATGCATTTTACGGTCATGTTCCAACAAGTAGTGGTTTGATAACTTGGATAATTACATATAAACAAGGAGGGAACCGGGATATGCATGCAGAAATGTTGACCTAGCTATACTAGATCATATATATGATCATATTCATTCGAAATAGAGGATTGGCCTTCCTCTAATTGGATTGTTTCAACAACTACACGTGGGTCCGCTGCAAGTGATACATGATCCCATTCATCAACCGAATCCATTGATTCACATTCATCCCATTCACAACTGCTGCAAGGCCCACAAAAGAAAGCAAGTTTTCACGTCCATATTTCAAATAAGGGGTTGTTTGAGATTCGAACCGAATGAAATCCACGAGTTCCTTGCACAGTACTGCAACTATAAGAATGCGATCGGTCTATATCAACTACATGCCAGAAATTTCTGACAACATGTCCTCTACCTGTTGGTATGTGTTGCTCCGTGGTTCGATCTGACATTTTTGTAGAGCACCATTGAATTATGGTTTCTGCATCCTGAATATGAGAGTTTCTCATTCACCTCATCTCTTCCCTTCGTAGGGAAGTTTTGAGACATGCCCTAGCACCGTCGTGTTCTCCCTTTCCATGACCGGTCTCAAAATAGTTCCACACATGCAGCACATCACAAGTCTTGTGCAAAATACTCAACCACTGGAATACACATGCATCTTTGAACTGGCTTGCACAACCATCTGACCATATCTAATGCCGATCCATCTGTATACCTCTCTCCTTCAGCTGATCATAGAAAATTTTGAAACAATGTTGCACGTAATGCAGGTCATGGCACCTGTCGTCACTGATGTAGAAGTTGGTCTCTTTCAATATTATCCTCCTGTCGTTGCTGCTCTCTTGCGCATTCCTATACGTGATATGGACCATTATGCTAACTTGGTCTGAATGGTAGTATTGACTTTGAATCTGATTCTGTGGCTGCAGGGTGTAGTTTTCAACAAAGTCCACAACCGACAATATTGTACCATTGGGGAAGCTGTCCCTGCACTATCTGTATTGTTCATCCTGCCATCGTGCTACATGTACATGCTGTACATACTGCTCAGTCTTTTAATAGAATTCCTTCATGAAATTTCAAATTTGTACCTGGTGCCACAAAACCCAGGGCATTAATACAACGTGACATTTTCAATGTGAATATATATGTACAAATTCAACATGTACAGTATGAAAGTATGCAAACTTAGATTACCTGTGACTTTACCAATGCAATTTTTTTGCTTTCCTTTGAACTATCTACTTGATATGTTATGTACTGGAAGTTCTGCATTTATATTGACATCCTCCCAAATGCGTGCTCCACGGTTGCGTGGATGCAGGGGCTCAATAATGCAAATCCACTGCAACTGGAACACGTCCCATATAAACATGATCTTTTATAATATTTTTGTCCTTCAGGTCTTGGACACATTATGCTATGTGTAAATTCTCTAGATGCATTCAGTGGTTGTAACGATGTGCAATCCTGCACAATGTTAGTATGAAAATCACAAAATATATGTCTATATGTATCATAAAAGTACTCAAATTCTACATGGTATCTACAACAACATGTATTGCGGTCTTTGAAAATTTTAACATACTAGGGTTTGCATTATTCAAAGGACGTTTGACCCAAGTTCAATTGTGTGTGCTCATTCTTGAACCTCTCGTAGAGTTCTATTTGGGTCATGTCAAGGAAGTGCTTGACATGGGGTTCAACCCCCCTAACACCTTTTATAACCTTTAAAACATCTCTTTGATTCGATGACGATCTAATGTTATCATGCCAAAACTTCTGCACTAGTTATTTAACAACATCAATGAGCTTCATGTCTGAATGAGGTAACCTACCAACAAAGGCCCAACAATCCTTTTTGGCCTGGGGTCTCAAGTTTTTCTCTAATGGCAGAATACTTTTGAAGAGTCGTTCTATCTACTTTAAATATTTTACATGTGTGTGATAGTAGGCGATGTTTCCTTGTGGATTTGTCTACAATCGATTCCGACAGTACACGATGGGCCACATTAAAATCTTTTGTATGAGAAGTTTTTCCAATCAAATTAAATGTAGATTGTAGATTTCTAACAACATGATTGTTGACATCTGAATTTCTAACTACCTTTATGCTCAAAATTATCCTAACATCCGCTAGACAATGTGATTTTAACAAAGCAAGAAACAATTGACATTTTGTTGCATCGGTTTTGGATTCAAAAAATTCTTTCGTTATCTTGCTACAATGGAAATCAATAGTGCATTTGGGCATCTTACCTTCAATTCCTGAAAATGAACTTTCATCCACATGAATACATCTGGGAGTTCTTCGTCGTTCACTTGATAGTCAAGGCAAGGGAGTCGGCAAGGAAGCATGAGTCCTGTCAACGGCTTATTGTGGCCCTTCGTTCACAACTTGATCCTACAAGGGAGTGTGTTTTGCATGTGTGTGCTCTTCTTGGGGATATTTCCAATTAAGAGCTTGTTCAACGTCCATCCCTTCATACTCGACATCAGGTAAGATTTCATTGGCTTCAACCACTTTGTCATTGCTTGTTGATGGATCTAAGGCACTAACATTTTTCTTTCTACGGTTTTGTATGTACAACCTGGCTTTTTCTCTTATCTCATGGGCCTTTTCAGGGGGCAGTGGGTTGCTTCTAGAATTTCTTTTATTATTACGTCTGTTGCCCATATTCAATGCGTTTAAAAAAAAACAAAAATATAACCCCTGCAAGAATGAACAACAAATAAGATATTAAAACTTGATGTGCACATGATTATTAAAGCTCGATGTAGCAATTGATTATGTACAACAACATCTAGTGAGAATGTTTTCATATAATCTTAAAAGATATTGGGAATTCCATACATATAAATGCAACGATGCCTCTAGGAACTCGGTAGGATGGTATTGAATGGTGGTATGGGATGTTAGTAGGAGCAACTTCCCTATGAGGGAAAATAGCCCCAAAATACTAATAGTTTTCAATTCTCTAGGTGTTTGTGTGAGTTGTTGTAGTGAAACCATGAGGAATTCAACAAATGTTTGTCTACTAGATGGAAGAATGTGATTATGAAATGTTATTGGTGGTGATGCAAGTAATTTTTTTTTATTACCTTCATGAAAGGTTGAAAGCATTGCTTGGTGCATTTTGTAGTTTTTTTTTGGTAAGATGTTTATATTGTCTATGTTGAAGATTAAGAAAACTAAAATAGATCTATCATACAATTCATGAGGAAAAACAAAAATAGATGCCATTCAAACAAGTGAATGGAGACTAAACTACATTTAACAAGATAAAATTATGACCATACCTCAAGAATTATGATTGCTCTTTGCCTCAAATGTCAAATGATCTTTTGATGTGTCCACTATATGTAAGAATACTTCATGTGTGTCCAAGTAGCATGAGAATTCAATCCAAGGTTCCAAATAGATTCCAACTGTTGTGTATTCACTCGATTGATCCAAATAGAGCCCAAGAGGTGTGTATTCAATCCAAGGAGCCAAAATAGAGCCCAAAATGTTGTGTATTCTATCCAAATGGTCAAGGAAGCACCAAATGGTGTATGAATTCAATCTACCATTTAAATGCTTGTCGAACTGTGCGTGAAACCAACAAAGAGAACACGAAAATGAGGAAAAAATTGCGGGAGAAAGAATGGGGGTGATTTTCTAAATTTTATCTTTAACAAGGATGCGCACGTGCATCTAGTGCGTGTGCGTCCATTCTGAACGTTGTATTGTTTGGTGGGTAACGTTCAGTGCATTTATTACCCAAGAGATATAAATGTGTCGGGTTATTCCTAGAGCCCCTCCTCATAAAGAGGCCCTCCCCCATAAAATCCTTTATGACCTCTTCTAACCCATAATCCCTATGTGCATTTAAGTGCTTCTAGGTGTTTAGGGGTTTAGGGGTATATTTACAAATATGTATTTTAATTTCAAAACATTAATTTAATTTTGAATTATAAACATATGTATTACATCAAGAATAATTCTATTACATCATCTTCATCATCATCCACAACATGATCATCATCACCATCTTCATAGTCATCATCATCATCATCATTGTGACGACGAGGATGATGATGGTGATGATGGTGATGATGACGACGATGGTGGATGATGATGAATATGATCATCATCAAAATCATCATATTCGTCACCATCATCTTCACTAGTCATCATCATCTTCACTAGTCATCATCATCACCATCATCACCAGCATCATCATATGATCATGGTCACGATCATCACTGTCTGCGTCATCACTATCTTTAGTCATCTTCATCTTCATCATCGAAATCTTCCTCCTAATCATCATCATCATTGACATATTCGTCATCATCTTCATATCATCTTCATATCATCATCATCATCATTGACATCTTCATATCATAATCATCATCATCATTGACATCTTCGTTTCACCATCATCGATGAAGATGATGATGATGACTAATTTGGAGATGATGATGATGATGATGACTAATTTGGAGATGATGATGATGATGATGACGATGATGATGATGGTAAAGATGATGAGGAATATGCAGCACATCATCATCATCTTCCTCATCATCAACACCATGATCATCATCATCATCATCATCATTGTGAGGACGCGAATGATGATGGGGATGATGAAGATGATGATGATATGATGACGACGATGATGATGATGATGGTGATGGATGATGATGAATACAAGTACGATGATGAAGATGATGATGTTGATGATGAATATGATCATCATCATCATCAGGAAAAACATCATATTCGTCATCATACTCATCTTCATTAGTCACCATCATCACCATCTTCATCATCATCCTCATTGTGGGGACGAGGATGATGATGATGATGGAGATGGAAATGACAATGAAGATGGTGATGATGACTAATGTAGATGATGACAAATATGCAACACATCATCCTCATCATCATGATCATCTTCATCATCATCTTCATCATCAGCAACACCATGATCGTCATCATCAACTTCCTCATCATCATCATTGTGAGGACGCGGATGATGATGAGGATGATGGTGATGATGATGATGATGATGATGGTGATGATGGTGATGATGAAAATGATGGTGGATGATGATGAGTATGACTACGATGATGATGATGGTGACGAATATGATCATCATCAAAATCATCATATTTGTCATCATCATCTTCACTAGTCATCATCATCACCATCGTCATGATATGATTATGCTCACAATCATTATTGTCTTCATCATCACTGTCTTTAGTCATCTTCATCTTCGTCATTGCCATATTCCCCCTAATCATCATCATCATCTTCATATCATCATCATCATCATTGACATCTTCATATCATCATCATCATCATCATCATTGACATCTTCGTATCATAATCATCATCATCATTGACATCTTCATATCATCATCATCGACGAAGATGATGATAGTGATGATGATGATGAATATGAGTACGATGATGATGATGACTAATTTCGAGATGATGATGAAGATGATGAGGAATATGCAGCATATCATCATCATCAACAACATGATCATCATCAACAACATGATCATCATCATCAACAATATGATCATCATCAAAATCATCATACTCATCATCATCGTCTTCACTAGTCATCATCATCACCAGCGTCATCATATGATCATGGTCACAATCATCACTGTCTTTAGTCATCTTCATATTTTTCATTGGCATCTTCCTCCTAATCATCATCATCATTGACATATTCGTCATCATCTTTGTATCATCATCATCATCATTGACATCTTCGTATCATAATCATCATCATCATTGACATCTTCGTATCGCCATCATCGACGAAGATGATGATGATGATGATGAATATGAGTACGATGATCATGATGATGACTAATTTTGAGATGATGACGATGATGATGATGATGATGATGATGATGGTGAAGATGATGATGGTGAAGATGATGAGGAATATGCAACACATCATCATCATCTTCATCATCATAAACACCATGATCATCATCGTCAACATCCTCGTCATCATCATCATCATCATCATTATGAGGATGTGGATGATGATGAGGATGATGAAGATGATGATGACAATGGATGATGATGAATACGAGTATGATGATGAAGATGATGATGTTGATGACGAATATGAGCATCATCATCATCAGCAAAAACATCATATTCGTCGTCATACTCATCTTCATTAGTCATCACCATCACCATCTTCATCATCGTCATCATTGTGGGGACGAGGATGATGTTGATGATGGCAATGACAATGAAGATGGTGATGATGACTAATGGATATGATGATGATGTTGATGATGAATATGATGATGAATATGCAGCACATCATCCTCATCATCATGATCATCTTCATCATCATCAACACCATGATCATGATCATCAACTTCATCATCACCATCCTCATCATCATTGTGAGGACAAGGATGATGATGATGGTGACGATGATGATGGTGATGGTGATGATGATGACAATGGTGGATGATGATGAATATGAGTACAATGATGGAGATGATGATGATGATGATGACGAATATGATCATCATGAAAATCATCATATTCGTCACCATCATCTTCATTAGTCATCATCATCACCATCATCATCATCATCATCATCATCATCATCCTCATATGATCGTGGTCACGATCATCAATGTCTTCATCATCATAATTTAGTCATCTTCATATTCGTCATCATACTCGTCATTGCCATCTTCCTCATAATCATCATGATCATCAACATCTTTGTCATCATCATCATCATCATTGACATCTTCATATCATCATCATCATCATTGACATCTTTGTATCATAATCATCATCATCATTGACATCTTCGTATCATCGTCGTCGACGAAGATGATGATGAATATGAGTACGATGATGATGATGACTAATTTGGAGATGATGATGATGATGATGAAGATGATGAGGAATATGCAGCACATCATCATCATCTTCATCATCATCAACAACATGATCATCATCATCAACTTCCTCATCATGATCATCATCGTCGTCATTGTGAGGACACGGATGATGATGAGGATGATGAAGATGATGATGATGATGATGATGATGATGATGATGATGGTGGATGATGATGAATATGAGTACGATGATGATGAATACGAGTACAACAAATATGATCATCATCATCATCATGACCATCAAAATCATCATATTCGTCATCATCATCGCCATCTTCGTCATCCTCACCACCACCATCATCATCATCATCATATGATCATGGTCACGATCATCATTGTATTCGTCACCATAATCGTCATCTTCATCATCCTCATCATACTCATTATCTCCACCTTCGTCATCATCTTCGTCATCATCTTCCTATGATGATGATGATGATGATGACAAAGATGTTGTTGATGAGCAAGAGGGTGATGACAAAGATGACGATGATGATGATGATGGTGGTGGTGGATGATGATGAATATGAGTACGATGATGAATATGATGATGATGTTGATGGTCATCGTACTCATCATCAACATCATCATCATCATCTTCATCATTATCAACATCAATGGTGATGATGAGGATGATAATGATGATGTTGATCTGATGTTGACGATCAAGATGATGACCTAGATGTTGATGATGAGGAGGAAGAAGAGGGTGGTGACGATGATGATGATGGTGTTGATGATGACGATGACGATGATGATGATGATTATGATGATGATGAAGAAGATGATGATGGTGATGGTGATGAGGATGAAGAAGATGATGATGGTGATGGTGATGAGGATGAAGAAGATGATGATGATGGAGATGAAGATGTGGATGATGATGACGATGGTGATGAAGATGATGATGATGTTGATGAAGAAGATGGTGATGATGAAGAAGATGACGATGATGGAGATGCTGATGAGGAAGAGGGAGATGACAATTATGATGAAGATGCCGATGATGATGAAGATGATGATGATCAACATCATCATCATCTTCATCACCATCATCATCATCATCCTCATCTCATCATCATCTTCATCATCATCATCATGATCCTCATCACCATCTTCTTCATCAACATCATCATCATCTTCATCACCATTGTCACCATCATCTCATCATCATCATCATCATCATCTTCTTCTTCACCATTGTCACCATCATCTCATCATCATCATCATCATCATCATCAACATCTTCATCATCATTGTCATCTCCCCCTTCCTCATCAACATCTCTATTATCATCATCTTCTTCATCATCACATCTTCATCAACTTTATGTATCTCCGTGACAAAGGAAATTACACGAACGCATATGCGCACCTACACGTGCGAGCTGTTAACAACGTGTTGTTGCAGCAACCCCCCCCAAAAAAATTTTGTACATATTGGGGCCCCTCCTTTCATTTTGTAGAAAGGCTACCTTAATAAGTCATTCTCAGCTTTGTCTTTGTTTTTAACAGAAAATCCTGGTCGTGAAAACTCCAAGTTTTCCAGAAGATCTTGTTTCTCAAACAGAAATTTTTTGTGAAGTATTCCTGAAAGTCGCTGAATGATTTGATAAAGTCCCGCAGTGGCGGAATCCTCTGTTTAAACTCCCGAAAGAAGACTTAGAAAATTTCGATTGGAAAATCGCGAAAACCATTGGGCAATCCTTCCTGAAACGACGGAGTTCTTCGTTCAAACCTTCTGCAATCACGGAAGCATTCGGACTGTTCTCCCGAAACGGCGGGAATCATTCGCATTAAGCTCCCGAAAAAGGGACTTATAAATCTTTTGGTTTTTGTTTGCAGAGAGATTCGGGTTTCCTTCCCGAAACGGCGGGAGAATTCACCGAAACTGCCCGAAACTTACGGAAGACGCCACGATATCTTTCCGAAAAGAAACTTAGAATTTTTCCCATCAGTTGCGGGAGTCATTGGAAAATACTTTCAGAAATCGTGGAAGAATTTGCTCCCGAAACGGCGGGAACCGTTTGTCCAAACTTCCCGAAAAGTTTTGAAGGTCTTCGTTAAACAATTTCGGAAGCGTTCACCGAAACCTTCCCGAAACGGCGGAAGAATTTTACGGAGCCGCCCGCACTTGCGGAAGCCATTCGCATAAGCTTTCCGAAACAAAACTCAGATCGTTTTTTTAAAAACTCGCGGAAGCCTTTTGGGTTTTTCTTCCGCAGTTGCGGAAATCGTCGCAAAACCTTGCCAAAACACCGAAACAACAAATCTTTGCGGAAACTTTCAAAGAAGCCATCCGCAACGGCGGAGGCATTCACCCATCCCGTTCGAAAGGGAGGAGGCTAAGGGAAAAGGATTTCCGAAACTCTCTCGAGGCCCGGCCATGACTTAGAAACTTTTGAATTTTTCGGAAGCCTTCTGCAGAAGCGTTCACCGAAACCTTCCGAAACGTTGGAATCTTTTAAAAGTTTCCTCTCCGCTACCGCAGGAGCCCTTTTCAAAAGCATCACGTTCAGGATTATTTTTGCGAAAAAGTTTCACCGTTGCCTCCCGAAACTGTGGAAGCTTCCACTATATCCTTCCACAACGGCGGGAAAGATTCACTATTTTGTCCCACTAGAGGCGGTCGCACGCAAACCGAGGAGGCTCGATTTGACGTCGGTGTACGATGAATTTAAAACCATTTTAGTACACCACCAACCGTATTAAAGTCCCACATGTGTCTGATTTGCTTAAATATACGGTGGGGGCTCGAACCGACCCATTGCTGTTTGTCATTTGCCAAGCCGTTGTTGGACGCCGTGTGACCGTTCCAGCTCTGATTGCTCGACCACGTTCACGGCCACCTCAGTCAGCTATCCTCGTCGGTTCCAGGTAGGATCTTAACCATTAAACTTGTTTCTTCCACGCGTTAGATTATTATTGGATTGCCCTTGTCTAAAGACGATTGGTCTAGGATAGATTTTGACGGAAAATGCTCGTCACGGGTACTTCGCCCGTCAAATTACCATCGAAATCTCTTTCTTTTTGTCATGCGAAACATAGAAATCTCAGAACGTTCGACCGTCGATCTGCAAGCCACATATGTCATTGTACTTCACCGTCAAAGTCACCCAAACCCCATGAACGTTTAAGCTACGCAAGTCGAAACCCGAAGCTATGGCCACTCGAGCCTTCTTGCCAGTCTATCTCCTATGCCATCGCCCTCGCTCGAACTAAAACCTCCCATAGAGCACCTCGGCAAGTGCCGTAAATAACAATAGCGTCCGAAGCCCTTGCCGGGTCGTAAATACGAAACGCCTCCTTATTTCAACACAAAGTCTTTCCAACCCGAGCTTCCCAGCCATTAGCCTTTCAAACCGCAGCAATGACGAAAGTTACCCTCTTCCCCAGAACTGGAACGAGAACAAATGACACCCGCAACACACCCATTGGGCCGAGAGAAGGTTACTTCCGCAACACACCTATCCTCTCAGGAGCACCCCAAACTCATCCCTTTAAAAGATTCAAATGTTTCAATTTATGTTTCATGTTGAAATAGTGTTCTTTTTTGTTTCCTGAATATACAGCTTCATTGTACTTACCTCATTGACATATTAAAACAATGATGCTCTCTGTTAAAATCTCCCAGTATGCTACTCAATATCATGATGACTTGTATATGGATGCTATTAGGGATAATTCAAAATGCCAAAAGTTGGTAAGAAGAAGGCTAGAATGACAGAAAAGAAGCCTACGCCCCTTAAAACAGAAACTTCACTCCAGGATACTAGGTGCACCACCGGTGTCTCTCCTGAAATCAGATGGGGTGACATCTACAGAATGATTTGGGACCAAGAGATCCCAGATATGTTGCTAGAGGAAGGGCCAATTTATCTCAATATCAGAACCTCAGGCATAACTAGAGCCGCTACCCGCCCTGAACTGTTCCCCTGTGCTGAAGTGATCGGATGGATACTCCAACATGCCGATGCTGAAGGGAGGGTGATAAATGACAGCGGGAAAGTGGCTATTGCCTCATTTCAACCCGCGTATCTTGCGGCAGTCTACAAATTTCCCCGGGTCCAACAATCTCTTACTGATGAATGGTTGAGCCAGATGAACAACGTCGAGATGGCCAAGAAGCTACTGATGGCAGGAAAACATTTGTGAAAGAAAGGAAGTCATGAGTATGACGTACAGAATCTAAGAGCTCCTTTCAGATTGATCGCTTTAATGTTGTGCAGAATCTTCGGCATGCCCGATGGCACAGTGTATAAGATTCAGTGGGTCCCTATTATCCACTACATGGAATTCAAGGGAACTGTGTTTGAATGGGCCACTCTCCTATCAGATAGTTTGGCCTCGATGATAGTTGCTGCTAAAGAAGGACTAGCCTTGAAGAAGGCTGAATTTTTCATGTCCTCGTATCTGATTGAATGTATTTTGGCCAAGATGGACTTCCCCAAATTGGGCTGCACATGGGATAAGGCCACTACCCCGGTCTATATCGCTTTCAGGATGTTGTGGGCCCAGAATTACAAGCCTAGTTACAAACTCATCTGTGAGGGGTTCATCATGCCCTTGTATGAGAAGATATTCAGGGAGGAGCCCAATTGCCTGTCAGAGAATGCTTTGGAAGTCCTTGAGAATTACGGGGATTTCTACTTTTCGGTGCAAGGCACCTACCTCAGAATGTTTGGAGGAACTAAGCCCCCATACATTTTGCCGCAGTATGCCACAGATTATGTAGTCCTTAAGGAAGCGGTAAGACAAATCTTCCTGGATGGAATTGGGGCAATGCTCCACAAACAGCATAAAGATTCCTTTCCCCCTCTACCTTTCTGCATAGGTGCTTACAAGTTCTCGGGGGTTTCCTCAGCCGAAGAATTTGTTCAAGAGCTGAAAGCCTTTCACTTCGGTGAGGTAATCTTCCATAGGAATGACAGGAAGGGAAGAGTTGCTGAGAACTATAAGGAGATTTATGCCCACTTCGAGTACTCTCACTACCCTGATGCCGAGGAAGAAACATTCAGGGGCATCAGCAACATGACTGAGCTACGGGTCTGTCGCCAAGGTACTGGAGCAAGCTCTAGCTCAGCCAAGGTCCAGAAGACCAGCCAACTGCAGGAGAAAGAAGCTGAGGAGGCTCGAGCTCAGGAAGAGCTCAGATTAAGAGAAGAAGCAAGGTTACTCCAGGAAGCAGAGGAAGCCAGATTGCAGCGGGAGGCGGAGGAAGCCAGGTGGAAGCAAGAAGTTGAAGCGACAAGAAAGCAGCAGGAAGCTGAAGTAGCAAGAAAGCAGCAAGAAGCTGAAGATGCCCAGCAATAGAAAGAAGCTGAGGATGAAAGGCTACGGAAAGAAGAAGAAGAACTGAAAGCAGGGGAGGATGCTCAAGCAAGTGGGTCCGGAGTCCAAGACATGGAAATAGACACATCTCAAGTAGGTGGCTCTGGTACCAAAGACAAGGGCGTAGATCCAGCTCAGGAAGTCCGGACCCCACCTGCTAAAGAAGACATAGACGTCATAAACTGACCAATTGTCCCGTACACGCCATCAGGAAAACATATGGTGTCCAGATGGAATGAGTTTGTCTATGACAAGAAGAGGAAAGCAAATGGTCCTCAAATCAGAGGAAAGGATCAAAAGTCCTTTCCATGAAGACATCGTTACCCACCGAGAGGTCACTGTAATGAAAAATACAGATAAGGATCCCTTTTCTATGGCATCCACAGTTGTGGAAACAGCAAGAGCATCACTGGACAATGTAGGTGTGATAGTTAGAGAAAATATTTTGACAAAGAAGAGAGCTCGTTCGCTACAATAGACTGTGGCTAATGAGCAAGCCCAAAGAGATCTGGTAGTGAACAAGTATAATTGATTGTACGCTAAGCATAAGGAGCTGTCAAACAAGTATAGCCAGCTGGAGGAGGAAAAGGACCAGCTAACACTCCAAATAATGATTGTGGAAGCAGAGAAGAATGGAGCGGAAGAAAAGGCATCTCAGCTAGAAGCAGACAAGCTGACATTAGCCGAGCAGTTAGAGAAAGCCGAGGGTAGAACAATGGACATGTCTCCTTTCCATGAGCTGTCATTTAACATCCTGAAGCAGGTGTATGACACTCAGGAGCTAATCACTGATGAGGTTTGCAAGCTCAAGGTCATGGTGGTCAGGTTAAAAGAAATTAATTCGGAGGCCCATAGGCTCAAAGCTAAGAACACCCGTTTCAAGGCAAATATCATTAGTTAGATGGCATGGAGAGAAGGAAAAGGAGATTTCCCCACGCACCTCCCATTTAAATCTGTGGACGGTTTTAATGAGGACGTAGCACTGTTGGAGTTTGGCAGGAACTGTGCCAGTAAGCTGATAGCTAGTGTGCAAAGAACAACAGATAAAGTTAGCAGTCTCTACCAAAGGCTCCAAGAGGTACATGACAAATGCAAATTAAACTTCCCTCAGACCCTGGAGGACTTTCCGGAGAAGGAGAAACGTTTGTCCCAACTAAAGGAAGAATTGGGCGTTCAAACGGAGTATGTGAAAAGGATTGATGTCCTGGCTATTGATGACCTCCAACATTGCATTGGATCATCATCACTCCACAACCATCTGCTGAAGGAAGTGCATCAAGCTGCAGCAGCAGAAGTTCAAAGCATTAAAGTAGAGCTCGGGAAGAATGTGACTTCTCAAAAAATCTTGTTCCCTGCTGCAGCAGACATAGTCATAAGGGACACAGGTGTGTGGTATAGCTACATAGAAGAGGAGGAAAGGAAAACTGCAGCAGCAGCAGGAGCATCAGCAGATCCAGGATCTTCGCTCCCAGCAGCCATTCCAGCCACAGCAGTGGGCTCGATTCCCTCTTCCCCAGCAGTGGCAGAAAGTCTAGCCAGCTCAATCCCTTCTTCCCAAGCAGAAGCAGCAGCAATGGTTTCGAGTGTCTCTTCCCAGGAAACATCCGCAGCAATTAACTTGGGTGATCCTCTGCCAGCAGAGGCTCCCGCACAGGAGTGAACTCGCTGATTTCAAAACACTATTTCTGTTAATTTTGTTCGTGACTCTCAAATGTGTAAAATGTAGAAACTATGGGACAGCTGTCCCTATTTTCTTTTAAATAATTTCTGTAAAAGAAAGGGAATCGCATTTTTGTCTATTATAGGAGAGAATTTTCTGTAAATGACAAGTGGAAGGTGCTAGGTGTCAGCCCGAAGGGCAGATTTGTAATTATAAATAGAAGCTAGGAAGAATAGAGAAGGACTTTTGGCAGGGAATGAAATTTTGAAACCCATACGAGCTATCTTGTATCGGGCCTGTAAAAACAGAATTTTCTAATAAAATCCAAGGAGATGGACGTTTTACATGGGGAACGGAAGATGGATGTGTGTTGGACTCTTCTGATGACATCTATACTGTAATGTGAAATCTGTGTTGTTATTTGAACTATTTCTTGGCAACAAATGATTTTGCTTATTTCTGTGTGAACGATTTTCTCCATTTCATGAACAGTGAATGTGTTTCAGACTACATCAGGAGCTATCTATTGATATCTTATTTTGCTGTAGAGTTCTCTTTTAGATTAAATGGCTAACTGTTTTTCTTCAAGATGACTCCTATGGCTCGTTTTTCATGCCTTTAAATGTGCTCCCTGCAAGGATATTTAGATTTATTTTAGTTTGTTTATATTTAGCTCTGTTTCTTTATTCTTTCTACGTATATTATTATTATTATTATTTTTTTTTTTTTTTTTTCATGAGCAATAGATGCGTTTCATATTGAATTAGAAGCTATCTTCTAAAGATCTTTATCTCGCTGTAGCTTTACTTGTGAGAATTAACAGCTATTTGTTCTTTCCTTACGTTATTTGTTACATCTTATTGCTCATCCTTTAAACGTGTTCCCTGCAAGGATAGGTAGATTTACTCCAGCTTCTAGACTTAGATCTGTTTTAGTTGCATCTAGATCAAATATAATTTAGGCACTTGCATCTCATTAAAAAACATAAAATCCAAAAGAAAGGTGGATCGGGCCATAACCGATACATTCGGAATTAAATTCCAAACCCACGGTTGCCGGAACCACTAACCGGATGGATTCCCTATACCAAACGGGAGATAATATAATTGGTATCATCTCTCGGGGAGAATCCCTTTCTGATTGATGCTACGATATCCGAGGCATCAACAGTTTTTGGCGCTAGAAGGAGGGCCTGAAAGTGCATGGCTGATAGAGGAAAATCTCCCACTGCCATAGAGGACACTGAAAACCCGTTGAAAGACAGCATTTCAAACAGCCCAGATCTTGGATTAACAAATCAAGAACGCCTCATTTCTGACCCTGAGATTCAAGAATCTTTGTACGCTGTCCCTTTTACAGAAGTAGAGGATTTAAGAAGACATACAAGATCCTACGTTAGGCTGCTAGGTGGTTTAAACGCTGTCAATTTCCTCCCTAAGAAAACTACCCCTAGAAAGGAGCCACAATACACCCGAGATTCAATTCTTGTTCAAAGTTTCGAAGAACTTGTGAATCTGACTTTGGAAGAAATTTCAGGCACTCTTAACAAGGCAGATCTGGACAACTCAGACAAAATTTCAGACCAAGAAAACCTTGAATAAATTACCACTCCCAAAAGTACTCCACAGAATTCACCTTACAATTCTCCACCCGGGTCTCCACATCCAAACATGGCTGTACCTGCTTGGAGAGCAAGGGGAGCGCTGAACTTAGCTGGACCATTCCATAATCTTCCTAAAAAACCATAAAAGGTCTTGCCTAAGTACGATCCAGGGAAATCCATTTCGGCGGAAGATCACCTCAAGAGTTTTTACTTAGCTCTGAACCTTTTGAATGTACAACATGAAGACGTAGTCTGCAGGTTGTTTCCGTACACATTCAAGCCAAAGGTATCGTCTTGGTACTTTAGCCTACAACCCAGCTCAATCTCTAGTTGGGATGAATTCGAAAAGTGTTTCTTAAAAAAATACGGAAACCAAAAGACTGTGGCCACACTTATGAAAGAACTCTTATCCATGAGAATGGAAAAGAAGGAAAAGGTTCAAGACTTTAATCAAAGATTCACAACATTGTTAAATAACTTCAGTGAAGCTAATAAACCAGCGGAGGAATCTCTGATTGAATACTACACTACAGCTCTTGAAGGACCAATAGCAATGTTCGTAAAAAGATCCAAGAAAACTACCTTGATAGAGAACTTTGAGGAAGCTAGAAAGGTAGACGAAGAAGCCGATAGCATTGCTAAACATGCCTTAGATGTAGAACCAAAACCAGCAGCTAGCAAAAAAACTTTGCTGCTCACTAGAGGTAAAGAAGAGCCATCTACGGACATGGAAAATGTAGTCAAAATGATGCAGAAACTATCTAACAAAATCGTAGATCTCGAGAAAAACAAGGCTGCTAGCACATCTAGGAAACCTTTCAAGCCATTTTATAAAAGAAGAGAAGACGGGGAACAGACTCATCCACCAATGAATGCTGCCCCTGTTTTAAACTTGAATGAGATTGGGATGGAAAATTTCTGCACTTTTCACCAGGAATCGCATTCGGAAAAGAGCTGCCAGCAATGGATTAATTCCATGAGCTTAGTCATGAACCAAATGCTAGATTCTCAGATCCCAGACCAAGATGATCCTCCAGAAGAGTCGAGCCCTAAGTTAGAGGAACCAACCCCGGACACTACTATGGTGTTGTGGGATTGGGTACCTATGACTAAATTAGTAGAAGAAGATCACATGGATAGCTCTCCCTCTACCATAAATGTGGCTACTCGCAGCAAAGGCCCAACTGCGGATCCTGTGCCGGCCACAGTTCCCCATAAGCCTAAAGTTTCAAAAGAACCACCTAGGAGGCATATAACTATCATCCCACAACAACCCAAAGTTAGCCAGACTGTGACCAAACAGCCAAACGCTGACACGATAGTTCAGCCACCTAAGGTCACAACGAACAAAACAGATCAGCCAACTTGAATTGGGAACGAATCTGATATAGGATACGATATTATCGAAGATATCAAGAAGGTCAAAGCGAATGTGTCAATATTTGACATGTGTAGCTTGCCCCATCAACGAGACAAACTACTGCATGTTCTACAACCTCAGACCAGCACTCCATTAACAAATTCTCAAAACAGTCCCGAAATTAATGAGGCTAGCATCGATGGGAAGTCTAAATCTCAAACTTTGCCATTCCTATTGACTTTTGAAATTTTCAACCATAATGTTCACAACTATTTGGTAGATTCTGGAGCATCCTCAAACATTATGCCATTGTCAATTTGTAAAACGATTAATGGGCAGCCTGTTCCATCTCCAGCTCAAATTATCCAATTGGATAGGACTACTGTCAAGGTTATTGGGGAGATGAAAGATGTTTTACTTAGATTATCAGCTGACCCTAGAGTCTGTCAATTCATTGACATAATGGTGGTCGATATCCCTGAAGCCTATGGGCTGATTTTAAGTAGGGATTGGTCTACCAAGCTAAGTGGCTACTTTGCTACTGATTGGTCCCACCTATGGCTGCCTTATCAGAACAGACAGAATCAGATTAAATTTCTTAGGGAACCTCATATGAAACAAAACATAACTCAGTTAGAAGAAAAGAATGAGGCCGTAGCCTTCTCATCCTCGGTTCTGGGGAATTATTTCTTAGAAATGGATCCGGGTAATTATCAATCTGAAACCATTAGCCATGAATCAGATAAACAGTCCGATCTCCTTCATTTCTCTCAGACTGAGGATGTTGATTGTAACATAGTCAATTTAGTCACTGACATAGATCACAACGAAACTAACTTAGTTGAATCTAAAAATATTTTTTGGGCATTATACTTCGATGGTTCTAAAACTCTGGAAGGATCCGGAGCCGGTTGTGTTCTAAAGGATCCAGAAAGAAACAAGTATTTTTTATCTTGTAGATTAGAATTCGATTGTACTAATAACATCCCTAAATATGAAGCTTTGGTGCATGGATTAAAGAAGGCCATTGGTTTAAATGTTAAGTACATGAAGGTCTTTGGTGACTCCGAGATAGTTGTAAGACAAGTAAGGGACACCATTCATTGTCTTTCACCTCATTTGAAGGGTTATCAAGCTGAGGTATGGAATTTAATTATGCATTTTGATGCTTTCAATATAAAATCAATTCCTAGATTGCAAAATTCTGCTGCTGATTTGTTAGCAACATCTGCTTCTAGATTGGTGCCATCAAATAATAAATGCTCAATTGAACTGATTTTCAGGCCTTCCGTTCCCGATAACATCACGAACTTCAGAGTCTTCGATGATGATGAACAAATTATCAGCTTCCTAGCAAACGAAGATAGCTTTCAAGGAGCTGTAATAGATGAGGAAGAACATGATGCTAATTTGATGAAGAAGGATGAGGAGAAAGGAAATTTCATGCCCAAGGGGGTAAGGTCACTCGAAATGCTGTTCGATCTTCAAAATAAGTTCAAAAGGCCAGCCAATACCAAAACTAACAGCTCATCAATGCAACATGAGTTAGTTAATTTGGGTACCGAGGTAGAACCAAGATTTGTCAACCTTGGCAAATGGTGTTCACCAGGAGAGAGAGAAAGGTTCATTAAATTGTTCAAACAATACAAGGATGTTTTTGCATGGACCTATGAAGATCTGAAAACATATGACGTCCGCATTATTTAGCATGTTATACCAATGAAAGCGGGCGTCAAGCCATTTCAGCAGTAATTAAGAAGAATGCATCCCACTCTAGAACTGCTAATCCAAAAGGAATTAAAGAAGCTCCTGGACGCTAAGATAATTTTCAAAGTTCGGCATTTTGAGTGGGTTGCAAACTTGGTTCCCGTAAGGAAGAAGTCGGGAGAGATAAGGCTATGTGTAGATTTCAAAAATTTAAACAAAGCCTCGGATAAAGACAACTACCCCATACCTTCAATGGAGCAAATCCTACAAATGGTGTCAGGATCCGAACTATTTTCTCTCCTCGACGGTTTCTCTGGCTACAATCAAGTGTTAGTAGCCGAAGAAGATCGCCTTAAGACTACTTTCAGAACTAAGTGGGGAACTTTTGCCTACAGAAGAATGCCATTTGGTCTGATAAATGTAGAAGCTACATTCCAAAGGGCGATGGATATTGCCTTCCGAGGATTGGGGGGGCAATGCGTGGTTGTATACTTGGATGATGTGACAGTCTTTTCGAAGAAAAGGGAAGATCATGTCGTGCATTTAAAGCATATTTTTTATCGCTGCCGAAAATATGGTATTTCTTTGAATCCCAAGAAGAGCGTGTTTGCTGTTCCCGGAGGTAAGCTCTTGGGTCATATCATCTCCAAAGGGGGAGTGTCAATTGATCAAGAAAGAGTCCAAGATATTAATAAGATTCCAATGCCTCACAACAAGAAATCTATGCAGTCTTTTATGGTCACCATCAATTTTGTCCGCAGATTTGTTCTAGATTTCGCACAAATTGTTAAGCCATTGCAACAGATGGTTAAACAAAGCATACAATTCAAGTGGACAGATGTGGAGAAGGACGCATTTAGAGATATCAAGGCCGCTGTAGCTAAGGCTCCTTCCTTAAGAAGCACGGATTTTGATAAGGATTTCATCTTGTATGCCTTTGCTTCGGATGACTCTCTCACAGCTGTACTCACGCAAAAGGTGGAGTTGGGGGATGAATACCCAATTTCGTTTATGAGCACTGGTCTGCAAGGAGCTGAGCTGAATTATCCCGTGGTTGACAAGCATGCATATGCGGTCTTCAAAGCAGTCAAGCAGTTTAGGCCATACATTCTGAAGAACAGAACTAAGGTCATGGTTCCCCACCCAGCTGTTAGATCCCTTTTCGTTCAAAAGGAATTAGGAGAAAGGAGAGGTAACTGGGTCACAGCTCTTCAGGAATATGATTTGGAATTTAAACCAGCCACGATCATCAAGGGACAAGGCATGTGCAAGTTACTTGCGGGAAACTCAACTGATGAAGAACAACATTGGAAAAATGAAGTTGAGATCAATTCGGTTGAAGTGTGTCATATCTTCACAGCTCCCCAGTCATGGTATAGAGATCTGGTACACTATTTACAATAGGGATATATACCTGAGCATTGGAACTCTAAGCAGAGAAGGGCACTCTGCTTGAAATCAACACCTTATCAAATCACTAATGGGATTCTTTTCAGGAAGAATTATGATGGAGTTCTCCTTAGATGTTTGTAAAAGGAAGATGCAAACAAAGTTGTCAAAGAATTGCATGATGGCCCCACAGGCGGACATTATTTAGGAGAGACAACGGCACACAAGATACTAAGAGCTGGTTATTATTGGCCCACTGTGATGTATTCCATAGAAGTGCTGGGAAGTTACCTAAGGCAGCAGGACCATTGCAGCCGATCATCATCTCTGAACCTTTTGAGCAATGGGGTATAGATGTTATCGGAGAAATAAAACCAAATTCTTCGTTGCAACATCGATACATCCTGACGGCTACCGACTACTTCACTAGGTGGACGGAGGCTATCCCGGTGCGCAAGATCAACGAAGATGCGGTCATCAGCTTCTTAAAGGAGAACATCATAACCAAGTTTGGGGTTCCAATTTCCCTTGTTTTTGATAATGCTACTTATTTTTCATCTTGCAAGATAAATGAATTTGTTTATGAATGGGGAATTAAGTTGCATTATTCAGCCAATTATTATCCCCAGGGGAACGGATTAGCTGAATCCTCAAACAAGAATCTGATTCGAATCGTTAAGAAAACTGTGATAGAAAACCAGAGAAGTTGGCATGTGGCTCTCCCAAACGCCTTATGGGCAGATAGGGTAACCCCGAAGAACGCTTTAGGTGTCTCCCCTTTCACTCTTGTATATGGCAAGGAAGCCATTCTTCCCCCAAACATCTTGCTCCCATCCTTACAATTATCCCAAGCCTCTCGGGGTTCTGGTAGCCAAGCCTTACAAGCTAGGATCAATACCCTGCTTCAACTTGAAGAAGCCCGACAAAAGGCTAAAGACCAATTTCATCAACACCAGGACATAGTTAAGAGATGGTTCGATAAGAGGAAATCTGGTAAAAGAGATTTTGAAGTAGGGGATTTAGTCCTGAAATGGGACCATAATCACGAAGGCAAAGGAATGCATACGAAATTCCAACATCTATGGGTAGGTCCGTACCAAATTTCCGCAAAATTAAGCCCATCTACTTATAAATTGACAAATCTTGATGGAGAATAAGTAACCCTTCCTCTCAACAGCCTCGCTCTGAAGCAATACTTCGCATAGTCTCGCTGAGACTTTCTGTACATAAATAAAATTTTCTTTTATTTTTCTTTAGCCTTTGTTTGTTTTATGTTTTCGGCCATTTTTATTTCTTTCATTGTCGTTTGAACCTTTGCTACGAGCTCTTGTTTTCTGAAAACCCTTGTGGTTGGGTTCCCCGTCGAGGATAGCTCTCCCAAATAAATCTCGCAACCCATGAGTCTGGAACTATGCTCGAATGAATTCTGTCTATTGTGCTCTCGCTGAAATGTCCAGAAGGAAGGAAGCCTAATCTGCTGGTCAAACTAATCCTGTTCAAAACAGCATAGACCTATGACCATCTCCACTACTATCGTTGGGATCCACCCACTCTCACACATTAAAGGCATCTCAAGAAGGGTTATTAAAGTTGGACCCACGGAAAGTAGCACACCTCGAAGACATAGGGTATTGAAATTACTCCGTGCTGCAAATTTAACAGCCAAAATGGCATGTACTCAAGAGTCTGTTTTCCAGAGATTCTAGCCTCAATTAAAGCACGAATGAGACTAAAGCAAAAGACATGTAAAATCAAGAAAGTTGTCCAAAAGGCTCAGCTCGAAATGGGCTCCTCTCCGTCCGTGAGGCTTGATCAAATCAATAAAATTTCTAACTCACACAAAAGGACATTGTGGATTGAGGAGCCTATATCAAAAAATCATGTCTAAAAGAAAATATCTCTGGAATTCTCAAGTAGCTAAGCTGTCCAAAGTACAAACATCCAAAAGGATGCAAGCAGCATGGGAATGAGGAACAAGAGCAATAATGTCCATGAGAAAGTGTTGCAGATCCTGTGGAGTCCGGCAGTAGTGACCAACTGAAAGATAATCCTCCTAAAATGAATCTCATATGTTGGCCCTTGGAGAGTGGTGAAGATGTCTCGGTCAAAGCTCCCCTTTCCCCAATGGCTAGTAGGTAAAGTGCCTTCTTCCCCTCACATGAATTTAAAATGCTCAGCTGAGTAGTGCACCTAGGATGGATGTCTTCGATAAGGTTTCGGACCATGAAGAGGAAATTTTTCAGAGATCTATGTTCGCCAGCGACTCGCCATTGTTGTTGCAGCAACCCCCCCCAAAAAAAATTTGTACATATTGGGGCCCCTCCTTTCATTTTGTAGAAAGGCTACCTTGATAAGTCATTCTCAGCTTTGTCTTTGTTTTTAACAGAAAATCTTGGACACGAAAACTCCAAGTTTGCCAGAAGATCTTGTTTCTCAAATAGAAAGTTTTTGCGAAGTATTCCTGAAAGTCGTTGAATGATTTGATAAAGTCCCGCAGTGGCGGAAGCCTCTGCTTAAACTCCTGAAAGAAGATTTAGAAAATTTCAATTGGAAAATCGCGGAAACCATTGGGCAATCCTTCCCGAAACGGTGGAGTTCTTCGTTCAAACCTTACACAATCGCGGAATCATTCGAATTGTTCTCCCAAAACGGTGGGAATCATTCGCATTAAGCTCCCGAAAAAGGGACTTAGAAATCTTTTGGTTTTTGTTTGCGGAGAGATTCGGGTTTCCTTCCCGAAACGGCGGGAGAATTCACCGAAACCGCCCGAAACTTATGGAAGACACCACGATATCTTTCTGAAAAGAAACTCAGAATTTTTCCCATAAGTTGCGGGAGTCATTGGCAAATTCTTTCCGAAACTGCAGAAGAATTCAAGATTTGCTCCTGAAACGGCGGGAACCGTTCGTCCAAACTTCCCGAAAAGTTTTGAAGGTCTTCATTAAACAATTTCGGAAGCGTTCACCGAAACCTTCGCGAAACGGCGGAAGAATTTTACGGAGCCGCTCGCACTTGCGGAAGCCGTTCGCATAAGCTTTCCAAAACAAAACTCAGATCGTTTTTCTAAAAACTCGCGGAATCCTTTTGGGTTTTTCTTCCACAGTTGCGGAAACCGTCGCAAAACCTTGCCGAAACATCGAAACAAGAAATCTTTACGGAACCTTTCAAAGAAGCCATCCGCAACGGCGGAGGCATTCACCCGTCCCATTCGAAATGGAGGAGGCTAAGGGAAAAGGCTTTCAGAAACTCTCTCGAGGCCCAGCCATGACTTAGAAACTTTTGAAGTTTTCGGAAGCCTTCTGCGGAAGCGTTCACCGAAACCTTTCGAAACGTTGGAATCTTTTAAAAGTTTCCTCTCCGCTACCGCGGGAGCCCTTTTCAAAAGCGTCACGTTCACGACTATTTTTGCGGAAAAGTTTCACCGTTTCCTCCCGAAACCGCGGAAGCTTCCGCTATATCCTTCTGCAACGGCGGGAAAGATTCACAATTTTGTCTCGCCAGAGGTGGTCGCACGCAAACCGAGGTGGCTCGATTTGATGCCGGTGTACGATGCATTTAAAACCATTTTAGTACACCACCAACCGTATTAAAGTCCCACACGTGTCTGATTTGTTTAAATATACGGTGGGGGCTCAAACCGACCCATTGTTGTTTGTCGTTTGCCAAGCCGTTGTTGGACGCCGCGCGACCATTCCAGCTCTGATTGCTCGACCACGTTCACGGCCACCTCAGTCAGCTATCCTCGTCGGTCCCAGGTAGGATCTTAACCATTAAACTTGTTTCTTCCATGCGTTAGATTATTATTGGATTTCCCTTGTCTAAAGACGATTGGTCTAGGTTAGATTTTGACGGAAAATGCTCATCACGGGTACTTCGCCCGTCAAATTACCGTCGAAATCTCTTTCTTTTTGTCATGCGAAACATAGAAATCTCAAAATGTTCGACCATCGATCTACAAGCCGCATATGTCGTTGTTCTTCACCGTCAAAGTCACCCAAACACCGTGAACATTTAAGGTACGCAAGCCGAAACCCGAAGCTATGGCCACCCGAGCCTTCTCGCCAGTCTATCTTCGGTGCCATCGCCCTCGCTCGAACTAAAACCTCCCATAGAGCACCTCAGCAAGTGTCGTAAATAACAATAGCGTCCGAAGCCCTCGTCGGGTCGTAAATACGAAACGCCTCCTTATTTCGTCACAAAGTCTTTCCAACCCGAGCTTCCCAGCCATTAGCCTTTCAAACCGCAGCAATGAAGAAAGTTACCCTCTTCCCCACAACCGGACCGAGAACAAATGACTCCCACAACACACCCACTGGGCCGAGAGCAGGTTGCTTCCGCAACAAACCTATCCTCTCAGGAGCACCCCAAACTCATCCCTTTAAAAGATTCAAATGTTTCAATTTATGTTTCATGTTGAAATAGTGTTCTTTTTTGTTTCCTGAATATACAGCTTCATTGTACTTACCTCATTGACATATTAAAACAATGATGCTCTCTGTTAAAATCTCCTAGTATGCTGCTCAATATCATGATGACTTGTATATGGATGCTATTAGGGATAAATCAAAATGCCGAAAATTGGTAAGAAGAAGGTTAGAATGACAGAAAAGAAGCCTGCGCCCCTTAAAATAGAAACTTCACTCCAGGATACTAGGTGCACCACCGGTGTCTCTCCTGAAATCAGATGGGGTGACATCTACAGAATGATCCAAGACCAAGAGATCCCATATATGTTGCTAGAGGAAGGGCGAATTTATCTCAATATCAGAGCCTCAGGCATAACTAGAGCCGCTACCCGCCCTGAACTGTTCCCCTATGCTGAAGTGATCGGATGGATACTCCAACATGCCGATGCTGAAGGGAGGGTGATAAATGACAGCGAGAAAGTGGCTATTGCCTCATTTCAACCCGCGTATCTTGCGGCAGCCTACAAATTTCCCCGAGTCCAACAATCTCTTACTGATGAATGGCTGAGCCAGATGAACAACGTCGAGATGGCCAAGAAGCTACTGATGGCAGGAAAACATTTGTGAAAGAAAGGAAGTGATGAGTATGACGTACAGAATCTGAGAGCTCCTTTCAGATTGATCGCTTTAATGCTGTGCAGAATCTTCGGCATGCCCGATGGCACAGTGTATAAGATTCAGTGGGTCCCTATTATCCACTACGTGGCATTCAAGGGAACTGTGTTTGACTGGGCCACTCTCCTGTCAGATAGTTTGGCCTCGATGATAGTTGCTGCTAAAGAAGGACTAGCCTTGAAGAAGGCTGAATTTTTCATGTCCTCGTATCTGATTGATTGTATTTTGGCCAAGATGGACTTCCCCAAATTGGGCTGCACATGGGATAAGGCCACTACCCCGGTCTATATCGCTTTCAGGATGTTGTGGGCCCAGACTTACAAGCCTAGTTACAAAATCATCTGTGAGGGGTTCATCATGCCCCTGTATGAGAAGATATTCAGGGAGGAGCCCAATTGCCTGTGAGAGAATGCTTTGGAAGTCCTTGAGAATTACGGGGATTTCTACTTTTCGGAGCAAGGCACCTACCTCAGAATGTTTGGAGGAACTAAGCCCCCATACATTTTGCCACAGTATGCCACAGATTATGTAGTCCTTAAGGAAGCGGTAAGACAAATCTTCCTGGATGGAATTGGGGCAATGCTCCACAAACAACATAAAGCTTCCTTTCCCCCTCTACCTTTCTGCATAGGTGCTTACAAGTTCTCGGGGGTTGCCTCAGTCGAAGAATTTGTTCAAGAGCTGAAATCCTTTCACTTCGGTGAGGTAATCTTCCAAAGGAATGACAGGAAGGGAAGAGTTGCTAAGCACTGTAAGGAGATTTATGCCCACTTCGAGTACCCTCACTACCCTGATGCCGAGGAAGAAACATTGAGGGGAATCAGCAACATGACTGAGCTACGGGTCTGTCGCCAACGCACTGGAGCAAGCTCTAGCTCAGCCAAGGTCCAGAAGACCAGCTAGCAGCAGGAGAAAGAAGCTAAGGAGGCCCGAGCTCAGATTAAGAGAAGAAGCAAGGTTACTCCAGGAAGCAGAGGAAGCCAGATTGCAGCGGGAGGTGGAGGAAGCCAGGTGGAAGCAAGAAGCTGAAGCGGCAAGAAAGCAGCAGGAAGCTGAAGTAGCAAGAAAGCAGCAAGAAGCTGAAGATGCCCAGCAACAGAAAGAAGTTGAGGATGAAAGGCTATGGAAAGAAGAAGAAGAACTGAAAGCAGGGGAGGATGCTCAAGCAAGTGGGTCCGGAGTCCAAGACATGGAAATAGACACATCTCAAGCAGGTGGCTCTGGTACCCAAGACAAGGGCGTAGATCCAGCTCAGGAAGTCCAGACCCCACCTGCTAAAGAAGACATAGACGTCATAAACTGACCAATTGTCCCGTACACGCCATCAGGAAAACATACGGTGTCCAGATGGAATGAGTTTGTCTATGACAAGAAGAGGAAAGCAAATGGTCCTCAAATCAGAGGAAAGGATCAAAAGTCCTTTCCATGAAGACATCGTTACCCACCGAGAGGTCACTGTAATGAAAAATACAGATAAGGATCCCTTTGCTATGGCATCCACATTTGTGGAAACAGCAAGAGCATCACTGGACAATGTTGGTGTGATAGTTAGAGAAAATATTTTGACAAAGAAGAGAGCTCGTTCGCTACAATAGACTGTGGCTAATGAGAAAGCCCAAAGAGATCTGGTAGTGAACAAGTATAATTGCTTGTACGCTGAGCATAAGGAGCTGTCAAACAAGTACAGCCAGCTGGAGGAGGAAAAGGACCAGCTAACACTCCAAATAATGATTGTGGAAGCAGAGAAGAATGGAGCGGAAGAAAAGGCATCTCATCTAGAAGCAGACAAGCTGACATTAGCCGAGCAGTTAGAGCAAGCCGAGGGTAGAACAATGGACATGTCTCCTTTCCATGAGCTTTCATGCAACATCCTGAAGCAGGTGTATGACACTCAGGAGCTAATCACTGATGAGGTTTGCAAGCTCAAGGTCATGGTGTTCAGGTTAAAAGGAATTAATTCGGAGGCCCATAAGCTCAAAGCTAAGAACACCCATGTCAAGGCAAATATCATTAGTCAGATGGCATGGAGAGAAGGAAAAAGAGATTTCCCCATGCACCTCCCATTTAAATCTGTGGACGGTTTTAACGAGGACGTAGCACTGTTGGAGTTTGGCAGGAACTGCGCCAGTAAGCTGATAGCCAGTGTGCAAAGAACAACAGATAAAGTTAGCAGTCTCTACCAAAGGCTCCTAGAGGTACATGACAAATGCAAATTAAACTTCCCTCAGACCTTGGAGGACTTTCCTGAGAAGGAGCAACGTTTGTCCCAACTAAAGGAAGAATTGGGCGTTCAAACGGAGTATGTGAAAAGGATTGATGTCCTGGCTATTGATGACCTCCAACATTATATTGGATTGTCATCACTCCAAAACCATATGCTGAAGGAAGTGCATCAAGCTGCAGCAGCAAAAGTTCAAAGCATTAAAGTAGAGCTCGGGAAGAATGTGACTTCTCAGAAAATCTTATTCCTTGCTGCAGCAAACATAGTCATAAGGGACACAGGTGTGTGGTACAGCTACATAGCAGAGGAGGAAAGGAAAGCTGCAGCAGCAGCAGGAGCGTCAGCAGATCCAGGATCTTCGCTCCCAGCAGCCATTCTAGCCACAGCAGTGGGCTCGATTCCCTCTTCCCCAGCAGTGGCAGAAAGTCTAGCCAGCTCAATCCCTTCTTCCCAAGCAGAAGCAGCAGCAATGGTTTCGAGTGTCTCTTCCCAGGCAGCATCCGCAGCAATTAACTTGGGCGATCCTCTGCCAGCAGAGGCTCCCGCACAGGAGTGAACTCACTGATTTCAAAACACTATTTCTGTTAATTTTGTTCGTGACTCTCAAATGTGTAAAATGTAGAAACTATGGGACAGCTATCCCTATTTTCTTTTAAATAATTTCTGTAAAAGAAAAGGAATCGCATTTTTGTCTATTATAGGAGAGAATTTTCTGTAAATGACAAGTGGAAGGTGCTAGATGTTAGCCCGAAGGGCATATTTGTAATTATAAATAGAATCTAGGAAGAATAGAGAAGGACTTTTGGCAGGGAATGAAATTTTGAAACCCATACGAGCTATCTTGTATCGGGCCTTTAAAAACAGAATTTTTTAATAAAAGCCAAGGAGATGGACGTTTTACATGGGGAACGGAAGATAGATGTGTGTTGGACTCTTCTAATGACATCTATACTGTAATGTGAAATCTGTGTTGTTATTTGAACTATTTCTTGGCAACAAATGATTTTGCTTATTTTTGTGTGAACGATTTTCTCCATTTCATGAACAGTGAATTTGTTTCAGACTACATCAGGAGCTATCTGCTGATATCTTATTTTGCTGTAGAGTTCTCTTTTAGATTAAATGGCTAACTGTTTTTCTTCAAGATGAATCCTATGGCTCGTTGTTCATGCCTTTAAATGTGCTCCCTGCAGGGATCTTTAGATTTATTTCAGTTTGATTATATTTAGCTCTGTTCCTTTATTCTTTCTACGTAGATTAAATAAATTTTTATTTTTTTTTAAATGTGCTCCCTGCAGGGATCTTTAGATTTATTTCAGTTTGTTTATATTTAGCTCTGTTCCTTTATTCTTTCTACGTAGATTAAATAATTTTTTTTTTTTTTTTCATGAGCAATAGATGCGTTTCATATTGAATTAGAAGCTATCTTCTAAAGATCTTTATCTCACTGTAGCTTTACTTGTGAGAATTAACAGCTATCTGTTCTTTCCTTACGTTATTTGTTACACCTTATTGCTCATCCTTTAAACGTGTTCCCTACAAGGATAGGTAGATTTACTCCAGCTTCTAGACCTAGATCTGTTTTAGTTGCATTTAGATCAAATATAATTTAGGCACTTGCATCTCGTTAAAACACATAAAATCCAAAAGAAAGGTGGATCGGACCATAACCGATACATTTCGAATTAAATTCCAAACCCACGGTTGCCGGAACCGCTAACCGGACGGATTCCCTATACCAAACGGGAGATAATCTAATTGGGATCATCTCTTGGGGAGAATCCCTTTCTGATTGATGCTACGATATCTGAGGCATCAACACAACGCATGCGTGTACTTACGCGTGTGCACCTCTTTGCGCGCACGCATGTATGAATTCAAATTGTTTTTGGCGCCCTTGCAGGCTTGGAATTAGATTCAGACTGCACCTTTAGGCTCAGTCTAATTTATCTATGATTTATGGCAGAACACATCAAACGGTACAACTTCCTGTTTTTCACAGCTAGTTCTACATAAGCTTCACGAGTGCACTGTAGATGAAATTGCACACACTTGGCGAGCTCTGTGTGCAGATTCCAAATATATAATTTTTTAATAGAAATGTTGTTGTTCTCTATTTTTAATTCATTTTAAACTGCACTCATGTCAAATTCGTAAAAAAGATAGGTTGTTTATTTGGCCTATAACTTTTGATTGGCTTACATATTTCGAAAACGGAAAAGAACCCACATAAGAGCACGAAAATACCTACAACCTAAAAAAAAATTGCATTTTGACTATTTTTAGACCATGATATGGTGGATTAAAACTTGACCATGTCCTTTTAGGGCTTCACTGACTTCAGTAATTTAAAAAAAATATAAAATTAACTTTTAAAATTTTGGAAAAATATCTCTGCAAAATATTTGTATGTTGCCTACGCCTATAGATATTTTTTTTCTCATAAATTGAAAATTTACATAGAAAATAGGTAGTTCAACAAAAACATGTGCATTGTGTCTTAGAAAACAAATAACATACCAATCTTCGAATAATGACATTTTGGGGTGGTTATACCACTTTTCCATAAATAAAAGTTATATATTCCAGAAGGTTATCCATTTTTCTACGTTTCATCTTTTTACACCTAATCGGAAAACGTTTTGTAGGTACCTCTAATAATTGATTTTAATGATAATATTTCTGTTTTTCCAGAATGTCATTGCAACTAACGTGTCATAATTGGGTATCATTACCTTGCACTAGCCCATGATCATCCTCATCCTCATCGTCATCATTATCATCGTACTCATCCTCCTCCTCATAATCATCATCTTCGTCATCATCATCATCATCATCATCATCATCATCATCATCATCATCATCATCATCGTCATCGTCATCACCATCTTCATCACTTTCATCATCGTTATCTTCATCACAATCATCATCATCACCATCATCAACATCTTCATCATGATCTTCATCATCAACATCAGCATCATCATCATCATCATAAACATCTTCATCATAACCTTCTTCATCATCGTCATCATCATAGTCATCACCCTCTTCCTCATAATGATCTTCACCGTCATCATCACCCTCTTCATCATCATCATCATCATCATCATCATCATCACCATCATCTTCATCGTATCCATCATCATCATCATGAACAACATTATCATCATCGTCGTTCCCATCTTCATCATCTTCATCACCATCATGTTCATCTTCATCTTCATGAAGATGATGATGATGAAGCTTCATGAAGATGATGATGATGAAGATGATGATGATGAAGATGATGATTATGAAGATGTTGATGAGGAAGAGGGAGATGACAATGATGATGAATATGAGGATGATGACAATGATGATGAAGATGAGGATGATGATGATGATGATGAGGATGATGGTGATTATGATGATGAAGATGATGAAGATGATGGTGATGACGATGATGATGATGAAGATGAGAACGATGATGAAGATGATGATCATGATGGAGATGATGATGATGATGATGATGATGATGATAATGATGATGATAATGATGATGATGATGACGAATATGATGATGATGATGATGATGATTATGATGATGATGATGATGATGATGATGGCCATGAAGATGATGGTGGAGACCATCAAGATGATGGTGATGACCATGAAGGTGATGGTGAATACCATGAAGATGATCATCTTCATCATCATCATTTTTGTCATCATCACCATCATATTCATGGTCATCATCATCATCATCATATTTGTCATCATCATATTCGTCATTATCATCATCATCATCATCACCATCATCATCTTCATCGTCATCATCATCATCATCAGCATCTTCATCATCATCATCATCATCATCATCATCATCATCATCATCATCATCTTCATCATCATCTTCATCATCATAATCATCCTCATCGTTAGCATAATCATCATATTCATCATCATCATCATCCTCATCGTCATCATTTTCATCATCATCATCATCTTCATTATCATCATCGTCGTCATCATCATCATCATCATCATCATCATCATCATCATCGTCGTCGTCGTCGTCGTCGTCGCCATTGTCATCACCCTCTTCGTCATCATCATCATCATTGTCGTCGTCGTCATCGTTGTCATCGTCGCCATCACCACCTTCATCATCATCATCATCATCTTCATCATCATCATCATCATGACCATATTCATCATCATCATCATCGTTGCCGTCGTCATCACCACCATCATCATCATCTTCATCATCATCATCATCATCATCATCATCATCATCATCTTAATTATCATCATCATCATCATCATCATCATCATCATCATCTTCATCATCGTCATCATCACCATCATCATCATCATCATCATCGTCTTCATCATCGTCATCACCATCGTCATCATCATCATCATCATCATCATCTTCATCATCATCATCATCACCATCTAGATGATGATGACGATGAAGATGATGATGATGATGATGAAGAACATGAAGATGATGGTGATGACGACGACAACGATGATGGTGAAGATAATGAAGATGATGACAACGATAAGGGTGGATAGAGTGGAAGAGAGTGGGGGGGATTGGATGGATAGGAACATAGGGGGTTGGGGTTATAGAGAGGCAGGGGGTCACAACCTTAGAGGATATCTCAGCTTGTTCAATAAAAACAGTGAACGAAAATAGTTTGGAACTTTTATGTCTAGGAATGGAAATTAGATTTTATAGAGATAGAAGCAATGCGTGCGTGCATACAAACATGTGCATGCATGTACAAACGTGTTCTCGCATACAAACATGTGCACGCCACTTAATGTGCGCGCTTCTAGAAATGTGTGCATGCCTATCCGCATGCGCGCATCAACGCGTGCACACATTTGCACACACGCATGTCTGGAATCAAATTGTTTTTGGTGCCTTTGCAGGCTTGGAATTAGCTTTGGATTTCCAAACCTTGAGGCTCAGTCTAATCTATGGAAGAACACATCAAATGTTGTAACTTCATGTTTTTCACACCTAGTTCCGCATATGCTCCACTAGTGCACTACAGATGAAATTGCACACACTTGTTGAGCTATGTGTGCAGATTCTAACTATATATTTTTGGAATAGATCTGTTGTTGTTTTCTATTTTTAATTCATTTTTAGTTGCACTCATGTCAAATTTGTAAAAAACATAGGTCGTTTATTTGGCCTATAAATTTTGATTGGCTTACCTATTTCGAGAACGGAAAAGAACGCACATAAGAGTACAAGAATGCCTACAAGCTATATAAAAAAAGAAATTGATTATTTTCAGACCATGATATGGTGGACCAACACTTGACCATGTCGTTTTAAGGCTTCACTGACTTTCGTAATTTAAAAAAAATATAAAATTAACTTTTAAAATTTTGGAAAAATAGCCCCGCACAAGATTCTTCTGTTTCTTACGCCTCTACATATCTTTTTCCTCGTAAATTGACAATTTACATAACAAAATGTGGAGCAACAAAAACATGTGCATTATGTTTAGAGAAAAAATAACATACCAATCTTAAAATAATGACATTTTGGGGTGGTTATACCACTCTTCCATAAATAAAAGTTATATATTCAGAAAGGTCATCCGTTTTTCTACGTTTCATCTTTTTACACCTACTTTGAAAAAATTTTGTAGGTACCTCTAATAATTCATTTTAATGATAATATTTCTGTTTTTCTAACATGTCATTGCAACTAACATGTCATAATTGGGTATCATTACCTTACACCAACCCTTAAATTTTCTTCCATACATTAACTTGCCATCTAGATTGTTCAACGGCATGAGGGTTTAAGCCATTCCTCCATCACTTATACCCAATAAGCATATTTAAGACTTTATTCTAAGGGTAACATCCATTATTATTTCCTTTTTCTTTTCTCACTACTTTTTAGTAAATGCCAACATCCTTGTAGTATATATATATAATAAATATTATCCTAAGTAAAAATAACAACGCTTTTAGCCAGCAATCAAAACTCAGGTCTATATATATTTAACAACCTTTTTATCCAGAGATCAAACTCTGATCTATAAGTTTTAGCCAGAGGTCAAACTTAGGTTTCTATATATTTAACAATGTTTTGTACCAGAGATCAAACTCTGATCTATAAGTACTAGCCAGAGGTCAAACTCAGGTCTGTATATATTTAACAATGTTTTTAACTAGAGGTCAAACTCTGATCTATAAGTATTAGCCAGAGATCAAACTCAGGTCTATATATATTTAACAACCTTTTTAACCATAGATCAGGCTCTGATCTATAAGTATAAATAAAAACGCTTTTAGCCAGCGATAAAATATATTAACACCAAACATAGATAGTTATATAAGCAGAGGTAAGAAAATACCCCTAGCACAAGGTCGCAGTCCTCTCTCTTCTTGCAGTGATTGTTCACGTCTCCTCCTTCATCGAGCTCACTCCTCTTGCGACAATTGCTCACATATGTGTCTTTGTAGAGATTTTCCCAACAACCATTCCCTTTTTGGAGAGATCCAAAACATTCCACTGCCAAAATGGCGAGTGCCCCTCCTTATATTGTAGGAAGTGTATAAATAATAACCACTTCCCAACCGATTTCCCAATCGAGCAACAGATGGCATCTAAGGAAATCGGTGCACTCTACCACATATGAGACATCGCCCAAGGAACTCTCCAAGGAGATCCTAGATAGGTGTAAGAGTGTCTCCTTAACTCGAGTTCGAGTCCTCCTTATTATATCCATATTCGCACTTTAATATTAGTATTAAATTTATAATTATTAATATAATTATAATATTTATAATATTTAATATTAATAATTAGAATTAGAATTGTTATTATTATTATAATAATGGTTATTATTATTATAATAATTGTTCTTATATTATTATAATTATTATTGTTATAATAATTATCATAATAATAATAATAATAATAATTATTATTATTATTATTATAAATATAATATTAATAATAATAATTATTAGTATAATTATAATAATAACAATTATAATAATTATTATTATTTAAGAAATAAATATTATAATAAATAATAATTAAAACTCATCAATCCTTCCCCGGACGCCACTGTCAACTAGCAAGCCATATTAATAATTAATAATATGGCTTATATACGTCGATTGGCATATATGGATGGTATTCTCAGCACTATCAATGCCTAAGTGCTTCCTCTGAAACTCAAATGCAGATGTTCCCAAAGGTTTGGTAAACATATCAGCCAATTTCTGCTTAGAGCAACAAAACATCAAAGTAATCTCTCCATTATTGACTAGCTCGCGTATAAAGTGATAGCAAGTGTCAATGTGCTTACTCTTTCTATGCAACACATTATATTTGGACAATTGTATGGCAGAACTATTGTCACAATAAATGGATGTTGGTTCTTTTTATGTGTGTCCCATATCCTTCAGAAGTCTTCTTAGCCAAACTGCATGACATGCTACTGTAGTTGTTGCTACATATTCTGCTTCTGTAAAAGACATACTAATAATGGGTTGTGTCTAAGAGGCCCATGAAATCAAATTGACCTTTGAGATAAAGGGGGTGTGTTAAGAATTTTTATGTCAACGGTTATGAGTTGGTTAATTAGTTGAGTTTGTTAGTTGACTAGGAAACTTGGTTGTCCCATAGTATTGGATAGTAGTATTGATGTGATGTATTCCTATATCAGCTTGATGTTAATAATCAGAAGGCAATGAATATGCCCACTTGTGTTCTATCTTCTATATTTTAACAGGTAGCTCAAGTTCACTCTATCCAGACATAGACTAGTTGAACCAAATTAAAATGGTAGAAGTGGAAAGCAAAACAAGAAAATTGAACATCTTTAATCCTTGAAATATTCACCTAAGAAACATTATAGGTATATCGACGTCATTTTCAAAGAAAAAACATTATGCGTGTGACAACATTACACTTGGAATTACTCCGAACTACACTTATTGCACCATATGGTGGTACATTTGACAGGGTGAAAATTCAACACCTCGCAATAGATTTATGGCCATTTTTTATGAGGCACACTATATTTTGCAGGCTTATCTGATTCACAGTAACACTGAGTATACGTCACAATAAATCCACTTTAATCATACATTACAATATATCATAATATTTGATTCATAGTACAATATCTCTACATATTCGATTATCATCAATTATAATAATTTTTTTAAAATAACATTAATCATCAAAAAAGTGTATTATCTGTCACAATTATACTTTAGCATGGAGACATAATATATGTTACCTGTTCGATGCAAACATAGATATAATAGGTATGAAGGATCACACAACCATAATTTAAGAATAATAACCTCAAGTTATACATAGTTGTGCAAGAAAAAGGAATATATAATCCATATTTGGAAATAAAAAAAATAGTATATGGAATGTGTTGATAGATGTCTCATTTCCTTACATATTAAAACATAAGCAAAAGTCTGTACATAGAACCACATAAATCCTTTACTAAATTTAATACAAGAGAAATAATATAATAATTAAAGGGTGTAATACAACAGAAATAATATCTTAATAAAAAGATATTATTCAAAAAATAGTATTACATGTGAACTCAAAAATTAGATTGAATATATAAAAAATCTAATAACTTATAAAAGCAAAACTCAAACATATAATTTTTACCATCAACAATCTAAGCTTATGGTCTTAAGACCATTACCTATCTTTTTGCAAGGGTAAAAAAACAAAACTCGGAAATATAATTTTTACTATCAACAACAATCTAAGCTTATGGTCTTAAGACCATTACCTATCTTTTTGTAAGGGTAGAAAAAACAATTAAGTGAGCTTGGAGCATAGAAGGTATAAAAACTAGTATGGGCAATATTCTGTGTAAGGATCATACTTAAAGTTAGCACCGCAAAAAAGGATAATTATATTTATTTGATGTAAAGATCCATATTCCTATTAAGAAGTGTATATGTTTTATCCTATTTTAAATCATGAATGTAATGGACAAAACTATGGTATGAAAATTTATATTATGTTCAAATATTGAGTATTTTCAAATATTAAGTTGATTTAAGTAAATCAATACATTTTAAAAAAGAAAAATATCATTAAGACAAAATAATAAAATAAAAAATTAAATAGTCACATTATTTCATAATAAAATAATTAATAAATTATTAAATAGGTTTTTAATCCTTATTTTAATTGAACAAATGCATTTTTTTTAATTAAAACATTTCATATATGAATTAATGTTGAAACTTTCTCCTTTAAATCATATATACATATGAATTAACTTATATAAAATCTATTTTTTTTTAAATCATTTATACAATTATTAATATATTATAAAAGTAGAATATAATTGTAAGTAATCCACTAAAATTCTAATAAATTAAATTATTATTTATTGCTTAAATTTTCATAAGATACTTAGTATTCATGTAACTAAATCAATCATCTTTCTTTTTATACATTTTAAATTAAATGATAATCAACTCAATATTATTCTTCTTTTTCTTTATTATAATTGTATATTATTATAATAAAATTAAAAGTTATTTATATTTTTTTAAAGAGCATTCTCTCTCTCATATAACTTAAATTTTGCAAATGTTTAAATGTCACATTTAATGCATCCTAAATTTAGTATTTATTATACATTTAATATTTTTAAATAACAAAAATAGTTTACTACATTTACTATATATATATATAGGGGAATGTTCATTTAATGAAGCTATGGATGGTCATATCTTGTTAGGTGCATCACATCTACCAAAAATTGTTTAGAAGACTATGAAAGTCTAAGTAATCCTTAAGTCACTCATGAAGCTCCATAAATACAGATGTATGATATTGATTACAATGCTATTATATTGATATTCCATTTATTTAATTATTTTTTTTTAACTTTCTAAATGTATACCATTAAAAAATCACACTATAAAAATAAAAACTAAAAATATTTAATTTCTTATAATTAACAATAACTTTCCATATCAACCTTATAAATAAAAAATATTTTTCAAATATATATACACATAAACTTATATAAAGTTATAAATAAAAATTATCTTCCACACACAAATATGCTTTACCTATCTCTCAAAAAAACTTCATCATATAATATCATATCTCTAAAAACTTCATCATATCATATCATATCCCTTTATTCTCTATATATATTTCCATTCATCATATCATATCGTTTATTCTCTATATATGTATCCCCAAATGTGGGGAATGGGGAGGAATATATAAATAAAAAATATTGTATATATATATAAATAAGCTTTATATAAAATTATGAATAAAAATTATCTACCACACACAAATATGCTTTACCTATCTCTCTAAAAACTTCATCATATCATATCTCTAAAAACTTCATCATATCATATCGGTTTATTCTCTGTATATATTTCCATTCATCATATCATATCCGTTTATTCTCTATATATGTATTTCCAAATGTAAGGAATTGGGAGGAGTACATGAAAGGCTATTTGTTTCAAAATATGGATAGCGAATGGCATTTAAATTTCAACATGTGAATATGTGAGTTGTTTAAAGATCCTATATGAGGAACTCAATTAACAAAATGTCAATGTCAAGTTTCCATAGTAAGATCTTAATTAACAAAATAATTCAGTTCCCATAAGGCTCGAGTAGGAACTCAATTAACACAATGTCAAAAGTTTCCATAACAGGAACTCAGTTAACAAAAAATCAATCAAATTAATTCGTTTTGTTGCTAGAAAGTTAAATAAATGGGCTGTGCATGTCAAATAATCAACTGAGCTAATATTTTATTGATATGAGAAATGTTTCAAAAATTTATTTAAATACAAAGTTGCATAATATTTATCAATACACCGTTAGTTTGAGTAACCTATGCCGAGTCAATTCCCAATAATATTATCCATCGCTGACCATCTGGCATGACGGTAAACCCTACGAAGTAGAGGAAACTCCATATAAAATAATACGAACTTTAATGTAGTCATTAGATTTAGAATCCCAGATAGTTGGAGTCTGCATGAATTCCACAAATTTTATTTTAGAAACGGAATCTTCATGCTAGCAATCTAAAATGGCACAATAATCATTGGATTTGGAATTATGAAATCCCTTGAAAGCTACAAATTCCAAGGATCTATGCCTTTGATAATTACAAACACTTTTATAGTACTCCATGTGCCACTCTGTTGCTCATGTTTGGCATGTGCTTCCACTGCTTTGACGGTAGCTGTGCAAACCAGCTCCACCTTCTTTTGGCTTATATTATAGTCTTAGATATGCTGGAGACGTAAAAGTAACCGTTGGTTATGGGAAGAACCAGTCGAGGGGAATTCAACTGAGCGCGATATTGACTGCCAACTAAAATACCCACGCTTATGTAATATATATATTGATAATTACAATTTTGGGTATCCTAATAGAATTCAGACATACAGAATAACCGCTCTCGTACTTTTCGATATTTTTAATTATGAAGCAAGTTGCATCGAACACATTAGGATTAGGTGTTTGCCTTCCTGGCCGCTAATCTAATGCATTAGGATAGCCCTCATTCAATGCTCTTATAACGACTATGATATACTGTAAAACTCCGCAAGAGAGGGATGATGTGCCCTGTTTTGTTTTTTTTATATGTACAAGTGGAGTTTAAGTTGTTTTATGCTGTTTTTACCGGACGAAATTATCCGTAGGCAAGAGTATTGTATGAATTATCGACTATCAGTGTCCCATGTATTTAGGAGAATCATATAGTGGACAATACCCTGCCCAGAAACCCCAGAGAACACAGACCACACGTAAAATACGATGCATTAAAAAATTCGATGTGACATGCATGTGAGAAAAATAATAAAATATAACACTGCGGCCCAACAACATCGGATAACACTAGGAGGATGGCTGCGCCCCTGATATTTTGTCTCCATAGCTGCCATTGTCGGCGCATTTTGTCTTCATCTACATGGCCCACATATACCACAAAATACAAAAAGCTTCAAAAAGCTTCACCGTTGGCATTGGCGACGCCAGGTCAGGCCTGCAATTTCAAATTTTATGGGCTTGTCAAAAAAAAATTGATGATGTTTCAAATTTTCCTTGCTTATCATTTTAAGTTTTATACAATTTCACACACTGTCAACTTATACAACTTCACATCTGTTGGAGCCTAGGCCGCAGCTATGGTAAAGCTGCGAATTTTGAGGAAAAAGCACAAGTGTTGAAGGGAAAGTGCTAATTTTGAATAAACACCAATTTTTGGGGCAGAAGGAAAAGGTGCGCAGTACGTTGCCAGATGGATGAGCTTAGTGCAGATTACGGACCGAAACTCGCGGAGCTTGCGCGCACACGTCAAAGGAGAATGAATGTGGCCGAGTAGAAAGCTTAGCTACCACAATAAATGAAGCGACGGAGTAGAGGGCTCAGCTACCCTCATTTAAGGCTAAGTACAAAAGTTATGGTTGTTCTGATCAAGGAAGAGCAACAGACCAAAGCATTGAAGACGAAGGACAAGGAGCAGTGAATGATGAAGCGGCGCCCATGCCCGCAATCTGCGCCGGAAGTCACAGAACCTGCAGGAAGCGGCGACGTGACTGCAAGCGGCGCCTACAGTACACCTAGCCATGTCCGTGGTTAGGGTTTTTGGGGATTACTGCTGGGAATGGCCCACAGCTTTGTAAAGGTGCGACCGTCATGGCCACCTATATATATGTGTAATTGTAAAGGTTAGACGTTAGTTAGCTAGCCATTAGATGTTGAAACGCAGGTTAGCTGTTTGCGATAAGCTAGCTAGTTAGTAAGTCTTCTACTGTGTTGTTAGGAGACAAGAGTTAGAACTGGATAGCCGTGAAGCTAATCCCTGAGTTGCAGACAGTCTGAGTCGACGTCTGAACTATTGTAATCTCTGTAGAGGAAGAGACTAGATCGAGAGAAGGGCTCCCAGCTGTGTGCGTGGAGTTTCTTGGAAAGATCTAAGGCTGCAGCTGTGTGCGCAGCATATTGTGTAATTCTATCCACTCCTGATTAATATAAGAGACTCCTGTGGACGTGGTTTCCCCGTGGAGGTGAACTTCATAATTCTCGTGTTATGATGCTGTGTTGAGTGATTGCATGTTTTAGTTCACTGTCTGTGTATACATGAATATTGCGTTCTCTTTATGAGTATGTTAAGTAAGTTCTCAAAGCCTCCTTGGTAACTATAATCATTAAGTGTCGAAGGAATCTGTAGAATGTTATCGCTGCAGCGATAGAGGAATGCGTTACTGCGCTGGGCGTGCAAGCAGAAACGATAGAGTAGCGACGCAGAGGATAATCGCCTTGCGCGCAGGAGTGAAGATGCCGCACAGCTAGGCTGTCGAGAGAGAGAGTTCAGCGTAGTTGCGCTAAGAGGTCTGCGGAAGAGTAAGACATTCCGCTTTGAGGAATCATCAAGGAAGAGAGAGAGCAGTCTCCGCGTCGCCTAGGTTAAGGAAATCTGATTCCTTAGCCCCCCCATAGCCACTTCAGGTGAGACCTCGAGCTGCTGCGCAGCTCGTTGCCCAGAGGGCCAGTGCGCCAAGGGGTTTTGTTGCTGCGCTTCATTAAAACCCGGGTCTGTCCAAAAAGCAGCCAACAAATGGTTCCATTGCCTTGTGACTTGTTATTGTGAGACTTACTATTTCCGCGACGTGTGAGATTGTTGCTGAAGCCAACAAATGGTTCCGTTGCCTTGTGACTTGTTACTGTGAGACTTACTATTTTCGCGACGTGTGAGATTGTTGCTGAAGCCAACAAATGGTTCCGTTGCACTTGAGTTGCATGCTTGGATAGCCAAGTTAGTAGATACTAGACCCACTGTGCATGTTGATCGACCCGTCGCTTGGATGCCTGAGCTAGTCAGTATTTTGAAGCGGGTAGATAATTCTGTGTCCCGCGTAGTAGACTTTTGGTTGAATAGTCTGCTGGAAGGTTTCATCACTGAGTTTGCAGTAGATACAAGAAAGAGTTTCAGCGAAGCAGAGAGGAGTTTCTTCCAAGCACACAGAGGTAAGTTCTTAAATTCTCTGAACTTATGGATAAAAATGCTTCTATATGAAAAAGCAAAACTATGCATAGCTTCCGATGAATAGCATAGACAAGTAATGTCCGCAGATTCTGATAGTGATCCTGAACTTATTGGTTGCACTCGTAGTGGAAAACGGTATAAAGTAGGCAATGACCAGCATTCTTTTGAGTCTAGCCCAAAAGATAGTCAAGTTCCTCGAGCAAGCCATATAGAGAGACAAGGGAGTGTTCATATCCCTTATCACCCCTTTACACCGCAAAAGCCAGACGGAGCTCAGTATAACCCCCCAGTAACACCTTCTAGTAGCTCGCACGATACTTCTAGTACCTCTATACAACCTTTGTTCAACCATCCTGGAGGCACTGCTATAGCACCTCCACCTCAACCTAGCACAAGAAGGATGGGTGATGACATGAAGCTACCAACTTTTAGAGGAACAGGGATAGAAGACCCTGAGCAGCACTGGTTCCTAAGTGAAGCCATTTGGACAATTAAGCAAATTAATGATGATGATGTTAAACTGATTCAGTTAGCAACCACACTAAGAGAAAGAGCCTTAACTTGGTTCATGAAATACTCAGCCGCACAGAATAGGACGCTTGCTGATGTAAGAAATGCTATGATTAGAGAATTCAAGAAACCTAAATCAGAATCACAGTGTATAACAGAGCTCAAAGACAACAAACAGTTACCTACAGAGTCAGTATGGGACTTTGACCAGAAGTTCAAAGCCTTGATAGATCAAGTAAGCTTTGAGTTTGCACCACAACAGCATAAGGAATGGTTCATTGCTGCGCTGCTCCCACACACTAGACTTCCTCTTATGCAACAGAATCTCACTACTCAGGAACAAGCTCTGGAGATGGCTATGAAACTAGAAGCTTCACCAATTGCTGGAACAAGCAACGATGTTGCGCAGTTGCAGAACCAATTAGCAAACATAACCTTGCAAGTGCATGATATTAAGAAAGGCAAGGATGTTAAGGAAGAAATTTGGTGTACAAAATGTAAAGCGCAAGGTCATTCAAAGGACCATTGTCCCGTTTTCATAGAGTATATTGCAACTGGAGCACCTAACCCTTTACCACAGGCACAGGGGCCTTGGTGTGAAATCTGTAGAACTAGAGGTCATAGACCACAAGAATGTCACTTACTTCAGAAATATGTACAAACTCCAAAGAATCTATATTGTAATTTCTGTAAATCAGTAGGCCATGATGAGAACAATTGCAGAGCATATGATCTTATGATGGAAAGAAAGCATGATGTTTATAGAGTACAATCAGAGACACAAGGACCCACAGCAGGTCCCCAGTATGACCAAACTCGTGACGGCAGAGCAGGAAATTATAGGGGTCGCGGACGTGCAACAAATTTTGGTCGAGGAAGAGGACATATCACTTGTTATAATTGTGGAGCGCAAGGTCATTTTGCAAGGGATTGCCAAAATCCTACAACCATTTGCAGATATTGTAAATCTTATGATCATATCATTGAAGAATGCCCTTAGTTGATGGCTAAGATGCAAGCAAAGACGCCACAGGTCAATCAGAATATTCAGTTGATTGGAGCAGAAAAAAGAGAACCAGACCCTACAGTTAATATAGTGATGCGCAGTGGAGCAACCACTGGTGCACCAGAGATGGGAACTGGAAAGCAAGCGACGCAATGGGTGCGCCGCGCTAATATTAAACCAGCCCCACTTAACCTGCAGAAGCAAAAAGAAGCATTCAAGCAAGCTCAAGAGTATTTCTCAGATCCAAGAGCTTCAAGTTCTGTCGCAATTCCGCATAATGATATTAGATCGCAAGTGCTAAGACAAGACAACCTGATACAAGAACAGGCCACTACATCCAGAAGGCCTGATGAAGAGGATGCACTAGGCAGTGTCCATACTTTTCTGAGGAACTGCTTAAAGTTGTTGCGCAATGAAAGAGCAACTATGGAACTTCAACAGCTATTGGATAAGTGTCAACAATCTGCTTCGATGAACACGCCGCAGCGTGCTGTTCACCAGATTGGGAGTCACACTAGAACTGGAAAAGAGATGAGGCTCACAGCGCAGATTGGCGCATTTGAAATGGACGAAGTCATTTTAGATTTGGGATCAGAAGTTAATGTTCTCACCATGCAGACATGGGAACAGATGGGTATCCCTCCGCTTACAAGATCTCCTATCCAGCTAAGACTTGCGAATCAGCAACGAGTCTCTCCATTGGGCAGATTACCCAATGTACCTATTGATATCGAGGGAGTAAGAAGTTCTGCAGACTTTGAAGTAATCAAAATTCTGGATGATAGTAGACCTTACCCAGCACTTTTAGGTATAGACTGGGCATTTGATAATTTGGCTGTCATTAATTTGAAGAAAAGATAGATGACCTTTGAGGATGACCAGATTAGGGTCATTGCACCGCTTGATCCTATTCAAGGACCAAGGTATATTGAACCCATTCGGGCAGAAGAAGAAGCGCGCCACATGGAAAGTTTGTATCAGATGACTGCTAGTCAGAGTGACTATGTCAATCCCACAGTAGACGGCCATATCAGCTGGCGATGTGATAGCTCGTGCACATCAGACTCAGACGCAGGATTGGAAAACTGGCAGAATCGTTTACATGAGGTTTCTGTGAGGCATTGCGCCATGATGACTAAATCCATTCGATGGATTGGCACAGAAGTGACTGACACTCCAATTTTTGATGGTTTAACTGAAGTAAGTAAATTCATACATACATATGAACAACAGATTCCAGATGAGCAGCGCATACAAGCTTTGGATGTCGCACTGCGTGCTACACCCGCAAGATTGTGGGGTGCGCATAAAGAGAATATTTACACATGGCAAGACTGTCGCAGATTGATACTGCGCAAATTTCAGGACACTACAGCAGAAGTGTTGCGCAAATATGATGGACAGAGTGACCCCAGGTCACACATTGAAGCATGTATTCAGTAATGGTCAGATATTCCAGAAGATGAGTGGGTTCACCTATTCATCCACACGTTGGACACAGTTCCAAGGAACTGGTACACTGAAACAGAATTGCACAGAGGCACTATCACTTGGCCTCTTATGATAGAAAGTTTTCAACTTACCTTCAGTTTCGAATCAGAACATCCGAGCATCGACCACGCTTTAAAGTGTATTAAAAAAAAGGTATTTGAACAATGTTCATTACCAGAATATTCCCAACCAGATTGGGCTGTCCAGATAGAACATGCCCTGGAATGCTATAATTTCACTACTGAAGAAGAGGAAGATGATCCTCGCAACATCAATATTCCAGAATCAGAAGGGACACGCAATGTTGAAGGTCCTCAGCTTGATATCCCTGCCATTACAGAACACGTCAAGCTCAAAAAGATTAACATTGGTACAGAAGCCGAACCCAAGTTTGCTTCTATCGGAGATTATTGGGATGATGAAACTGTTGGCCATATTTCAGATTTATTACGTGACTACCAGGATATCTTTCCTACCAAGTTCACAAAAATGAAAGGCATCCTAGGAGACTTAGGAGTGATGCGCATACCTCTGAAAGCAGATGCCAAGCCAGTAAAACAGCGCCCGTATAGATTGAATCCGCGATATAAAGAAAAGGTTAAAGAAGAAATTGATAAGATGCTCGCAGCAGGTATCATTGAACCAGTAGAGGAAAGTGATTGGATTAGTCCTATGGTCGTACAAGAGAAGAAGACGAAAGGTGAAATAAGAATCTGTGTGGACTTGCGCAAGCTGAATGAGGCATCAGCGCATGATCCATTTCTGACTCCTTTTACAGACGAAGTGCTTGATAATGTTGGAGGACAAGAGGCTTACTCCTTCACTGATGGATTTTTCGGATACCATCAGATCAGAATCCATCCAGACGACCGCCATAAGATGACTTTTGCGACTGAATGGGGCTCATTCCAGTATATGGTAATGCCCTTTGGTCTTAAAAATGCTCCTACTATATTCTCTCGAGTTGTTGTTGCTGTATTTAAAGAATTCATTCATAAGTTTCTAGAAGTCTATTTTGATGACTGGACTGTGTTTGGTTTACTAAAGAACCATATGGGGAACCTGCGCATGATGTTAGAAAAATGTAGACAGTATGAGATTTCCCTTAACTTGAAAAAATGTATCTTCTGTGCTCCTTTTGGTATTTTGTTGGGACATATTGTATGCAGACAAGGACTCCTGATGGATCCTGCGAAGGTTGCCATCATTGCTAATTTACCTATGCCCAACTCAGTCAAACAATTGCGCACTACAATGGGACATACAGGGTACTACAGAAAATTTATCAAAGGTTATGCAAAGATCACAGCACCTATGGAAAGATTGTTGAAAAAGGATTCGAAATTCCAATGGACAGAAGAATGCCAACAGAGGTTGGATACACTTAAAGAAAAGATGATCACTGCGCCAATTCTAGTTTTCCCAGACTGGAGAAAACCCTTTCATGTTCATGTAGATGCTTCTTCTATAGCATTGGGGGTCGTGCTTACACAACCGGGAGAAGGAGGTATTGACCACCCGATTGCTTACTCCAGCAGAAAGCTGTCCACAGCCGAGAAGAACTACACCACTACAGAAAGAGAAGGACTAGCTATGGTGTATGCCCTACAGAAGTTCAGACACTACCTACTGGGCGCACATTTTAAAATGTATACTGACCATTCTGCTTTGAAATATTTGGTCAATAAGCCAGTGTTAGGGGGAAGAATTTGCAGATGGCTACTGCTCTTCCAGGAGTATGATTTTGAGGTTATTGTAAAGCCGGGTAGATTGAATGCAGGACCTGACCACTTATCAAGGCTCGAGTCGGGGGAGGAACCTACAAATATGGAGGACAATATGCCTGATGCGCAGCTGTTTTCTGTTCAAACAGCAGATAAATATTATTTCGATATCCTTGAGTTTCTCACTACTGGGCAAGCGCCGGCTGAGTTTACAATCCAGCAGAAGAAGCCACTGCAGAAACGGTGCAGACAGCTGTGGAGTGTGTCGATGAAATGGACTCCGCTATTGCGCAGTGGAAGAAAGCATTCGCGGAGACCCAAGCAAAAGCAGATGCGCAAGTAAAGCGACCACACACTAGTGTGAGTGGCTCGAGGGCGAGCCACAAGTAAGTGTTAGGGGCCTGTTGGAGCCTAGGCCGCAGCTATGGTAAAGCTACGAATTTTGAGGAAAAAGCACAAGTGTTGAAGGGAAAGTGCTAATTTTGAATAAACACCAATTTTTCGGGCAGAAGGAAAAGGTGCGCAGTACAGTGCCAGATGGATGAGCTTAGCGCAGATTACGGACCGGAACTCGCAGAGCTCACGCACACACGTCAAAGGAGAATGAATGTGGCCGAGTAGAAAGCTCAGCTACCACAATAAATGAAGCGACGGAGTAGAGGGCTCAGCTACCCTCATTTAAGGCTAAGTACAGAAGTTATGGTTGTTCTGATCAAGGAATAGCAACGGACCAAAGCATTGAAGACGAAGGATAAGGAGCAGTGAACGATGAAGTGGTGCCCATGCCCACAATCTGCACCGGAAGTCACGAAACCTGCAGGAAGCGGCGACGTGACTGCAAGCGGCGCCTACAGTACACCTAGCCATGTCTGTGGTTAGGGTTTTGGGGGATTATTGCTGGGAAAGGCCCACATCTTTGTAAAGGTGCGACCGTCATGGCCACCTATATATATGTGTAATTGTAAAGGTTAGACGTTAGTTAGCTAGCCATTAGATGTTGAGACGCAGGTTAGCTGTTTGCGATAAGCTAGCTAGTTAGTAAGTCTTCTACTGTGTTGTTAGGAGACAAGAGTTAGAACTGGATAGCCGTGAAGCTAATCCCTGAGTTGTAGACAGTCTGAGTCGACGTCTGAACTATTGTAATATCTGAAGAGGAAGAGACTAGATCGAGAGAAGGGCTCCCAGCTGTGTGCGTGGAGTTTCCTGGAAAGATCTAAGGCTGCAGCTGTGTGCGCAGCATATTGTGTAATTCTATCCACTCCTGATTAATATAAGAGACTCCCATGGACGTGGTTTCCCCGTGGAGGTGAACTTCATAATTCTCGTGTTATGATGTTGTGTTGAGTGATTGCATGTTTTAGTTCATTGTCTGTGTATACATGAATATTGCGTTCTCTTTATGAGTATGTTAAGTAAGTTCTCAAAGCCTCCTTGGTAACTATAATCGTTAAGTGTCGAAGGAATCTGTAGAACGCTGTCGCTGCAGCGATAGAGGAATGCGTTACTGCGCTGGGCGTGCAAGAAGAAACGATAGAGTAGCGATGCAGAGGATAATCGCCTTGCGCGCAGGAGTGAAGATGCTGCACAGCTTGGCTGTCGAGAGAGAGAGTTCAGCGCAGTTGCGCTGAGAGGTCTGCGGAAGAGTAAGACATTCCGCTTTGAGGAATCATCAAGGAAGAGAGAGAGTAGTCTCCGCGTCACCTAGGTTAAGGAAATCTAATTCCTTAGCCCCCCCATAGCCACTTCGGGTGATACCTCGAGCTGCTGCGCAGCTCGTTGCCGAGAGGGCCAGTGCGCCAAGGGGTTTTGTTACGGCACTTCGTTAAAACCTGGGTCTGTCCAAAAAGCAGCCAACAACATCCGGTCAATTATTTTGATGTTATATAAAGCAAATTAGGGTTAATCAACTTGGGTGCACAAAATCAAAATAATTACAAGACAAAAACTATATAAATACGAAAGTAACTAAATGCAAATATAGAAATCTCGCCATGACTTTATGCTTTGCATGTTCCTAAAATAGTTGGAAATAAAGTAGATGAAAAAAACAAACAAAAGGCATGGCCACCTTTCACGTCCATAAGAAAACCTCCAAACCTCGAGAATAATATAGTCTGTGGATCTTACTTACCCACTCTTTCAATTGCAAGACCAACTCTGGAGGGCATTTAACCTTCTAAGATATAGGCGGGCTTCTCTGGTCGTGTGTGATGGCGTGGGACTATCCATGATTACTTGCTTGCTCGCTTGCCCAAACAATAGACCATTTCTTCCCATGTTGCCATGATAAATGATAAATCTAATTTCTTCCCATGTTGCCATGATAAATGATAAATCTAATTTCTTCCCATGTTGCCATGATAAATCTAAGGGGGATGGGCAGGAGCAACGAGCAGACCCCACCCATATTCTATTGGATAATAACTACTTTATTAGCGATAAAGGCAGGAGAGAGAAACACCCAATGCCAAAAACACAAACAGGAATGGCAATTGGGGATTCTCATTTGAACTTAAATGTGACCAAAAACAAGCATTCTCATCGTGACCAAAACAATTTTTTTTTTAAAAAGGTTGTATTCCACTAAAAACCTACTAGTTACTACATTTTATTTTAACCAAAACACATTGCCCTAAGCCACGAGAAAGCTGAAAAAATCCACACAAATAAAAATAAAATCAGTATTTTATATTCACCAAAACACATTTCCCTAACCCACACGAAAGCTGAAATAATCCACACAATAAAATCAATACATTTTAAGGTGGAAGACATACCTCAAACATCAAGTTAAAGCTGGTATTTTCTACTTACATCAAGGTTTTCTTAAAAATCCCATTCCGTGTTAAGAATTGTAATCACAACGGTCATAAGTGCATTAATTAGTTGAGTTGTTAGTTGGTTATAGTTTGACTAGGACACTTTGATGTCCCATAGTATGTTTTTGTTCCATAGTGTTGGACACTAGTATTGTTGTGATGTAATCATATAAGCTTATGGTTAATAATGAGAAGGCAATGAATATGCTTACTTGTGTTCCATCATTTTCTATCTTAAAACTTCAACATCGTATGAGAGCGCATCCATACCTGTATTTGGGTAAGCCTTTTCACATAGTGGAAAGCACAATCCGTTCGTACATATAAGCATCTTTTGGGGGTTGCAGAACAAGACCAAGCCAAATCAACGTGGAGGAGTTTCTTCACGACGCCAAAGACGAATATTTTTTTTTGTTTTTCCTTTGGAACCGTCGACACACCTATCCCTATCGGGAACTGCGTCACCCTGAAACTGACGCAACTGCAATTAAGGAAAAGCTCATCACTAATGCACCTGCAATTAAGGAAAAACATGTCACTGGAGCACATGCAGTGAAGCAAAAGTGCGAGACTGTCGCACTTTCTTTTCACCCAAAGTGTGGCAAACATTATTCACTTGTAGGGATTTTGTGTGACGCACTATGCGATTTGTACAAGTTATGACACGGTGTTTAAAAGTCAGTCATAAAGGATGGCTAGTACTAGTATGAAGCAGATCTCCGGAACAATGTTGACCGGAACCAACTATGAGATTTGGTCAATCAAGATGCAGACGTTTCTCCAACTCAAAAACTGTTGGGATATGGTTGAAAAAGAGTTCACAGAACCGAATGCAACCGCTCTTGCTGCTATGTCTAATGCTCATAAGGAATCCCTTGAAGAAAGTCGAGATCGAAATCTCACTGCAAAATGGTTGATCCAGAGCTGCATTGAGGAGTCCATTTTCCCGTAGATCTCAGGAGCTACCACCGCATATCAAGCATGGAATCTCCTTGCATCTCCATACAAAGGTACAAACAGAGTCAAAATGGTAAGACTCAAAACCCTTCAACTTCAGTTTGAAAGTCTTAAAATGAAGGAAACTAAAATTATAGATCAGTTCATGGCTCGGGTTTTGATTATTGTGACTCAATTCCAAACCTATGGCGAAGCCTTGGAACAAAAGGTTGTTGTTCAAAAGATCCTCAGATGTCTCACTAAGAAGTTTTTTATGGTTATTACTGCTATAGAATAATCAAAAGATCTATCCAAATTTACCCTAGAAGAGTTAACATGGTCCCTTTTGTCCCACGAAGTTTGACTCAGTCAAGAAGAACAGTCTCTATCAAATTCGTTCAGCAGTCAGACTTCCGTCTGTAGAGCTCGAGGCAGAGGAGGTAGAGGACAAGGCAAAAGATGAAGAAGTTCTCATTCTATAGAGGAGAGAACTACTCATGAACACTCAGATCGCTTTGAGTACTTTCACAACTCTCAGAACCAAAGAAGGAGAGGCAAGAGATGGACTAATAAGTCCAACATTCAGTGCAACTACTGCAAGAAGTATGACCACTATGAACGAGACTGCAAAAAGAAGCAAGCATACTAGAACAGTGGTAAAGCCTATGTCTCCAATGTTGAAGAAAGCTCATAATAAGTCATGTTTCTCTCATAACAAATGACTGAAGAAGAATATCATCCAGATGTATGGTTCCTAGACAGTGGATTCAACAATCATATGACAATTAACAAATCATTATTTTCTGATCTAGATTCGTCTGCCAATACAAAAATAAAGCTTAGAGATCATTATCTTGTTCCTGCTCAAGGAAAAGGCATTGTTCTTGTTCTTACTAAACAGAATGAAAATAAGTTTATACATCATGTATTCTATGTTCCTAATCTGAAATTCAAACTGATCAGTGTGGGTCAACTAATTCATAATAAGTATGATGTCAGGTTTATTGATTCATATTGTGTTGTCTATGATAAATCCCCTGGTAGAAGACTCTTAGCCAAAGTAAAAATGACCAAGAACAGAATATTGCCACTCAGTCTGAGAAGTGCTATCTTGTGAGAGTCATATGCACATATTGTTTCAACTTTAGATGAAACTTGGTTGTGGCACTTTAGGAATGGTCATCTACCCTTTCAGAGTCTCAATTATCTGCAAAAGCAGTCCATGGTCAAGGGGTTACTAGTTATGAATGGACAGTCTAGTTCTTGTGAAGATTGTATCTTAGGGAAACATCAAAGGGACAATTTACCCACTTCCATATCTTGAGCCAAATAACACCTTGAGTTAGTTCACACATATCTATGTGGATGCATGAAAACCAATCCATAGGTGGTAGTATTTATTTTTTGACCTTTATTCATGATTATAGTAGGAAATCAAATGCCTTCTCCATGTTTAAAGAATTCAAGGCATTGACTGAAAAGCGGTCAATTAAATCCATTAGAGTACTCAGGTCAAATGGTGGAGGTGAATATGACTCACATGATTTTGCAGAGTTCTGTAAACAACATGGCATCCAACACTAGTTCACTACGAGATACACTCCACAGGAGAATGGAGTTGTTGAACGGAAGAGTCGACCATCATGAACATGGCCTGAAGTATGTTGTCATATAAGAAGTTGTCAGATGATTATTGGGATGAAGTTGTTGCATGTTCTGTTTACTTACTGAACACCTCTCCCACAAATAAGTGTTAAAGATAAGATTCATGAAGAAGCATGGAGTGGCACTGAGATTAGAGTTTCAAATCTCAGAGTATTTGGATGTGTGGCATTTGCACACATACCTGATGAGTTAAGTAAAAATATGGACAAGAAGAGTGAGAAATGTATCTTCACTGGTTATAATGAACATCATAAGGCTTACAAGTTGTATAATCCTGTCACCAAAAAGGTTGTGGTGAGTAGAGATGCTAATTTCCTTGAATACAAATGTTGGAGTGATACAACATATATTCAACAAAAAGAAAGTCTAGTACCACCAAAACCACTTAGAATTCCCAAACTGGAAGTACAGCAGCAACAATAAGAAGGAACATTAGTAGAAAGTCCACCACAAAACCAGAGAACCAGAATTTTGAGGGATTTATATGAGAAGAATCATGTTATTGATGAGAAACTACAGTATGCTCTATTTTCTTTTCAATAAAGATCGTTTTATGAAGTAGTAAGGGATGCATAGTGGGCACAAGCAATGAATGAAGAAATTGATTCTATAGAAAGGAACCAGACTTGGGATCTTGTTGATCTCTCATCAGACAAAAACAATATTGGAGTAAAATGGGTCTATAAGACCAAACTCAATGAAAAAGCAGAGATAGAGAAGCACAAAGCAAGGCTGGTTGCAAAAGTATTTTCTCAACAATATGGTGTAGACTATGATGAAGCCTTTTCTCTAGTAGCAAGGATGGACATCATCAAAGCTGTACTTGAAATAGAAGCTCAAAACCAATGGCATGTTTACCAAGTGGATATGATATCTTCCTTTCTCAATGTCATACTTGAAGAAGAAGTCTATGTAGAACATCCCCCTCGTTATGTTGTCAAAGGTCAAGAACACAAATTATGCAAGCTACAAAAGGCCTTGTATGGTCTAAAACAAGCTCCATGAGCTTGGTACAACATAATTGATTCTTACCTCATCAACAATGGGTTCAATGAGAGCAGTAATGATCCCACTCCGTATGTCAAAATATTTAAGCAAGGTAGCATTTTGATTGTATGTCTTTATGTTGATGATATGATTTATACTGGAAATCTGATGCTAGAAGAATTTAAGACAATCATGAAGAAGGATTTTGAAATGACTGATCTTAGTCTTACGAAGTACTTCCTTGGAATGGACATTGACCAAAGTGAAAATGGCATATTCATTTGTCAACATAAGTATGCTACAGACATTCTGCATAGATTCAGAATGGATAAATGCAAACCAACAAAAACCCCCATTCCTACAAGAACCAAGTTAAGCAAGAATGATGATGGACCAATAGTGAACTCTAAAATTTACAAAATATTGGTAGGAAGTTTAATGTATTTGACTGCAACTAGACCTGATTTGATGTATGTTTTCAGCTTGATCTCTAGATTTATGGAATCTCCCATAGACTCTCACTAGAAAGTTGGTAAAATAATTCTGAGATATGTTGGAGGACAAATTGGTTATGGACTTTGGTACTCTCATTCATTAAATAGTACTCTTACAGGGTACACTGACAGTGATTTTGTAGGTAGTATTGATGATACAAAAAGCACATCTGGCTATGCTTTCCATTTTTGTACCAGTCTGATTTCATGGCCCTCTTAGAAACATCCCATTGTCAGCATGTCTTATGCAGAAGCAAAATATGTCGCGACATCTATAGCAGGATGCCATGCAGTTTGGATAAGAAGACTTTTGAAGGATATGGGACACAAAAAAAAAAAAAAAAAAAACCAACACCTATTTATTGTGACAATAGTTCTTCCATGCAATTGTACAAATATAATGTGTTTCATAGAAAGGGTAAACACATTGACAATCACTACCACTTTATTCATGAGTTAGTCAATAGTGGAGAAATCATTTTGCTATTTTTTGGCTCTAAGGAGAAATTGGTTGATATGTTTACCAAACCCTTCGAAACATCTGCATTTGAGTTTCAGAAGAAGGACTTAGGCATGATAGTGCTAAGAATACTGCCACGATTGAGATTAAGGGGGTTTGTTAAGAATTGTAATCTCAATGGTCATAAGTGCATTAATTAGTTGAGTTGTTAGTTGGTAATAGTTTGACTAGAACACTTTGTTGTCCCATAGTGTTTTTTTGTTCCATAGTATTGGACAGTAGTATTGTTGTGATTTAATTCTATATAAGCTTATGGTTAATAATGAGAGGGCAACAAATATGCCCACTTGTTTTCCATCATTTCCCGTCTTAAAACTTGAACATTCCTCACCCTCTACTTAAAAAGGAAATAAAATACTATAATCAAGGTCACAACTAGAGAGCATATCAAATAAGTGAAAATCCACCGAAATTTCATCCTACCATGTGGTGTATCAAAATTTAGTCACTCTTTGTTTTGTTCTTCCCTCTATTTATAGATCCAATGTGGATACCAAACCCTAAACCAAATGTACTAGAAATGAGCGGTCTCAAGAACCACAATAACCATCTCCCACACCTCCCAGTATTCTAGTCCTCACTGGGTAGTTGGTATTCCCCATTGATCGACAAGACGAGGCATGCATTGAAATATATTGGTAGTGGGAAGCGAACCACACAAGTATTAAGTATACGACCAAAGAAACATTAAGAGGTTATGGGTTTGAAACTCTTAACTATTTTCATCCAAATAGAACGAGCAGTGCAAGAGCAACTCGACATAATGGATAAGGTTAATTACTAAGACGTATAGGTTATAGTATCACAGGCACTAAAATATCTAATGGGAAATGTAAATTAATGGACGTCGAATGGAGGTTTTCACTATTTTGGCAGTTGTCATTATTGACGTGTCGATCCAGATTTACCTATCAAATATGTGCTAAAATGAAAAAATATTCTTTACGCCATCAAATTCCAGGCTTGTGCCCGACTTTTGTCTTCCTCTACATGGCCTCAACTACTAGGGATGGAATTTGATCATCAAATACCGTTTAAAATTTTGGTTAACCGTAATATGTAAAGGGTTTTATAGAACTTCTTTTTGGAGGGCAATACAATTTATAAATCGGCTTTATATTTTTAATTTATTAGTACTATTAATATATTTATCTTATATAAAAGTACATTTTGTAATTTTCAATTTCTAAATCATATATTCACCAAAAAAAAACAGAAAAATCTATTAAATTAGAATAATTTCCATGTCTTTCCATTTACAAGTTGCATTGATTTTTCCTAAAAAAAAAACTCATTTATAACTTAATGATTTTTCCATTATTTTTTAACTTTTTTATTATTGCAATGAGCCTCTACAATCTACAAATTTCAGTGCTCAATGCTCATTGATTACATTACCATGCTACAACAACTTTGGGAGTTGGAGGGCCTTGTTGACAAAGTTTGAGAGTTATCTTCCTGCACTATTATTTTGGTATTATATTTAGTGATTTATTTAGATTCAAATATTTACTTGAAATCTATGACTTTGAAGAAACATTATAAAGTATGTTTGTGTATTTTTTAATAATTTCAAATAACATAGTAATGTGTAGCATGTGTATTTAGTGATTTATCCCATAATTTAGATTCAAACTTAAAAAGTATTGGTTAATTCTCCAACTCGCGATTAAATTGAAATGAACATATCTTATATTTATCTCGAGGTTCAATTTTAATGAGATATGCATAATTTAAATGAAGGAAAGTACTAAATAAGGTATTGAGAGACATGAAATCTGTGTGCAACATTTCGAATGAAATGCAATTTGTAAAATAAATGATAGCATTCATCCTTATTACTTATAACGATTTGATTTACATCGACTTGCATCTATTTAAAGATATGAATTTTGATTACATCTGGTTCCATGTGCCATCAATAATAATTATTTTTACCATGTTATATAGCCTCGGCATATAGTTATATAGGTTTCCAGTAAGCATATTGGTTCAATTCAAATATAGTATGACTCTTTTATTTTTACCATGTTATATACCTTGGGCTTATAATTATATAGCTTTCGAGTGAGTATATTGGTTCAATTTAAATATAGTGTGACTCTTACTTTTCAATTGTAAGTGAAGCATAGTGAGTTGAATGATTGTTTTACTCTTAATCATATATATTATTTATTATTTATTATTTGTAAAGATGAATTAATTTAATAATGATCTTTTTAATTTTAATATAAAAATGTGATAAAGATTAATATGATTTTTAAAAAAATTAATAAAATTAAACAAAAATAAAAAATTATTAACATAGAGTTGAAAAGTGGATATTTTCTTTTCTATGACGCATTAGTCATGGAATGGTATCCCAATATATACACATGAATTGTGGTAATAGAAGGGACTCTAGTGAGTTTTATAATGTTACCATAATGGTACTTTAATCAATGAATACTAACTATTTAATAAGTCTTAATTAGGAGAGGTTACTTTTATATTAATTAATTAATTGTTACCCGTGAATGGGTCTTAGTTTTGTTAGGATCTTGGTCTTGTTAGGTAGGATGAATATCTTCAAATGAAAATTTGGGATGTCCATAATATTTTAACTTCATATCTTCAAAGAGAGTACATAAATAAAAGTAAACATCAAATACAATTAAACTATGATAAGTTTTGAAAAACACATTTTCATCATTTTAACAAAACAAATATACACATGTATATCAAGTTTTAAGAATCTTGGTTTGTAATGTATATCAAGTTTTAAGGGTTCATTTTTGTTTTTCTATTTTGTTATTATATTTTATATGAGTGGACTTTTACATGCATAAATATATGTTATAATTTTAACAAAACAAATATACAAATATATGTTAAGTTTTAATATTTCATATTTGTTTTTACATTTTGCAATTATTTATATTTTATAAGAGTGCATTTCTATATGCTCAAGTTTTAATAGCTCATTTTTTTTTCTATTTCTTTATTATATTTTATAAGAGCGCATTTTTGTACTTTTACATGTATGGTGCATTACTGTATATAATAAAAAAATGATTAATATATTTTTCATTATTAAATTGAAATATGGAAGATTTTTTAGTATCTATATTTTTATAAAAAGTTAAATTTACAAGGTTTAGATGCAATGTAGTTTTGCAAAACTAGTTATTGATTTGAATAAAAAAAACATGTGCACATTCCTTAGCACTAGATTCGGAGGGGCTTGAGCCTAACTCATGAGTGATTTGTAAACGTGTGCATGATTTGTAGTTAAAGAATTGCATGTACGATTTGTAGAACATGTTATAAACCCTAGGCACATGATCATCCATTTCTCCCACAATTATGACTTTGATAGCTCCATCCGACAAAAGAAGGAGAACACATGTGTGATTACCACTGCAAAGGTGATTCAACCAACATTTTGGATTGCAAGAGGTGATTCAAGCAACATATTAAATAATTTTTTAACTAAATAGATGAATAACCAATCAATTAACTACCTTAATTCCACATCATCACATGAAGAAAATGATGATTGAGTTTGGAATCATGCCCTAGACTTGAATTCTCATTGATTTCTTGACATTGTTATTGAGCCAGTAAATCAACACACCGAATAATAACAATAATTAAATCAACTACTTTTTCATGCTATGCATTCAATGAATATGAAAACCATACAATATTAATTAGATGCTCAGAATTTTAGCATTCAGTGGATGCATTTTCTACTTTCTTGTTGAATATGCAAGTGCGTTTATCAAGATTGTGCAAAAGTAATGTGTTCCAATATAGCTTAATTTTATGGTATTTTTAAATATGATAAAAAATTAATGTCAAGAGTGGAAATCACTCCCCCAATGAAAAATATTTTGAAATCATTATTATGTTATTTATATTATGGGCATGGACATATCGATCATGAGAAGGAGATGGATGAAATATTGGCAATGAGAAGAAAGGACAAGTGAAGGGTCTTATGGGATTTTTTGCCAAGGAACAATGAATGATAGTCTTATATGTCATTTGGTAATAAAATAAAATTGGTGGAATTTTAAAATAGTACAACACCATATACCATTCATTCCCCTAAATAATTCATGGCCTATTTCCATTATAGGTAGGTATTTCAAGGTCAAAACACCTACATTTACTCCTAGGGGCATCAGTGCCTCCCTTGGCACACCAAACCTTATAATTATCCCATATCCAACTCTTTGGCCAAAAAATTCATCGAGATTGCCTCTCTCATTATGAAGAGTAATGTTCATAATCAATTATCTTTACACATGGCTATCTCAAAGTGTAATCCATAGGAAAGGATACTCTTCCTCAAGGCCCCAAAACCCTAATTAAATCCCCTATCCTACTATTTAACAATTTTTTTCATCAAGTGTGCATGCCTTATTATGTAGGGATGGGTTTATGTCAAATTTACCTTATAGTTGGGCACATCAAGGTGAAGATCCCTAGATTGAATCCCTTAACTATTCATTAGGTGATAATACCCCTAATCCACCAAACCATAGAATTACATTGGTATTATAGTCTTTATTTAATGATTCCATTTGGATGAGCTACATCATTCTCTTAAGAAAAATTCATAGAAAACTTCATGGCACATACCCCTTAATGATGGGTACTTTAGGGAAATACCATTCCTTGGCATGCAAAACCATGCAATTATTTCATTATCTCACCCTTGGTATAACATGGAAAAATGTTAATACATGCCTCACATAAATTTAACATGGAAAAATTTTCTATTCATTTTCTAGTGTAATTGTTCAATTTTAAATTTTAAATTTTAAATACTCATGTCATTATTTGTTACACTAGTTTTAATTTTTCATTTTAAGGAATGCCATTATACCATGTACATGTTTCTAATGATTTTTTTATTAAATTTTTGATTGCAGTAGCAAGCATGGATCCAAATGCTCAAAGAGATTTCTACACTTAGAAAGATTGGTGCCACATGGAGGGATGGAGACCAGCTCCGCCACTTAGTTGTGTCTACTCTAGATGCAATTGTAGACACCATTACCCAATTCAATTGTGCTCTATATGACATTGCACTATACAAATAAAGGAAAAGCAACAATATTTTCATGTAGCCATTGTACACATTAAAGTATTAATTTTTTATATGCTAAGTCATATCATATGATACATGGTAGAGAATTAAGTAGATGAGAGCTTACCTTCGCTCAGTGTGAGACTTACTTGGTTGTGAGTGATTAAGAAACTTCCAGCGTCTTGGTCGTAGATATGAATACTAGAAATATTTATTGCCTTGTAAAATGTTGTAATTTTGTAGTCAATATGAAGCATTCATTAGATCTCATATCTGACAGTAGAAGTTATGATAGGGATTTTAGCCCTAGAAGGAAACCCTATTTATTTATGAGAGAAATGTATTGCAGCTCTAGAGTATTGTGAATAAGGATCTCTATGATTGTGTGAGAGAGACTGTGAGATAGTGAAGAGGAAGTTGCAACAGATGTGTTGCAGGTTGTATCCCTTCATTTTGTTCAATGGTATAATAAAAGGACTAGAAATTTCTCCGTGGAGGTTTCCCATATTGGGTGAACCATATATATTTGTGTCTCTCTTCTATTGGGTTTATGTGTTTTATTTCTTCATCTTGTTTTAGTCTATTGTTTTGCAATCCTTCTTTTCTAACAATTGGTATCAGAGCCAAAGTCCTATTTGGCGCATAAACTCATAGGAAAGAAGGGTTCCTGGTTTGAGTGGGAGCAATGGTGAAAGAAGGAAATTTTAGGGTCAAGAAATTTAACGTCAAACAATACTAGTTATGGAAGATGTATATGGTGGAATATGAATATCAAAAGGATATATTCGTACCATTGGAAGGAAAAGGAAGTAAGACGGCGTCTACAAAGGACAAAGAATGGGAGGTTATTGATAGAAGTGCACTAGGAACAATATGGTTGTGCCTGGCTTTGTCGATGGCTTTAAATATTTCAAAAGAAAAGACAATAGAGGATCTGATTAATGCATGGATAAAATGTATGAAACAAATTCGGCATCCAACACGGTATTTCTAATGGAGCGTTTATTTAATATGAATATGTTAGAAGGTGGATCTTGTGATATTTTAGAAGTAGGATCACTCAGTTGTAGCAGACCTCACTAAAACTCACTCAAGAAGTGCAGAAAGAAGAAGAAAAAATGTTGGTTCAATAATCACTCATACACAAAAAATGTCAAAAATTGTTGTATCATACATCAACTGTAAGCTAGCACTCTGAATAGTGATTAATAAATTAATAGAATCAAATGAATTCGAATGCCTCCTAAGGTCATTCAAATCATCCTCAGTGTGTAGCTTGGATAATATTGGACACACCATCCAATCAATGGCAGTAGTCAAAAGTTAGTCAAATGAGTCTAACTGAGTCTAACTGAGCCATGTCAACACAAATCAGGGGATGGAGACTCCAAGGAGGGAACATGAGGCTATTAAAAGGTCAAGTGGCACTCCAAAATAGATGATTGGGAGCTACAGGTAGTTAAACTGAGCAATAAGTGGAAGAAATTGTCAATCAATGCTCTAACTGACTGTTAAACTCCTAGTAGGTGAGATAAGGTGCATATGTCATCCAAATGAGAAAAAAAGGTGCATTAGGTAAGTAGGAGGGCTACTGAGGGATGAAGACAGGATCTAGGGGGATGAAAATAGGCTCCAGGTGCTGGGGAGACCACCATACTGATGATTGGATGCATGCAGATGTATGCATGATGATTGGATGCATGCAAATATAAAAAATGATGGTGATAATATTCCAACACCCCCCTGCAAGATATACTATGAGGTAATATCTGAAAACTAAATAGTAGGGCCCTGGTGACTAAGACCAAAGGTCGCCCCATACAACAATATAAATAAAATAAGTGAGGAAAGAGGGAAAACCCAGTGGGAAGAAAGCCCTCCCTCAAAATAGGCTGAAGGATGCTAATGTAGCATGGCATCACTCACTCTGGAAGGAGGCAAGTGACCCTCTTTAGCAAAGAATGATCTATCGACAAGAAATGGATCAGTAATGTGAGAAGGTAAAATCTTCCATTCTGGAAATCTGATCTGGTTCTCCTTTGATCAAGTGGATTACCAACAAGATCTCTGACACATCTAAGAGTAGTGGCTTCCCATCTCGGAATAGGAGGATCATTAGGTGAAATATCATCAGGTTCTTGTGGAACTGGATCTCCCATTCTCTCATCTTCATTATTAGTTGCTATATCTTCAAGTTCTCATGGATATGGATCTAGCATTCTCTCTTCATCATCTTCACTCTCATACTCTGAATCTGAACTGTCTTGTGATGAAGGTTTGCTCTCTTACTCATCAACACTTCCAAAATTTGAATTTGAAATATCATGTGATGAAGCTTTGCTCTCTTGCTCATCATCACTTCCAAACTCTAAATCTAAAGGTGGATCATGCTCCAAAAGTATGTGCTTGACTTCTCCTTCGGTGGAAGAAAGTGAATCTGCAGACTTCCTGAACTTGATCTTTTGACCAAACATGGTGGGAACAAATCCAAAAATGTGAATATCATTCTAAAACATGTGGTCCGCACCAACTGAGGTGGGATCGGCTCCATGAATGTTCATGTAGTTATTTGATATCTCCTTTGAACCAACATGGGTGAGATTTTTACCAAATGAACTATGACATGATGATGGTGGATCTTCAACAAGATGACTGGTGTATGCAACAGTGGTGGTGGCCCACTTTGCAATAGGAGTTGAACCAATAGGTTCTATGTATTCAGGTTCTTGTGGATATGGATCTATCTTTCTCTCTACTCTCTAAGCCTTCATTTACTCAACCTTCCTTATTGGATTTTTTTCATTCAAGCAACCTTTACAGGTTCCTTGGGAAAATATGAGATTGGGTAGATCTTCAACCAACTTTTGAGTTTTCATGATCTGCAAATGATTGTAGTCAATATGCCCAAATATTTCATGACATAATCTACTCTCTTCATTTGCATGAGTGTGAAGATCAAACTGCTTTGATAGAGGTGAGAAGTGTGAGAACTTATAGAGTTTCGACTTACGATTTGCAACACCTTTTGCAATCATAGATCCTAATACCATGTCTTCAATTTCAACATCATTAGGAGATAATATCACCCTCTTGGGCTCTCCAATATGGGTCATATAATATATTGAAAGTATATTAGCAGTGAGAGTGGGTACATAGAGCACACTTGAGAAGTACCCATGATATAGTTTCATTCTTCCTATCCCTTCAGAAGAGACCTCAAAATCATTCCCCAACATGATGGATGTTCCAACAGTAGATTCAAAACCAGTGAAGAGATCCTTGGAGGAAGACATGTGTCTTGATGCTCCAGAATATATGATGAAGGAGGATTGTGATGATGCTCCTAACATGAGAGCATGGAATCTCTCTTTGTACTTAGATCCATATGGTTCACTCTCTTTCTTTCTAGCACATGCAGGTACTGGAAGATTATTTTTCCCAAGAAGTGAAGCCATCAGATCTATGGTCTTCTTCATACATGATCTCTCAGGGTGATATCCTCAATTACAGTATGTGCGCTTGGATTTTCCCTTTTGAGATGTCTTGTCCTTCTTAGGATTTGAAACTCCATCTGATTGGTTTGGAGCCTCCTTCTTCTTTTGGTCATTCGACTTTCTATCATATTTTTTTTGTTTTCCTTTACCATTCGCTCTTCTCATCTCATTGGCTGCAAGAGATGAATCCAATTTGGTTTCTATCACTCCCATATGCACTAGCTTCTCCTCCTCAAGTGTGAGAGATTAGATGAAGTCTTCAACCGAAGGGAACTTCCATTTTTGAATGGACAACTTTGCTGACTGGAAGGTCGAAACAAACACTGAATAATCAGGTCCTAGCTTCAACAAAATGGAAAGGATGAGTTGTTTTTCTTCCTTCTCAATCCCATACCTCTTCAATTGTGAAATCAAGTTCTTGAATTTGTTGAGAAACTCAGTGATAGTTTCAAAAATGCTTGGGCTCAAGGAGATGAGCTCATTTTCTAACTTATAACCCTTCAAGTCATCCTTCTTGCCAGTTAGAGATCTGAGCTTATACCAAACCTCCTTTGGAGTCTTCAAATCAATAACATGAAAGTGCAGGACTTTAGAAATGGTACGTAGCAGCAGTCATACTGCTTCATCAAGCTTGTCTAAGTACTAGGATTTCTCTACTGCACTAGTGGGATCAACTGCAAAGCCATTCACCACTCTAGAAAGGCTCTTAAACCTCAAGAAGATGTCCATATTTTACTTCCATTCGAAGTAGTTGAATGAATTCAACTTGAGATCCATGATACTGAAGAATTCAAAGTTGAAGAGGGGATAGTCCTGCAAAACAAATGAGAATTATGAAATGGAGATCTACTGCAATTCAAATTGAAAACTGCCTTAGGACACTGAGCACATGTGCCTGGGTTCTTCACACCTAGGTAGACCTGTTAGCTTTTCAGAAATTTCAATCTGATCTAGTATCTTAAATGAGAGAATAACATGTACAACATATATACAACATATCTACAACATATCAATCATGGACACAATAATGCAAGCACACAAGAGACACAGAGTTTCACCAAGGAAAACCAAGAAGGTGAAAAACCCCGCAACTTCCTCAAAGATAGATAGATCAATGATACAACCCAAGTACAATAGATAGTATTCTCTAGCAGCAGCTTCTCCTCCTCCACAAGTGCGCCACTCTCCAATGAGAGTATGAGTGAGTAAGTGAATGATTGAATAGAGTGCCTTCCGCACTCTATTTATACTCGACTTGACTTGCCTAATAACCTTTACTAGGTCGACCTTAACTTAACCACATAACATAATGCTGATAGGGCCGACCCCCAATAGGGTGGTCTAATAACTCTTTAACCCACATGACTTATACAAGGCTGACCCGAATTAGGTGGTCTAATAACCCATCAAGTATAAGTTACTACACTTACAATATAAATGACGACACTTCCGTATAGAAGAATAATAACATCTCTATAGGAATACAAACACTTCCATATAGAGGAATAATAACATCTCTATAGGAATACTATATACATATATGAAATACATTCCGAAGTTACAAATACATCAACACTCGCTCTTAACTAGGAAGGTATTTATCGACACAGGTATTCTAGGACAAGTCTTCTTCTCTGGATCATCGTCACTAGACCATCATCATCGAATCATCGTCATCGTCACTGCTTCTTCTATCTCAATTAATCTCTGATCTACTCGTCATAGGAAGTTTTATAGAGCCAGTCCTTTTTTATATTGGATGTAGGCCCACCACCTGTAGGTCTTCATCATCTATGTGAATGGTCTGATAGAGGTGGTCTCTCAGGACTAATTTGTGTGCTGATGCAATACCTGAAAAGAACATCCCAGGAACATTTATGTGCCTGAAAACAACCGAAAAGATCTCCCAGGATTGATTACATGCATCCCCTTCATAATACCTTTAAAGAGAATCCCAGGAACATTTATGTGCCACAGCAAGACCGGCAAGATCTCTAAAGAGCATCCCAGGACTTATTACGAGAACACAGCTCAACCTCTTGGATCTCCAGGACTGATTACATGTGAATAGAAAATACCTTTAAAGATCATCCTAGGAACATTTATGTGCCACAACACGATCGAAAATATCTCTAAAGAGCAACCCAGGACTTATTACGAGCACATAGCTCAACCTCTCAGATCTCCAGGACTGATTACATGTCTCTGTAGTAACACCTCATCCCAGGACTGATTATGAGCACATAGCTCAACCTATCAGTTCTCTTAAGACTGATTACATACTACATAGCAATACCTCATCCCAGGACTGATTACGAGCACACAGCTCAACCTATCGGATCTCTGAGGACTGATTACATTCTACTTGCACAACCTTCCACATATCATCTCTGACCTCCAAGTATCAACCTAATACTCATGATCCAACTGATCATCATCGCACAAAGCATCATCCTGATGATCATGATAATACTGATCATAATCACACGGTACATCATCCTGATGTACATCATCTATAGTATCATCCTGATCATTGTCACTGCACCATCCTGATGCATATCATTTAGAGCATCATCTTGATACTCATCATAGATGATAATCTCGATCATCATCACTGCACCGTCCTGATGCATATCATCTAGATCATCGTCCTAATACTCATCATACGTGATCATCCTGATCATCGTCACTACATCATCCTGATGCATATCATCTGGAGCAACATCCTGAAGCTCGTCATCTATGATCATCCCGATCATACAATGCATCCACTTGATGCATACCAAGTATCTACCTGATACATATCACATACATGATCCACCTGATCATACAATGTATCCACCTCATACATATCATGCATCTACCTGATGCATATCACATACATGATCCACTTGATCATACAATGTATTCACCGGATACATATACAAATGCATGATCCACCTCATCATATCGAGCATCCAGCATGATGCATATACATATACATGATCCAACTGATCATACCAAGCATCCAACATGATGCATATACATATACTGATCCAACTGATCATACAAAGCATCCAATTGATGCATATACAAAGCAGTAACTGGAGCATCGTCCTGATGCTCATCACGCAATGCTTACATCCACAGCCATGAGAAGGATCCTCCTCTCGCCATGCTTGGAATGGATCCCGCAAACGTGTCCATCACTTCTTCCTCGAAGTGTCATCAATTTGAAGAACACCAAGCCTCTCTCTGAATTATTCAAACTTCACTCTGGCTAGTGGTTTTTTCAACACATCTGCAACATACTCATCCGATGCAACATACAGGAGCTTCACTGCTCCTATCTGCACCATATCCCTGATATAGTGATATTTGATCTCAATGTGCTTCGACCTATTGTGGAACACCGGGTTCTCAGACAGCTTCAAACAGCTCTAGTTGTCACAAAAGATACCAGTAGTATCCAACAGGAGATCAAATAAATCAGACAGTAGCTTCCTCAGCCATACTGCCTCACAACTAGCCAAACAAGCTGCAACATACTTTGCTTCGGCTGTACTCAGTGCTACACATGACTGCTTCCTGCTAAACCAAGAGATCACACCTAATCCCATACTGAAGCATCACCTAGATGTGCTCTTCCAATCTGCAACACTACCAGCCCAATCTGAATCAACATAACCCTACAGGTTAAACTTTTGCTTCACATCATACTTGAGCCCATAATCAATCGTATCCTTCAAGTACCTCATAATATGCTTTATAGAAACCAAGTGAAAACCTCTTGGATCCATCAGGAACTGGCTCAATATGTTCATCGGAAATCAAATATCCGGTCTCGTGTTCATTAGGTACATCAAGGACCCAATCATCTGACAATGCACAATGACATCAACTGGATCAGATGAAGCATCACACAGAAGCTTCAAGCTCGATGCCATAGGTGTGGCCATGGCCTTGCAGTCCATCATCCCGAACCTCTTCAAGATCTCTACTACATACTTCCCTTGTCCAAGGAAGATCCCATCTGCACTCTGCCACACCTCCATGCCTAGAAAATAGTGCATCATCCCCAAGTCCTTCATCTCGAACTCGGCAGCAAGCTTCCTCTTGGTATCGGCAATAAATCCATCCTCACCTGTAACAAACAGGTCATCCACATACAGAAGTAGTATCACAGGATTGCCTTCCTCAACCTTGTAGTAAAGGTTGGAATCTGCTTTACTCTTAGTAAATCCCAAACTGGATAGAAAGGTGTCTTTCCTACCATACGAAGTCCTAGGAGCTTGCTTCAATCCATAGAAGGCTTTCTTCAACTTGCACACATATGCCTCCCTGTAATATGTCTCAAAACCGAGTGGCTACTCCACATATGCTTCCTCTTCGACTACACCATTCAAGAAAGCAGTCTTGACATCCATTTGGTGTATCTTCCATTTCATCATTGCAGCCAGAGCAAGTACTGTTCTAATGGAAGTGTATTTGGCCACATGATCAAAAGTCTCTTCATAATCAATCCCTTCTTTCTGGGAGAAGCCATGAGCTACAAATATCGCTTTTTATTTCTCTATGCTGCCATCTACATCATGCTTGATCTTGTAGATCCACTTGTAAGTCACAACAAACTTCCCTTCAAGTCTTGGGACTACATCCCAAACATTATTCTTCATGATTGACTGGTACTCCTCGATCATGGCATTCTTCCCGAATCCTGGGAACTTCAATATCTTCAATAGATAACTTTGTTGCTGAACAAATGTTGTAGTCCTTCTTTTGTAGGTGATGGTATACGATCTTTCCTACAAAACAAGTTAAATTGCATGATTAGAAACATCTCATAGTTTTCAGAAAAAATTCTTACACATAAATATGTATGTCATATAGTCATGCAAGTATCTTAACCAATGCTTCAATACAACATTTATCCATATCATGTAACTTTCTAGATGCCTTCTAATCTCTACCAGAACATTGTTAAGAGTGTACACAACTCCCAACATGTCAGCAAAGAGGTTTCATTCTAGATAAGTAGCAATGGAATGTTGTACAGTGCCATAGGCCACTTATCCATCACATGCATATTAGTAGTATATTATTCATTAATGCAATTATTCTGATATGCATATTACAAGCCCTAAGTCTAGGAACATAAGAATATACATCATTGAACAATATTATTTAAACAAACAAATATGCAAGAAATGGCAATTCAAATACTTATCTTTGTTTGGTTTGTAGGTTGGACTCCCTGTCAATATTTGCTTCCTTGCAGCAACTACTGGAGTGTGCTCCCTCTTGATCTTTACTTCCTAGATTACCTGTCCTTGAACTTATATCCATCCTCGATCACTATCCATACTTACTAGTATCATCATTGTGTTATCCTAGAGGTCTCATACATACATTCATTAGTATAATCTTAATACTATCAAAACACAATAATCTTAAACATGTATAGTCATGATCATTTCACACACAGATAATAAGCATTAGCATTTAAAGTTTCAGGGAAGACTTCTCTTACTCATGCATATTCAGATTTGACCATAGAACTCTTCTGGTTAGTCATATCATCAATCAAACTAAGAAGCATAATAGGCCTAAACCCATGATTACTAACTTCAATGAATAATCATTATCAATCATGCCATGTATACTTATATAAGAGATCCTAACACAAGGTAGGATTCTAACTTGATATAGGAAAAACATACCTAGATTAGCATGCTAGCTAGTTATGTCTAATATACCCACATAATGTCTTCTTGTTCTCTTCAATGACTTGTGCTAGTAACCTGCATATCTCATAGGTTAAGCATTGTAGAACCAAATTATACATACCTCATAAGTAGAGCTTCTATGTGATCCATGACAATGGATGAATATTTGTCTTCATGTCACCATGGTCATATGTTCTTGAACTAGAACATGATTTGTCTTTCTTGATGTACCTTTCATGTTAACGGACAACATCAACCTCATACAACACCACAATGCATTAGTACAATCATAAGTGTCAAAACCCTAATCAATGAATATCTGCATTCATGATTTTATTAATGTGATACGACAAGTCTAAAGTTAAGCAAGATTGTACTACCCTTAATGAAGACAAACATACCATAAACTTAATCATGAAGAGATCTTGAAACATACCTGGATAAGTCATACCTACCGAGATTGCTTTTAATCTTCTTATGTAAGGCTTTAGCCTTATCTCCCTCTGAAATAGGAACTTCTTCACTTATGCAGGTGACCAATCCATTATCTTCTAGGATTAACCCAATCCACTTGATTTGCAAAAATTGGATCTGGAGCTCAATTACAGTATTTTAGAGAAACCTTAAAAATTCAAACTTTGAATTTCAAACTTCTGAAAGGATAGAAAGATGCACCTTGATGAGCTCATCAAGCTGGTATACTCAGAATTTGAAAACTGCAAAGTTTCACCCCTCAAAATTGTCTTTGAAACTTCTGGATCTTCTCGACAGGATCTCGAACTAGGGTTTGATAAATCCCACCCTTCTGCCCAACCAAAAGGTTTGATCCAAAGCTCTAAACTTCTATTTTTCTGAGGACCTTCCAACCGTGGTCACAGACTTCAGAAATTCCAACTTTTGCAGAAGCCCTAATTTTCCACCTTTCCGATCAAAATCTCGAACTAGGGTTTGATCAATCCCGACCTTCTGCCCAACCAAAAAAATGATCTTGTTCTCTAAATTTTGATTCTGATGAGGATCATCTAGCCGTGGTATCCGACACAAAAAATTTGAACATTCTCCGAAACCCTAAATTCCCGGAGCCATGAATGAAGGTGCTCAAAATCCAATTCTATTTTGATAGAAATATGCACTTGAATTTTTCTGGTGTAACTCCGCAATTTCATATCTACAAGGTCTAAACATTCTTCTTGTGGTAGCCCGACCTGTCATCTTTCCAACCCCATAGTTTTGACCTCAATTGGATTCTCTGAGAGAGAGTTATGCCCAGTGTCACAACGTGACCTGTTTATGGGATAAAATAGGAGAGCAAACTTGTACGGCATGCTACGTGTCACTGGTTCAGTTTCGTCCTATGAAACACTTACCTGAGAAATTGTAGTCTGTGCCCTACCTATCACTTTTTACAAAATTTAATTTGGAGCTTCCTAGCCCACGCTGTGACCTTTTTTCCTAGGTGACCTATTAATGACTGAGATCTGGAAGAGGCAGACACCCTAACTTGTACAAATCATAAATCTAGAAGTACAACTAATTAGAGGATTTCCTTTGGACATAAGGCACATGGCGATCTTATCTTCGACCTGTAAGATTTTCAAATCCTGAAAACTTGCCGAAATGAATTTATAGTGAAAGTTCTACGATGACTGGTTTTTGCTATATCAAGCCCTAGCTTCGCAAGTGCAACAAGTGTTATAAATGCCATACCATGCCTTCTTTTAGGCTAGCTCTAATACCATGTTAGTTTTTCAGAAATTTCAATCTGATCTAGGATCTTAACTGAGAGAATAACATGTATGTTATATATACAACATATCTACAGCATATCAATCATGGACACAATAATGCAAGCACACAAGAGACACAGAGTTTTACCGGGAAAAACCAAGGTGAAAAACCACGCAACTTCCTCAGAGATAGATAGACAAATGATACAACCCAAGTACAAGAGATAGTCTTCTCTAGCAGCAGCTTCTCCTCCTCCACAAGTGCGCCACTCTCCAACGAGAGTATGAGTGAGTAAGTGAAAGATCGAATAGAGTGCCTCCCGCACTCTATTTATACTTGACTTGACTTGCCTAATAACCTTTACTAGGTCGGCCTTAACTTAACCACATAACATAATGCTGACAGGGCCGACCCCTAATAGGGTGGTATAATAACCCTTTAACCCACATGACTTATATAGGGCCGAGCCCAACAAGGTGGTCTAATAACCCATCAAGTATAAGTTACGACACTTACAATATAAATGAGGACACTTCCGTATAGATGAATAATAACATCTCTATAGGAATACAAACACTTCTGTATAGTGGAATAATAACAGCTCTATAGGAATACAATATACATATATGAAATACATTACGAAGTTACAAATACATCAACAAGACCTCACTGGAATGCTCCATTGAATTCAAGGAAATAGCACGAGGATTTGATGTGGAAACCCAGAGGCTTCTGGTGTTCAATGAAAGACAGTTGATTAAATAATTGTTGCAATTGCAATTCAAATAGCTGCTTCCAGCTCTGATACCATGTGATATTTTAGAAGAAGGATCACTCAACCATAGCAGACCTCACTAAAACTCACTCAAGGAGTGCAGAAAGAAGAAGAAGAAATGTTGATTCAATAATCACTCATATACAAGAAATGACAAAAGTTGTTGTATCATACATCAGTTGTAAGCTGGCACTCTGAATAGTGAATAATAACTTAATACAATCAAATGAATTCGAATGCCTCCTAAGGTGATTAGAATCATCCTCAGTGTGTAGCTTGGATAACATTGGAGACATCATCCAATCAGTGGCAGTAGTCACAAATAGTCAAAATTTAGTCAAATGAGTCTAATTGAGTCTAACTAAGCCATGTGAGCACAAATCATGGGATGGAGACTCCAAGGAGGGTACATGAGGCTGTCAAAAGGTCAAGTGGCACTCAAAAATAGACAACTGGGAGCTACAAGCAGTTAAATTGAGCAATAAATGGAAGAACTGGCCAATCAATGCTCTGACTGACTGTTAAACTCCTGGTAGGTGAGATAATGCGCATATGTCATCCAAGTGAGTAAAACAAGGCACATCAAGTAGCTAGGAGGGCTACTGAGAACTGAAGACAGGATCTAGGGGGCCGAAAATAGGCTCCAGGTGCTGGGGAGACCACCATACTAATGACTGGATGCATGTAGATGCATGCATAATGACTGGATGCATGTAGAATGCATGCATGCATGCAAATATAAAAAATGATGGTGATAATATTCCAATAGGTCTATCGCTTACCATTTAAATGAATTTAATATGATTATTAATCAACTAAGTTCCATAGGAGTGAAATTTATTGATGAGGTTAGGGATCTTCTAATCTTCTGCTCATTGCCAGAAAGATGGAATGGTTTGATAATGGTTCTAAGTAACTCTCTCTTTGGTTCAAACACTCTGAAATTTGATAATGTTGTTGGCGTTATTCTTAGCGAGGAAATGCGAAGGAAAAGCATAGGTGAGACATTAGGTAATGCATTGACCATGGGGAGCAAGGAAATACAAAGGGGAAGAGGAAGGATTCTAGGTAATCATGGGAATCCTAAGAAGGGTAGATCCAAGTCTAGAATGGGGAAAATGGAGTGTTGGAACTGTGGGAAGAAAGGACATCCGAAGAAAGATCGTAGATCTCTAAAGAAGAAAGGAGATGGAAAGCAGGAGACTACTTAGGAAGCGAATGTAGTAGGTGATGTGTTACAAGATGCTTTGAATATTTCATTAGATAATACTAGTGATTACTTTGTAGTAGATTTAGAGGCTTCATGTCATGTTAGAGCCCATAGGAAATATTTTAACTTCAAAGAATATTATATATGTACTTTATTATTCCGGAGATGTTTCATTCCTCCGTGAAGATCTTATTGTATATCTGGAGATGTTTATTCCTCCGTCGGAATGTGGTAACTCGGGTTATTAGACTTCCCCAGTGGGGGTCGGCCCTTGTATGTGTTATGTGGGTCAAAGGGTTATTAGACCACCCTAGAGGGGTCGGCCCAGTCAGTTGTAATGGGGTATTTAACCCATTGGTTAAATACGAGCCTACGTGTACTTGTGTAAAAGATATGCCAGAGTAGTGTATAAATAGAGGAGGTGTGTTCCTCATTTGACACACTCACTCACTTTAGGATAGCGCACTTGTGGAGGAGAGGTCTTCTATTGTGGAGGAAGAGATCATGTCTCAGGGTTTCATCTTTGTATATTGCTGGTCATCTATATTGAGGAAGCTTTGCTAGGTTTTCTACCCCATGAGGGTTTCCCAGGATAAATCTCTGTCTTTTGTGTTTATGCTATGCTTGTTGTTTCTTCAGTGATCCTGTATATGCTATTATTTTGAAATGGAATGTAATGCTGCTATTTTCTATCTTAGCATATTAAATATTAACATGGTATCAGAGCTAACTTGAAGGAAGGCAAGGTATGGCACTTACGACACTTGCTTTACTTACGACAATTTGAAGGTTAGGGTTTTACATAGCAAAAACCAGTCATCGTGGAACTTTTGCTATAAATCCATTTCTGCAAAGTTTCAGGGTCTGAAAAGTTTACAGGTCAAAGATAACATCCCCAGGTACCTTGTGTCCAAAGGGAACCCTCATATTCGTTTTACTTTATGAGTTATGATCAGTACAAGTTAGGGTTTCTGCCTCTTCCAGATCTCAGTCAAAATCAGGTAACCTTGGAAAAAAGGTCATAACTTGGGCTAGGAAGCTCCAAATGAAATTTCGTAAAAAGTGACAGGCAGTAAACAGACTGTACTATCTCAGAAAACGTTTTCAGAGGCCGAAGGTTAACCAGTGACACGTGGCATGCCGTACAAGTTTGCTCTCCTGTTTTATCCCATAAACAGGTCACATTGCGACACTTGGCATAACTCTCTCTCTCAGAGAGTCCAATTGAGGTCAAACCTATCAGGATAGAAATATAATAGGGCGAGATATTTCAGGAAAAGTTTTCAGAGGCTTAAGTTCAAACAGTGACACGTGGCATGCCGTACAAGTTAGCTCTCCTGTTTTATTCCATAAACAGGTCACGTTGCGACACTTGGCATAACTCTCTCTTAGAAAATCCAATTGAGGTCAGACCTGTCAGTATGGAAAGATGACAGGTTAGGCTACTGCAGAAAACGTTTTCAGACCCTGTGGAGCAAAAGTTTCAGAGTTATAGTAGAAACAATCAGGTGCAGATTTATGTCAAAACAGAATTATTTTTGGAGCACCTTTATTCATGGCTTCCGGAATTTAGGGTTTCGGAGAAAGTTAGAATTTTTGGAATCGGAGTCCACGGCTGAATGCTACTCAGGAAAATCAAAATTTAGAGACCAAGATCGAATTTTTTGGTTAGGTAGAAGACCGGGCTTGATGAAACCCTAGTTCAGGATTTTGATCAGAAAGATGGAAAAGTAGGGCTTCAGCAAAAGTTGGAATTTTTGAAGTCTGTAACCACGGCTGGAAGATCCTCAGAAAAATAAGAGTTTAGAGCCTTGGATCGAACCTTTTGATTGGACAGAAGGGTGGGCTTCATCAAACCCTAGTTCGGGTTCCTGTCTAGAAGATCCAGAAGTTTTGAAGGCAATTTTGAGGGGTCAAATCTTGGAGATTTCAAAAGTGAAGTATGCTAGTTTGAACAGCTCAGCAAGACACATCCTTCCATCCATTCAGAAGCATGAAAGTCAAAGATTTAATTTTTAGGGTTTCTCTAGCAAGCCCTAATCAAGCTCCAAATCAAGTTTCAGGGGGAGTTGAGGCTAAGGCCTTACATAAGAAGACTACAAGAAGTCTCGACAGGTATGACTTAAGGAGGTTCAGGTATGTCTTGAAATCTTATTCTTGATTAAGTTCATAATGTGTTTGTCTTCATGTTATTTATTAGTACAATCTTGATTAATGTTAGAATTGTCTTATCACCCTAGTAACAGTATGAATGCATGTGAATGATCAAATACATTCATTGATTAGGGCTATATGATTGTACTAATGCATTATGGTGTTGTATGAGGTTGATGTCGTTTGCTAACAAGATACATGTACATCACAAAAGACAAATCAATCTCCTTAAAACATGACAACATGAAGACAAAGACTCATCCATAATATTTGTTCTACTTACGAGGTATGTATGACTTTGTTATATTATGCTTAACCTATGAGACATGCAGGTTCTAGCTCAGGATCTCTAAATCATTGAAGAGATTGTTTAGGTATGTTGTACATAACTAAGCAAGTATACTAATCCAGGTATGTTTTCCTATGTCATGTTAGAATCTTACCTTGTGTTAGGATCCCTTATATCAGTATACTTGGTATGATTGGTTATGCTTATTCATAAAGTTAGTAATCAAGAGTTTATGCATATTATGTCTCGTATCTTGGTTGATGATTTAACTAACTAGATCAAACAGGAATATGCATGAGTTAAAGAAGACTTCCTTGAAACCCTGAATACTAATGATCATGACTATACATATTTAAGATTATTTAGAATTAGAATGTTTTGATAATATTGAGAATATACTAATGAATATATGTTTGTGTATGAGATCATGAGGATGACACTAGTGCACACTTGAGCATGCACAATGGTACAGAATGAATAGAAGTTCAAAAGACATATAGAAGATCAAGCGGGAGGCAACCACACAAACATAAAAGATAAGTATTTGAGTTGTTAATTGAAATAGTAAATGATATTGCTTGTATGCATATTTGTATTCCTAGAATATATCATGCTGAGTGTAAACATTCATAGAGCATTGAACAGTATACTACTAATATGCATATGATTGGTAAGTTGGACAAACATTCCATTGTTGCTTGTCTAGAATGAAACCTCTTTGCTGACATGCTGAGAGTTGTGCACACTCTCAACAGTATGTTCTGGTAGAGATGGAAGGCATCTAGATAGCCACTGTATGCATACAGGATATGGGAAAGTGTTGTGCCAAAGTATTGGTCAAAATAGTTACATAAATATGTAAATGATACCTGTATGCATAATAGGTTATCATGTCAATATGATTTGATGATTATGAAGTATTACTAATCATGTACTTAATTTTGATTTGTAGGAAAGATCATGATGAATGATGAACATTGAACAAGCGATGGATGTTCAAACAAAAGGATTTACAAATCAAACACACTATAGAAGGCTTGTGGCTAGAAAATTCTCTTAGAAAGAGGAAGAGAATCATGATAAGATGTTTGATCCAAGTTGCTAGATAAGACCATTCTCTTAATGGTGTAATTAAAGAAGAAGTGTGAATCAGGTTCTGTATGGGTACCCAGGATCGATAATCAATTGATGAGCTTAATGATCACCATGGGCGATGAGGATCTCAGCCTTTGCTACAAGGTTGAATATTGTTTCTATACACACACGATATGGTGCAGAAAGGAACCAAAAGTTCGAATTTGTAACAATGTACTAACCAAACCTCTACCGATCCGATGTACTACCCAAACCTCTACCTCAAGTAAAGTTTTTTTAGACAAACTTAATATAGTTCAGAAGGACCCTCATCGAAAGGGGGAGTGATGTGATAACTCATGATGAGATTTCCTGCATCGACAGTGAGGTCGATGATGAGGATACCTATATTAGTGATGCCGACAGAGATGTTGGTGGATGGTCCTTAGACAGGGTCTAAGGTGACAAGAGGATTGCATCATCCTTGAACATATATTCTAAAAGAGGCCGTAGATATGATGTCTCCGAAAATGAATTCCTTGGTGGACATATAGGATTGCATCATCCTAAAGAGAGCCGTAGACGTATGTCTTCGAGAATGAAGTCCTTGGTGGACTTGAGGGGATTGGATCATCCCTGGACTTTAGTCCTAAAGATAGCCGTAGACGTATGTCTTCGAGAATGAAGTCCTTGGTGGACTTGAGGGGATTGGATCATCCCTGAACTTTAGTCCTAAAGAGAGCCGTAGACGTATGTCTTCAAGAATGAAGTCCTTGGTGGACTTGAGGGGATTGGATCATCCCTGGACTTCAGTCCTAAAGAAGAGTCGTAGACGTATGTCTTCGAGAATGAAGTTCTTGGTGAACATGTGAGGGGATTGGATCATCCCTGGACTTCAGTCCTAAAGAAGAGCCATAGACGTATGTCTTCGAGAATGAAGTTTTTGGTGAACGTGTGAGGGGATTGGATCATCCCTGGACTTCAGTCATAAAGAAGAGCCGTAGACGTATGTCTTCGAGAATGAAGTCCTTGGTGGACGGTTGAGGATTGAGTCATCCTTGGACATGGTCCTAAATGTACGGTTGATGATTAAGTCATCCTTGGACGTGGTCCTAAATGTACGGTTGAGGATTGAGTCATCCTTGGACGTGGTCCTAAATGTACGGTTGAGGATTGAGTCATCTTTGGACGTGGTCCTAAATGAACGGTTGAGGATTGAGTCATCCTTGGACGTGGTCCTAAATGAACGGTTGAGGATTGAGTCATCCTTGGACGTGGTCCTAAATGTACGGTTGTGGATTAAATCATCCTTGGACAGTAAATCCAGTAATTCCGAAAGGAAGGATAGTCCCAAATGAATTGAGTGGATTAAATCATCCTTAGACAGTAAATCCAGTAATTCCGAAAGGAAGGATAGTCCTAAATGAATTGAGTGGATTAAATCATCATTGGACAGTAAATCCAGTAATTTCGAAAGGAAGAATAGTCCTAAATTAATTGAGTGGATTAAATCATCCTTGGACAGTAAATCCAGTAATTCCGAAAGGAAGGATAGTCCTAAATGAATTGAGTGGATTAAATCATCCTTGGACAGTAAATCCAGTAGTTCCGAAAGGAAGGATAGTCCTAAATGAATTGAATGGATTAAATCATCCTTGGACAGTAAATCCAGTAATTCCGAAAGGAAGGATAGTCTTAAATGAATTGAGTGGATTAAATCATCCTTGGACAGTAAATCCAGTAATTCCGAAAGGAAGGATAGTCCTAAATGAATTGAATGGATTAAATCATCCTTGGACAGTAAATCCAGTAATTCCGAAAGGAAGGATAGTCCTAAATGATATTGAGTGGACTAATCATCCTGTAAATAGATTGGGATTGCCTCATCCCTAGACATGGTGAGATGTCTTAAAGTGATAAGGACTAATCATCCTGTAAATAGATTGGGATTGCCTCATCCCTAGACATGGTGAGATGTCTTAAAGTGATAAGGACTAATCATCCTGTAAATAGATTGGGATTGCCTCGTCCCTAGACATGGTGAGATGTCTTAAAGTGATAAGGACTAATCATCCTGTAAATAGATTGGGATTGCCTCGTCCCTAGACATGGTGAGATGTCTTAAAGTGATAAGGACTAATCATCCTGTAAATAGATTGGGATTGCCTCGCCCCTAGACATGGTGAGATGTCTTAAAGTGATAAGGACTAATCATGCTGTAAATAGATTGGGATTGCCTCATCCCTAGACATGGTGAGATGTCTTAAAGTGATAAGGACTAATCATCCTGTAAGTTGATTCAGGATTGCATCATCCCTAGACATGGTGAGGTGTCTTAAAAGGATAAGGATTGATCATCATGTAAGTTGATCTGGATTGCATCGTCCATAGAGATGAGAGATGTCTTAAATTGAGAGGGATTGATCATCCCATAAGTGGATCAGGATTGTATCATCCTTGGACCTATGTCCTAAAGTGAGAGGGATTGACCATCCCGTAATTGGATCATGTGTGTTGCAGGGTATGCTGCTATTGTGTATACTTGTATCGGTGTGGATACTTGTATTGATAGATGTATTAGTGAGAATACATGCTTTTGATGATAGATGTATTAGTGAGAATACATGCTTTTGTATTAGTGAGAATACATGCTTTTGATGATATATGTATTAGTAAGAATACATGTTTTGATGATATATGTATTGGTGAGAATACATACTTTTGATGATACATGTATTGATTAATGTACTTGTATGGTTGAGGATACTTATGTTGTAGATCGAGATGATCCTGATGCTTTAGATCGAGATGATCCAGATGTTGTAGATCGAGATGATCCAGATGATGTACACCGTGATGATCCAGATGCTATAGATCGAGATGATGTGACGATGCTGATCGTGTTGATCTAGATGACGATGTTTATTGTGTGATGACGATGCTGATGATTGTGTGATGACGATGCTGATGATCGTGTGATGACGATGCTGATGATCGTGTGATGACGATGTTGATGATCGTGTGATGACGATGCTGATGATTGTGTGATGACGATGCTGATGATCGTGTGATGACGATGCTGATGATCGTGTGATGACGATGCTGATGATCGTGAGATGATGATGCTGATGATAGTGAGGATCCAGATGTTGATGTTGCTGTAGTTGTTCGAGTGCTGCAGAAGATAAAGACTCAGTACTGAAGATGTTGATGTTCCAGTATTGAAGATGTTCCAGTAACTGCTTGAGTTACTGATGATGTTGAGAAAGGTTTCAATGATTTATAGATGTATCATGTATGATGTTGATGACTCCTTGCTCGTGCAGATGTTGTTATAATATCCTTCTCATTAAGGGGGAGTGTTGAGATATTGTAACTTCAAATAATATTATATTTGTACTTTATTATTCCGGAGATGTTTCATTCCTCCATGAAGATCGTATTGTATATCCGGAGATGTTTATTCCTCCGTCGGAATGTGGTAACTTGGGTTATTAGACTTCCCCAGTGGGGGTCGGCCCTTGTATGTGTTATGTGGGTCAAAGGGTTATTAGACCACCCTAGAGGGGTCGGCCCAGTCAGTTGTAGTGGGGTATTTAACCCATTGGATAAATACGAGCCTACGTGTACTTGTGTAAAAGATATGTCAAAGTAGTGTATAAATAGAGGAGGTGTGTTCCTCATTTGACACACTCACTCACTTGAGGATAGCGCACTTGTGGAGGAGAGGTCTTCTATTGTGGAGGAAGAGATCATGTCTCAGGGTTTCATCTTTGTATATTGCTGGTCATCTATATTGAGGAAGCTTTGCTGGGTTTTCTACCCCATGAGGGTTTCCCAGGATAAATATCTGTCTCTTGTGTTTATGCTATGCTTGTTGTTTCTTCAGTGATCCTGTATATGCTATTATTTTGAAATGGAATGTAATGCTGCTATTTTCTGTCTTAACATATTAAATATTAACATGCAGAATGCATGCATGCATGCAAATATAAAAAATGATGGTGATAATATTCCAACAGGTCTATCGCTTACCATTTAAATGAATTTAATATGATTATTAATCAACTAAGTTCCATAGGAGTGAAATTTATTTATGAGGTTAGGGATCTTCTAATCTTCTGCTCATTGCCAGAAAGATGGAATGGTTTGATAATGGTTCTAAGTAACTCTCTCTTTGGTTCAAACACTCTGAAATTTGATGATGTTGTTGGCGTTATTCTTAGCGAGGAAATGCGAAGGAAAAGCATAGGTGAGACATTAGGTAATGCATTGACCATGGGGGGAAAGGAAATACAAAGGGGATGAGGAAGGATTCTAGGTAATCATGGGAATCTTAAGAAGGGTAGATCCAAGTCTAGAATGGGGAAAATGGAGTGTTGGAACTGTGGGAAGAAAGGACATCTGAAGAAAGAGCATAGATCTCTAAAGAAGAAAGGAGATGGAAAGAAGGAGACTACTTAGGAAGCGAATGTAGTAGGTGATGTGTTACAAGATGCTTTGAATATTTCATTAGATAATACTAGTGATTACTTTGTAGTAGATTTAGCGGCTTCATGTCATGTTAGAGCCCATAGGAAATATTTTCATGATTATGTTCAAGGTGATTTTGGACATGTTTTATTGGGTGATGATGAACCATGTAAAATTGTTGGAATGGGTAAGGTACAGATAATGTTAAAGAATGGAAATGAATGGTTGTTGAAATATATAAGGCATATTCCTGCTATGAAAATAAATCTAATCTCAATAGGGTAGTTAGGATATGTTGGTTGTTTATCTACATTTGGAGAAATGTGGTGGGAAATTACTAAAGGATCGTTCATGATAGCAAAAGGAGACATGATAAGTATGTTGTATTTATGTCCTCATAATACTAATTGTGTTATCACTTTAGATTCCACAGGAACACATACAACATTGTGGCATCATAGGCTTGGCCGCATGAGTGAGAAGGGGATGCATATTCTCCATTCAAGGAAGTTGTTGCCAGATTTGAAGCAGGTTAGTTTGGAATTATGTGAGAACTATGTCTATGGAAAACATAAGATTCATATTTCTCAGGGTTGGGAAGAAAAATAAGAGTGAAAAGTTAGAGCTTGTGCATACAAATGTATGGGGGCCAACTTAGGTACAATCTCTTGGTGGATCTCATTATTATGTTACTTTATTGATGATGCAACTATAAACAATTGGGTTTATTACATTTGACGTAAATCTGATGTTTTTGCCACTTTTAAGAAATGGAAAGATTTGGTTGAGAATGAAACGGGAAAAAAGTTGAAGTGTCTCAAATATGATAATGGAGGTGAATACTTTGGTAAGGATTTTAATAGTCACTATTCATACCATGGGATTCATAGAGAGAAGATAGTACCAGAAACACTACAAGAGAATGGTGTGTCAGAAAGGATGAATATGACAATCATGGAGCATGCAAGGTGTATGAGATTGCATGCAGGGTTTCCATTATATTTTTTGATAGATGTTGCAGATACTAATGTTTACTTAATAAACATAGGGCCTTCAAGCTCCTTGGATGGTGGCATTCCAAAGAATGGATGGGCAAGTAAAAAGGAAAACTACTCATTTATGAGAACTTTTGGTTGTGAAGCATTTGTCCATATTGATAAAGAAAATAGAACAAAGCTTGAGGCTAAATCCAAGAAGTCTACCTTTATTTGATATGGGATTGATGATTTTGGTTATCGTTTATGTGATTATGAAAATCATAAAATCATTAGTAGTAGAGATGTGGTATTCAATGAAAAGTTCATGTATAAATATCAAATGCAGGGAAAGAAATAGGAAAATGAAAACACATAATACATAGTGCTTGATCAAATAAAAGAAAATGAAAATCCAAGTTTGCGAGAAAATAAAGAACAACAATAAGCACCTCAAACTCTTGCAAGTGTTAGCATATCCACCAGGTTAAGTAGACCCTAAACAATGCTCTCATTCACTATATTATTTATTGATGATTGATTCTAGTGAACTAGAATGTTATGAAAAAGCAATGTAGGTGGAAAATAGAAAGAAGTGGTAGTAAGGCATGAATGAGGAGATGGAATCCTTGGTAAAAAAATAGACATGGGATTTGGTTAAGTTGCTTGCAGGTAAAAGAGCATTGCAGAATAAATGGGTTTACAGGTTAAAGGAATAAGATGGAGGCAAGAAGCAGTACAAGGCTAGAGTTGTTGTAAAGGCCCGTTTACACAAAAGAAAGGTATAGGTTTTGTCAAAATATTTTCTCCCATTGTTAAAAAATGAATTCAATTAGAACTATTTTAATTCTACTAGCGGTAGAAAATTTTCATCTTAAACAGTTAGATGTAAAAACAACCTTGGAGGAAGGTATTTATATGCAGCAACCATAGGGGTATGAGGTTAAAGGGGAGGAGAATTTAGTGTTTAGGTTGAAGAAGAGCTTGTATGGCCTGAAGCAAGCTCCATGTTAGTGCTATTTGAAATTTGACAGGTTTATGACATAACGAAGTTATAGTAGATTTCATCTTGACCAGTGTGTTTATTTCAAGAGTCTAGATAATGAAAGATATATTATCTTGTTATCATATGTGGATGGCATGCTTGTTGTAGGGTCTAACGCACATGATGTAAATGTTCTCAAAAGAAAATTATCTAATTCATTTGTGCGGAAGGATTTGAGTGGTGCAAAGAAAATCCTTTGTATGAGAATAGCAAGAGATGGGAAAAATCACATATTGACATTGTCTCAAGGTGAGTACATAGAAACGGTGTAGGGATGCAGGATGCAAAACCAATTAGTGCACCTTTGGATAGCCATTTCAAACTAAGTAAGGAGATGTGTCCCAAGATATAGGAAGAGATAAAATACATGTCCAAGGCTCCCTATTCATCAGCAGTTGGCAACATGATGTATGCCATGGTGTGCACAAGATCATATCTTGCAGATGTAGTTGAAGTTTTGAGCAAGTATATGCACAATCTAGATAAATAAAATTGGAAGGAAGTAAAGTGGATTCTTAGGTATTTGAGAGGTACTACTACTCATACATTATGTTTTAGAGGTTCATACACTTTTCTATAGGGATATGTTGATGCAGATATGGCAGGTGATAAAGATAGCAGGAGAAGCACCAAAGGGTGTGTCTTTGCTATAGGTGGAACATCATTAAATTGGATTTACAAACTGCAAAAGGTTGTTGCACTTTCAACAAGATAAGCAAAGTATGTTCCTGCTAGAAAGGCTAGTAAAGAGATTATTTGGATACAGAGGTTCATGGAGGAATTGAGAAAGAAGAAGGAGAATAGAAGGTTGTACAGTGATAGACAGAGTGCCATTCATCTTCCAAAACACTCATCCTTTCATTCTGATACTAAACATTTACAACACAAGTACCATTGTATACAGTATGTTATTGAAGATGATCTGTTGAAGTTGGAAAATTTGCATACTAGCCATAATCCTGCAAACATGTATGAAAAGGTAGTAACCAAAGAGAAACTAAGTTCCTTATTAGTTTCATTTGGCCTTCAAGCTTGAAGGTGAAGATGATAAATTTTATAGTTCCAAGGTTTGGAGCATAGTCCAACAAATGTAGTAGTGGTGGAGTTGTTGTGATAAGTCCCCAAGTGGGAGGTTGTTGGTTGTGGAGCCTAATCTTCCTGATTCAGATATCTTGTTGTTCAGTCGTGTTTGTACCCTAGTTTTATATGTTGTGCAAGTGGACTATACACTCATCCTAATAGGGGGTGCAGGATGTCCCATCCCCCACTGTTAAGGATCTAGGGGCCAGTGGCCCCCCAGAAGAAATTTCTAGTGGCTTGTAAAATGTTGTAATTTCGTAGTCAATATGAACCATTCATTAGATCTTAGATATGATGGTATAATTTATGTTAGGTATATTATCCCTAGAAGGAAACACTCTTTATGTATGAAATAAATGTATTGCAACTGTAGAGTATTGTGAAAAATGATATATGTTATTGTGTGAGAGAGACTGTGAGAGAGTGAAGAGGAACTTGCAGTGGATGTGTTGTAAGTTGCATCCCTTCATTTTTTTATATGGTATAATAAAAGGATTGGAAATTTCTCCATGGGAAAATCCCATATTGGGTGAACCACGTATATTGGTGTATCTCTCAAGTATTGTGTTTATGTGTTTTATTTATGCATATTGTTTTATGCTATTGTTCTATGATCCTGTTTTTATAACACATACACACACACATATAAAGCATAGAGAAACTTTTATTGTGTTAGACTCTAAGTTCCAACCTCAAACCATGTATTATCCTTCAAGAACCTTGGAACTACATACATAACCTATTCACCTGACACACTAATGAGACATGTGCACCTAATCTATCCACCTAAAATGTGTGGAGTGAGTGCATGAGTAATTAGTTGTGTCAATTATATGTGTGGCTTAGGTGAACATCTCCACTCAGTGAACATTTTCTTTTGAATGCAAGATAAAACATCATTTTATTCCTAAGTATGAACATAATATACAATAATTCTTTGTGTTTGATTCTTCCTGAAGGAATAGTGAATCAAACACATAGAGCCTATCAATGGAGATTTAGAACAAGAATCCAAAATATCATAGTCATCCAAAAGACAAAACTTGAAGGTGATAGTTTCCCTTCGAGAGGAAACTACGAAATGCCCTTATTCATACAGTAATTGACATAATGCTTATAATGTTTGAGATAGTCATAAATATGCTTAAACAAAACATACATAGATAACTTGAAATAGATTAATTACATAGAATGAGGATGCCCTTTAAGAACATTGATCAGTAGACACCTAATGTGAGTCATTGGTGTAGATTGAAATAAGATGATGTGTTTCCACTCCTAGATAAGGTGTGGGGATGGGAAACTACACTTCTAATGCTATTGTAAGAGTGTCCAATTTTTGTTGGATGATCTCTATATTATCTTGAGTCTCATTGATTACCAAATAATTGCAATTTATTGGAGACATTCTCATTCTATCGGCACACATCCCAACATATTCTTCATGATATAGTATGGATTAATCGGAGTTTGATATGAATCGTCTTCAATCTCAGTCTTGAGGATATGTGACTCAACCATGACTATTTCCAACTAGATGTAAGCATATATCGCATAATGAAACACATATTTTCCATATCTATGATGCCTAGATCTCCCATGAAAACAGCAAACAAGCTTGTGAGGTGGCATTATTGGAACCATAATGTGTTCCCAAAAAGGGAGGACCCAATGTGACCTTCGTGTGACATAGAGTAAGAAACAAAATTCACAACTAACAAGGCAACCCAAGAGCCATACCAAGATCCATGTTTAAATCCTCTTCCCATGCATGTGAAATTAAGAAACAATACCATGCATGAAAAAATCTTTTCCAAGGTTTCCATATTGTTCCCACACTTCCCCATGTGGGGATAAACCTTACCATTAATTTTCAAGGTTCCCACCATGTGAAATATCAATGCACGGAGTCTTGTCATGAGCCCTTTCACTACACTTGCATTTAAATCTCATCCCTCGTTGATGTACACTACCACTATGTTTTTAATTGCCATCCACCAACACACATGTCTACCACCTATCAACTCGGAAGCGTCCTGCCATGGGTTGAACATATGGGGGGGTTATAAGAACCTGTATTCAAGAACATCTTCACTCAATGTTAAAGAATAACTCCACTGATAGTTTATATTTTTTAAAATCATTTTGAACCACTATACTTATGGACAATAGAAAACCCTTAGACTCTCAAAAAAATTATTTAGTGTTAGCATCTATATTACTCTCATGAATATCCCCATTTATAAACGTTCATATTGTAGTTTCAAAAGTATATTGTTAAGACTACATATGTCTATGCATCACTGTAATGAGTACCCAAATGCATTCAATTACTTGTAGAATAAAATATCCTTGTGTAGGGCCTATGTGGTGGTTTGGGACATGATAAATGGCCCATGATCCCTATGTACTTGTATGTACCTATAACTTATTTGTTAATATAATTTCATTATTTTTCCCCTAAAAACCATCCATGGTGAGCATATATCATTAATACACTAAATGTTCCCTATGTAAGGCCTATATGGTGGTTTGGGTTGTTGTATGTGGCCCATGAGTCATATAAATAATTGTATGGCCTGATACCTTAGCTTCTTATCTCAAACAATGGTCTAGCCTAAAGAGCCATCCATGGTGTTATAAATCTCAAAATGACATCATATCATTTTTGTAGGCCAAGATTTCCTATTATAGAATGCGTGACTAATTGGAATTCCATGCATGTCCGATTAGCTTTAGAAGAAAATATTATGAACGAATACTTTGTATTTTTACCTTGGATCATGACAAGAGTCATCAAAACCATCCCTAGTATGAAAAACGCAAAATGGCCACCATATCTTGCTTAGATTCCAAATATTTTTTTATGTAGGGCATATGTACCTAAAAACCACACCTAACATTTTGTAACTCACATAACTGAAACAACTAACTCATGACATAAGTGATACTCATAAATGTGACACTTAACCCCCAAATATAAGTGATGAACTCAATACCATTGATAGACTAAATTCTAACAAATTGATTGACCCTAACCACTATGACCTTGGACACATAATGACAAAGACTCAATGGAAGCGGTCTTAAGCCATTATGTTTTATCAAAACCTATAGCAATGGTCACATTTCATCATCAAAAACTCATTAGAATTATCAATGGTAGAAAACACTTTCTAACAATCACCAAAAATCATTAGAAAGAATATTAGTGAGGATCATTACAGGATCATCACTATAAGTGTCACCAAAGAGAGAGTTGTCAACGAACCTTTAACAACCCTCACCAAAAGTGTAATTGAAAAAGGATTTGGTGAAAAACCTTAAAGTAATGTCTCCAGAAGCAATTACAATGACGATTTTTTAAGGTCTCTCATTATATGTGATATTGGTGATGACCCTTTAAGTCCTGTCACAAGAAGGAACCTCACCAATGGGTATTAGTGAGTGTTGTAGAAATTTTTTGTTGTAGAAATTTCTCCCTACGGATAGGTAGAAACTCTGTTAGGTTAAAGTAGACTTTAACTGACTCTAAACTAAGACAAAAAGATAACAAATGCTACCTTGAATTCCTAGATCCAAACAAACATATCAAGACTATATTGCTAAAAGAAGTGGAAGAGATCTAACTGACCTTTGATTCAATTGCTCGTCCCAATGGTCACTCCAATTTCCAAGTCCTCGCGAATGAACCTGTCAGAGTGAAACCAAGATACAAGCATATACGATTCTATAGCAACTTGAAATATGAGTTAGGATCTAAATCTATAAAAGATACAAATCATATGATTGAAACAAGATCAACATACATGATTTGGGAAACAAGACAAGTTATGTCTTTTTACCAACTTGAAGTCACTTACAATGGTTGCTTGATATCCAAGCCAACTCCCAGCTCCAAGTGCTTTCTCCTCTAACTATCTACACAAAGATTCAAGATCATAAGTTTGATGTCTCCAAGAGTCCTCCTCCTTTGCTCATGGAAGGCCTCTCTCTTATAGTGTGTAGTAGGGTTAACCAACAAGAGAGAAGGATGGATCTTGGGAGTGTTTAGTGGATCAGGCCCACTAATCTGAGAAAGTGAGTTAGGATCGAATCAGGGATACCAATCCTCATAAATATCTCGAAAATCAAGATCCCACAAGCCATGGAAAAAAGGCTAAAAAAGAAGTACCGCGCCCCTTGAACTGAGCATAGCGCAGTAGTACCGTGTGGTAGAGAATAAGCATAGCGCGGTAGTGGGGAATACCACTCCCTCAATGCTGAGCAAGGCACTGTAGTGTAGGTATATGAAGTCTTAGGTGGGTTGATTCTTGACAGGATAGGTTTTTCTTCAAGGATCATTCATCATATTTCTCTTCTGGGTGTTTTAAGCAGTAGGGGAAGTGTCGTCAACTATTTTCATGGTGAAGATGTGACACTGTGAAATATAGAGGTATAACAGATGCCCCCTAAAGTGTGAGGTCAGAAGGGACTGATGGCTGGTATAACAGATGCCCCCTAAAGTGTGAGATCAGAAGGGACTGATGGCCAAAAGACTTTACAAATACTATGTCGAGATAGCATCGAGGAGAGCAACAAGGAGCTGAAACATAAACAAAATGTCAGATATACCATCGAGGCGGGCATTCCCATGCTCGGAAACAATTGAGTCAAAGCATGGCTGTCGACCAATACATTGCAGATACATGAGTACTGAGATGATATAAACTATAGACAAATCATGGCTACTATGAACAAGTGTAGATCCATGAGATAGTAATATAACAGCCATGACCAATACAAAAGTGGATTTGTGTGACAATACAAAGGACATCTCCATTGCAACCTGGATGCAATCAAGATACAAAGGTGCGCAGAGGGTCTTCTACTCAATCGCAAATGATACAAATCTAGCCATGTGATTACAAGGTGTTGGAGTCGAACATGGTAGAAACCATTTGATTATCGGTCAATGATGTGAATCGTTAACAAATGCGACGGAAATCACCAATGATGACGATGATCCACAAGGTACTTGTAGTACATCTCAATGAAATGCGAATGAATGGGTTGATGTTGAGCATCTGAGAGATCGTTCGATCAAAGGTCAATGATGTAAACCTACTGTCGAACATGAGGAAACATGCCATTGAGGCATGCAGGTACCAAGGTACTAGTGGTTGATTCCTAAGTCCAATTCGCGGATAGTGATTTGGCATCGATGGGAATAGACTCACCGAAGGTGGGCCATAATGATTCCCACATCATCGGCATGAAATCGGAGTGAAAGATAGTATAGGACAATGAAACAATAGAACATGTACTGACACAGCGGAGGTCTGACATAATGAATGACTCTGAACAATGCAACCCTTTGAACATATAACGGCATGTAACAGGACTTGGCAGCAGGGATTATTGATAGCAGAGGATAGACACCAAACGAGTAGGCTTGTGGCCAGAGAGACGACTCAGGATGATGACCATAACTCAGCGAGAATAGATACCCAAAATGGACAAGGGGCAGACGCATGCCATGTTCAAAGGTGACGACTGACAAGCTGCCAACAAAATAAAATCGACTTGTTTTCCATTTCCCCCCGACATGATAGACGAGTACCTCTGTGTTGTTTTTCAAGCTTCAAGAGGATAACAGATGCTCGGTATAGCTCATCTCATAGATGAGTCCAATCTTACATGTTTTACAAACCTGAGAAAGGAGGAGTTCGTACCAAAGTGGGTCCTTCGATGTCAAATTTTAACGACTCCAAGGAAGGAAAACTCGGTAGTTTTACACATTTAGAGAGCCTGAACAAACTTAAAGAAGGCTCCAAAGTGTACTTTTTCGTAAATTTAGTCCCTCGATCCTGAAAAAGTGTAAAATAATTCTTGAGAGAACTCTCCCAGCCAAAAATTGACCAAGGTATACCTTTCTCGTCAATAGTCTAGACGGGCCAAAAAAGGGGTAACCTATCACCGAATAGACGACCTTTCAAATACTTTTACAAGTGTGAAAGAGACAAGATCACTTGGCAATCTTTGCAATTTTAAGGAGTCTAAAAAGAGCTTAATTATGGACTCCAATGGTCTTTTTCGTAATTTTTAATTATTCTGGTCCGAATAAAGAATAAAATAAAACCAGGATAATACTTTCCTCATCGTTTAATGAGCATGAGTAAAGTTGACTAAGCTCGACACCATTTACTTAAGTTTGACAAGCACGACACGGGTGTAAAAGCGCTTGGAATATTTTCAAGTTTTAATCCAGAGCATGAAAAAGATAAAGTAGGCTCAAAATGTAGGTCAAATAATAAATGAATGCCAGCATGAACATTTTTTAAAGGAGACCCTGTCAACAAATGCTCATGGAACCAGATATTAGTAATGTGAAATGGGTTTTAATTTAACCAAATAAAATAATGAGTAAAAAATAAGTGAAAAAGTTATATAAGGAATAAGTAAATATGGAAAGTTATCATTTCACTTGTGCATTTGCCAAAAGAGGAGATTTTACCCATTGAGGAGCAAAAACTTCAAGAGTTCATATATGGAGATCTGGAGCACTGTTTCAACAGCCATTTGCGCTAGGTAAGAGCTTTCAAGCCCCTCTTTCATTTCATATATAAATAACTTGATTTCAGTAGGAAAAAAATAATTTTTTAGGTAGGCCCTAATGGGAAATTTTTGCCATTAATAGTATTGTGCAGCAGCTATATCGGGAAACGCGGTACTGTGTAACAGTACCGCGCTGTAGGGTTAAACAGGGGTGCGGTACTGTGCAGTACCGCGCAGTCGTGTTTCCCCCAGGCATGGTAGTGGCTATTTTTAAGATGAAAAAAATGGTTTTTCTCTTATTTTTTGCTGAGATCAAGTTGTTAAATGTTTAATGAGTGTTTCCCATGACCTTTTGCAGGTGTTTGCAACTTGTTTGAGGAAAAATGGTCAGTTGGAAAGAAAGAGAGCATGAGGCGGATGATTTGTTGGCCAAAGATGACCAAGAAAACTTGATTGCATTGCAGGAATGTGGTTTGTTGAAATTCTTCAAGACCAAAGGTATCCGTAAGCAGGCAAAAATTCTCACCCACATTCTTCAAATGTGGGACCCCCGACATTCAAGCTTTCCAAGTTGGAGAACACACCCTCAAGATTGAACTTGAGGACATTTATTTCCTCACGGGCCTCTCAAAGAGAGGAGCCTGGGTGAGTTTTACTGGGTTCACGGCCTCGAAGGCGAGCACTGATGCTTTAATTGCTCGTTATTTCTGTCAAGCTTCGGGGAAGAAAAGCGGTAAGGTGGTCATTAAGGACATTGTAGAACTTCCTTTAAAAACCATGTTGTTCACCATCACGCGTGCAGTAGGGAGTACAGGTCCCCATCAAGCGTCCCGTACACAGATGAATCTTGCAGTGGATTGCATGGCAGGAACAGTATTCAACTGATGTGAGGGAGTCTTGACCAACCTCAAAGAGCAAGTGAACAAGTGTAGGCTTGGAGAGAACTCTCAATTTGGGTATGGGAGCATCTTGGTCACCTTCTTCTTAGTGAGGGAGCCGTTGTTGTGTCCACAGCTGACCATGCCCCTTCATCCACCCACCGAGCCATGGATGGCTCGATGGAGTGAGTATGTAGGACGACTTGGAGGGCCACAGCTTTTGGATTTTGGCGAGTATTTCTTCTCATGGCTCGAGGAACATATTGTGATGATCGATGACTACCCCTATGTAGGGGTGGACTTCCGCGAGGACATAGAATTGGCACTGCCAGAAGATGAGGATTGGGACAATTCAGGTATGACCTTCATAAATGTGTTTTTTAATTTTTTTAATATATAATTTTTATTGTTTTTTAGAATGTGTAAAAAAGATTTTAATATATATACATGTACATGTCACAAATCGTGGACCATAGAGACCGGCAGGGTACTCACCATTACGTCGAGGTGGTGTTGATCGTTGAGCCACTCCAAACGAGGACGAGGCGGGAGGGGTCCAGTAGATAGAGAGGAACCTACAGGGTTTAACCCACGGTGTCCCCGCTATGAGGATGGACGACATCCCTTTGCATCTCCAGCAGCATACCGTAGGTGTGCCTAGGCGTATTGGACGACTCCTCCGTAGGGTGGCTCGGGCTATAGTGTGTTATCACCAGTAGCGTGAGGAATCTGAGGAGGAACATGATAGATCTCCCATATCTCCTTAGATGGTAACTTTTCTCTTTTTGCGGCATGTATACGATATGTAGGCTTTGAGAGCCAAATTTTTGTATGGGACTAGGTCCCAAATTTTGTCTTTAAAACACAAACTTTATGTTTTTGAAAAAACACTTTTATATACAGTGATATATACATGGACCTACTTTTATAACCTATTTATTTACAATGACTTGTGTGTTTATTTTATGATGTGTTTTTATGTATGGGAAAGATGCCAATCCAAAATGTAATTAGCTAATGAATCAGCTATACAATTGAATTCTCTTGGTATGTGTTGATATGAAATAAAATTAAAAGATCGTTCCAAGAGGCTTACCCTTTGAAATAAGCGAAGTAGGATAGGATCGCAAACTCTGTAAACATGATTCAGATGAGAAACCATGAGTTCGGAGTCTAGAAAGACTGATTGGGAGTCAATTCCAAGGGAAGCAACCTCCATCAAGAGTTCGATGACTGCATGGTACTCTGCAATATTGTTTGTTGCGGGACCCAAACAATTGGATCTTGAAGATAGCAACTCACTAGTGGGAGAATAGATTACCCATGCTGCAGAAGTGAGGTTCCAGGCATGTCAGCTTGCACCGTCGGTGAATCCGAAGTAGGCAAACATCTGCGCATAAGAGCACAAGTCAAGGTAAGAATGGATACACGAGGTCCGTGTCTGCACACAAAAAGATAAGTGAAAACAAGCTAGGTACATTATGTACAAAAAGTATCTCACACAGGATAACCCTACGCGTAGAATCGTTTGAGGTATAGCCCATTGCAGGGTCGTGCCAATGGTGTGCCATCACAATTGACAAGTTCATAAGCTCCTTTCTCCAAGACACATTTTACAACAAAGGGGTCGTACCACATAGATTCTAGCTTTCCTTTTCCAAGTTTATCATGCATTTGATCATATGTGAGTACGAGGTCACCTTCATTGAAAACCTGAGGTTGAATGGATTTATCATACTGTGCTTTGACATGTTTTTATGAGCTTTGTTGGCTAAAGCAGCATCTCGGTGGGTTTCATCTAGCTTGGCTAGGTATAGAAACTGTTCCTCTTCAGAAGTGGTGTGGGGAAGTAGCTCTATGGCTATCTCAAGTGATGAAATTTCACATTCAATCGGTAAAATGGATTCCAGGCCGTACACTAATTGGAACAGTGTAAACCCAGTAGCACTTTTTACTGAGGTTCGGTATGCCCATAGTGCCGAAATCAGAGCTGAGTGCCAGTTGGACTTATGAGTACCCACAATATGCTAAATCATTCGTTTCAGAACTTTGTTAATGGCTTCAACTTGGCCATTAGCTTGTGGGTAGTATGGGGTTGATTTTTCATGGCCAAAACCCAACTTGGCACTCAGTTCCTCGATCATATGGTTCCTAAAGTGGGAGCCATGATCAGTCACAATGGATTGTGGGACACCAAATCTAGATATAATGTGATTGAATATGAATTGTGCTACTATTTTTCCATCCTCAGCATAAGTAGGCATCGCTTCAACCCATTTTGTGAAATAGTCAACAGCTACTATGACATAGCTATGCCCCCCGACTGAAGTGGCCAGAAATATCCCGCTCGCAGTATCTTCTGGGCCGTAGCCATCCCAGAGAGATGACCACCACATGCTCCAGCGTGGAAGTCATTAAGAACAGGTTCCGCTTCATCTAAAGTCAAACAACATTGAAGAACAGTGTCGACACCACGCCGATAAAGGGTATCGTTGACTAAGAGGTAGTACTTGGCGTGATGTCGGATACATTGACGTTCATCGCGAGTGAGTTCGGGGCGGAAGCATTGGGTTTGGAGATATAATAAAATATCCCCATACCATGGATCAAACATGCTAATGAGGAACAACGATTCATCAGGAAGAGAATCGATGGGCTCGTATTTCTCGGTAGCACGGGGCAAGTTACAAATCAACTCAGCAAACACCAAAGACTTCTTGGACTTGGCTTTGGAAAATTCCAAGTCAAACTCTTGTAGGATGACGATCCAATGAGAAAATTTTCCCCCAAGCACCTAACGCGTGAGGATATAATACATTGGATTGAAATCTGCTATAACAGTGGTCCGGTGGAGTAGAATGTAATGACGGAACCACTGGACAACAAAAACTGTTTCCAGAGCCATTTTTTCAACATGTGAATAACACATTTCGGAGTCGAGGAGACTCTTACTAAGATAGTATACCACATGTTGTATTCCGTTATTATCTTCTTGGACTAGCACCATACCGATGGTGGAAATCGAAGCGACGAGATAAAGAGTGTAATCCCATGTGTAATTGGGGGGTTGAATCACAGGATCTTTAGTTAAGGCCGCCTTTAGATTATGAAAGGAGAATTGGGCTTCGTCGTCACAGATGAAGGGAGTGTTCTTCTTGAGAAGCCTCATATAGCCTTTTGTTATCTCGAAAAAATTACAAATGAAACGGCGTCGAAAGTTTGCGTGCCCTTGCAAACTTTGAAGTTCTGGGATGTTCGTGGGGGAAGGCAGGGCTAAGATAGGTTTTACCTTCGCAAGATCTAAGCGTATCCTGCTTTTGGAGATTATGAATCCCAAAAATTTTCTGGCTTCAACGCAAAAGATGCACTTATGTGGATTCAAACGGATATTGTAGCGATGGCACCTTTAAAAAATGGCACCTAAGTGATCAAGATGGTCTTCCCGGGTCTGAGAATGAGCAGAAAGATCATCAAGATACGGTTCTACAATATGTTTGATATCGTGAAATGCATATGACATCACCCGTTGGAAAGTTACCCCGGCATTTTTAAGGCCAAAAGGTAACTTTCGATATGCAAAAATTCCCCAAGGGCAGATAAAGGTTGTTTTATGCTGGTCGGCTGGGAGGATATCGATCTGATTATAGCCAGAAAAGCCATCCATAAATGAAAAGATGATACTCCCAGCGCAGTTATCGATGATTTGGTCGATGAATGGAGTTGGGTAGTTGTCCTTTGGACAATCTTTATTCAAGTCGCGGTAATCGACACAGACTCTAATAATTCCCTGTTTCTTGGCTACGGGAACGATGTTAGATACCCATTCTGTCAATGGGACAGGATAGATAAAACCAGCATGCAAAAAATTTTCAACTTATGCTTTAATAGCGGCTTCCTTATGAGGATGGACGGGTCGGAGTTTCTATCGAACAAGTCGGGCGCTAGGAAAGGTTGGAATCTCATGGACCACAATCGAGGGGTCTATTCCTGGCATTTCTTTATAACTCCAAGCAAAAACATCGCGGAAGGTTTTAAAGTAGGCAGTGTAGAACTCCATTTCGAGGGGAGTGCATGTTTTGCCAATATGAATGTTTTCCACGATACCAGGCTTCACTGAAATGTCAATGGGAGTGGTTGCCATAAGGTTGGCCAAGTTTCCTTCCGAAAATACTTCGTCGAGGGAAGTGGGAAACTTGGTTTGAACCATTCCAAGTGAAGGGATGGATTTTTTATCGAGCTCAATCGTTTGAATGGTGGGGAATGAAGATCGATGATGAAAATCTCCCCATGGTGGTTCATCACTACACATAACGTCCATAATTGATTCGTCGGTGGGAAAAATCAAAGTGAGAGGATCGATAAGTGGTGGGGACAAATGAGTCTCAGATGAGAGTTGTGCCACGATGTGATGGGTAGAACAATCGACCCAATCAATGGCTGACTGGATGGCTTCATACGCTGCGAGGTTTCTATTCAATGGCATGGATTTGCTGTAGTTTTCAACCTCAGTGGGACTCAGGATCACCCATGAATCATTGGAAGGGGTGACATTCGATGATATCATGTTGACTGGTTGAATGTGGGACCCCAGCTCTGGGAAAACTCCAATAAGGGAAGAATACTTCATAAGACCAACACCAACGTCTTGGAACCGGTACCGAGGCTAATCCAATAACGGGATGGTGTTGGCGGAGTTCGGATGAGAGTCTGGGATATAGTAATCAAGTTCATCTATTGTGACAATTTTCCCTTCATGAGGAAATTGCACGATCCAGAAGATAGTAGATGCTATGGCGGTCATGGTGTAAAACCAGTTCCGACCAAGTAGAAGAATGTAATCCAATGGTGCATCCATGACTTTGATGTGTACGGATACTGTTTTGCCCCCAGTTCAACACCAATTGTAGGAATGAGTCCATAAGGTTGAAAACTGTGTCCATCAAATGCCCTGAGAGTGGTGGGAGTCGTCGTGACTTTGGGTGAGCCTAAGGCTCTCCAACAATTCAAAGACATGATCAACGTGGAGGCACCTTCATCTAAAACAGTGTGATGGATGCTATTTTCATATATTTTTGTATGAACCTGGAAGGCTAACTGGTGGGAAAGTCGAGGTTTGGCATACTCCAAGTTAAACATAATAGTGTTTGAAGTATCTGGGTCCACTGCCCCCAGTGCAAAAAGAAAGGTTCTCCGCTGTGTAGGGCAGTGTTGAAGAACCTTGAGAGCCGACATGGTGCAAGGTGCTTGAGCTAAATCCTCAACAATGTTATAATTCTGGGCAGCTCGCGCATTGGGATTAAAAGTCGCCTTTCGTATGGTGCCCTTGGGTGGGTGTAGCACTGTGTTCGTAAGCAGTCTCTCGATATGGAGATGGTCGTTAGGGGGAGGGGTAGGGGTCAGATCTTCGACAGGAGACTTTCCTTTGGCTATCTCTGACTATTTGTTTGAACTTGGGGGGTTCTCATATGTCTTTGAATGAGTGGTTATGTGAATCTCCTCATTACTCGTCATCAGGATTTCGCGATTTGCAGATGTCTTTCCATGAGTTGGGTTGCTCGGGTTGCCCCGTTGTCGGGTTTCTTGGGCAACCATCTGCTATTGCTGTTGAGGGAAAGGGTCAGTTAACACTGCCGGGCAAGAGGATCCTTTAACGAATTTGTTGACTTCATCCTTGCAGGGACAGTCATGCGTGTAGTGATCATCCTGACAAATGAGGCAGGGAAGCTTAGCCTTCCGACGTGGTTTAGGGTCATTGTGGGTAGGTTGTGGCTTGAGATTCTCTTGTTGGTTTTTCTTGGATTTACCACGATTGTTCTTCTTCTTTCCTCCGGATGGTTGTGACGTAGATTGAAACGCGTTCACTTCGGAGGAGACAGCAAAAGAGGGAGAAGCGTTTGAAGCAGCTTGAGGTAGAACGGGGGAAGCAGAAGCTGGTTTCCCTCTCGAGTTGGTGGTAGGCTGGGCCTTAACTGAACCGACAATACCATCAATGGTGGGTTTAGTGGCAGGTTTCATTGGATCATTGGTAACGTAGGCGGTATGGGGAAGAAGTGCGTGTAAAGTGTCGGATTGGGTATATACCAAATCCATGTACTGGGCTACCGAGATGGCTTGTTCCTCTGTGACCAGCCTGCGCATAGTGATATCCCTAGCTATGGGAGGCAAGAATGACTTTGTGAACCAATCAGCAAGTAGTTGATCCGAAATGGGTTCCTTGATTAGCCTACGGTGTCGACGCCACTCATGGATGTGATCCGAAATGCGCGTAGAAGTGGTTTGACGCAACAAGGTTAACAGTTCTGTTCTAGTCTCATACCAGATGGGGAGCTGGAAATGGGTCAAAAACTGCATAGCCAAGGTGTTGAAATCGTGGAAAGAGTGTTGTGGTATCTCGATGTACCATTTTGTTGCCGTGTCGGTAAGCGTACGCTGGAAGAGTCGTAGTTGAATGGAATCGTCCATCAATGAGTTGGATTAACACCGAAGATGGAAGGTCATCACATGGTTCTTGGGTTCTTCCTTGGGCTTAGCATCAAACTTAGGAATGTTCGATGGAAGTTTGGCTGGAATGGGTGGCTAGTGAGGTTCATGCCATATAGGATCGTTAATGAGCCTCGACAAATCGGGTAAATCTAGCGTGGCCAAAAAGGGAAGTTGACAATTGGTCTGCGGGTATGAGTAATAACCGTATGGTGCAGAGAAACCTGGAGGGCCCTGCATAGCATATTGTTGCGTGTTATACCCATATGTGTTTCCCGTAGGGTGCTACTCGAAGTTATGGGGGTAGTCGTGTTAAGATTTAATATGCTAAGACAAAAAATAGCAGCATTACATTCCATTTCACAATAATAGCATATATAGGATCACTGAAGAAACAACAAGCATAGCATAAACACAAGAGACACAGATTTATCCTGGGGAACCCTCTTGGGGTAGAAAACCCAGTAAATCTTCCTCAATATAGATGACCAGCAATATACAAAGATGCAAACCAAAGACATGATCTCCTCCTCCATCATAGTAGACCTTTCCTCCACAAGTGCGCCACTCTCAAGTGAGTGAGTGTGTAAAATGAGGAATACACCTCCTCTATTTATACACTACTCTGACTTATCTTTTACACAAAACATGTAGGCTCGTATTTAACCAATGGGTTAAATACCCCACTACAACTGACTGGGCCGACCGCTCTAGGGTGGTCTAATAACCCTTTGACCCACATAGCACATACAGGGCCAACCCCCACTAGGGAAGTCTAATAACCCGAGTTACCACATTCTGATGGAGGAATAAACATCTCCAGAATAATAAAGTACAAATATAATATTCTTTGAAGTTAGAATATCTCAACACTCCCCCTTAACGAGAAGGATATTATAACGGCATCTGCACGAGCAAGGAGTCATCAACATCGTACATGATACATCTATAAATCATTGGAAGCTTTCTCAACATCATCAGTAACTCAAGCAGTTACTGGAACATCTTTAATACTGGAACATCAACATCTTCAGTACTGAGTCTTCATCTTCTGCAGCACTCGAACAACTACAACAACATCAACATCTGGATCCTTACGATCATCAACATCGTCATCATACGATCATCAACATCGTCATCATACGATCATCAACATCGGGATCATCTTGATCTACAACATCTGGATCATCTCGATCTACAACATCTAGATCATCTCGATCTACAGCATCTGGATCATCACCATCTACAGCATCTAGATCATCTCGATCTGCAGCATCTGGATCATCTCGATCTACAACATTTGGATCATCTCGATCTACAGCATCTGGATCATCACGATCTATAGCACTTGGATCATCTCGATCTACAGCATCTCGATCATCACGATCTACAGCATCTGGATCATCTCGATCTACAGCATCTGGATCATCTCGATCTATAGCATCTGGATCATCTCGATCTATAGCATCTGGATCATCTCGATCTACAGCATTTGGATCATCATCATCTAGATCAACACGATCAGGAGCATTGTCATCTAGATCAATACGATCAGCAGCATCGTCATCTAGATCAACAGTATTAGTATCCACACCAATACAAGTATACATATCATCAATACAAGTATCCACACAATACAAGTATACACATCATCAATACAAGTATCCACACAATACAAGTATACACATCATCAATACAAGTATCCACACAATACAAGTATACACATCATCAATACAAGTATCCACACAATACAAGTATACACATCATCAATACAAGCATCCACACAATACAAGTATACAAATCATCAATATAAGTATTCACACAATAGCAGCATACCCTGCAACACACATGATCATATTACAGGATGATCAATCCTGCTCTCTTTAGGACATAGGTCCATGGATGATGCAATCCTGTCATGTACATTTTGAACCGAGGTCCAAGGATGATCCAGTCCTACCATGTACCTTTTGAACTGAGGTCCAGGGATGATCCAATCCTATCATGTACCTTTTGAACCAAGGTCCAGGGACGATACAGTCCTATCATTCAATTCTCGGAGACCTCATGTCTACGGCTCAATTCACAGGACCAAAGTTCGAGGATGATCCAATCCCCTTACCTGTTCATTCAGGATTTTATTCTTAGAGACATCTTTTCTATGGCTCAATTCATAGGACCAAAGTCTGAGGATGATCCAATCCCCTTACCTGTTCATTCAAGATTTTATTCTCGGATACATCTTGTCTATGGCTCAATTCACAGGACCAAAGTCCGAGGACGATCCAATCCCCTTACCTGTTCATTCAGGATTTTATTCTCGGAGACATCTTGTCTACGGCTCAATTCACAGAACAAAAGTCCGAGGACAATCCAATCCCCTTACCTGTTCATTCAGGATTTTATTCTCGGAGACATCTTGTCTACAGCTCAATTCACAGGACCAAAGTCCAAGGACGATCCAATCCCCTTACCTGTTCATTCAGGATTTTATTCTCGGAGACACCTTGTCTACGGCTCAATTCACAGGACCAAAGTCCGAGGACGATCCAATCCTATCATTCCATTCTCGGAGACCTCTTGTCTACGGCTCACTTCACAGGACTATGGTCTGAGGACGATACAATACCCTTACCTGTTCATTCAGGATTTTAGTCTCGAAGACATCTGTTCTATGGCTCACTTTAGGACTAAAGTCCATGGATGATACAATCCTCTTACTCTCGGAGACATCTATATGCGGATCACTTTAGGACTAAATTCCACGGATGATACAATCCTCTTCTTTCTCGCAGACATCTTGTCTGCGGATCACTTTAGGACTAAAGTCCACGGATGATACAATCCTCTTCTTTCTCGGAGACATCTTGTCTACGGATCCTTTTAGAACATATGTTCAGGGATGATGCAATCCCATTGTCACCTTAGACCCTGTCTAAGGACCATCCACCAACCTTTCTATTGGCATCACTAATATAGGTATCCTCATCATTGACCTCACTGTCGATGTGGGAAATCTCATCATAATTGAACACATCACTCCCCCTTTCGAGGAGGGTCCTTCTAAACTATGTTAAGTTTGTCTTGGAAAACTTTACTTGAGGTAGAGGTCTGGTTAGTACATCGGATCGGTAGAGGTTTGGTTAGTACATCGGTAACTTGTTACAAATTCAACCTTTATGGTTCCTTTCTGCACCATATCTTGTCATATCTCTATGTGCTTTGACTTATCATGGAACACTGGATTCTCTCCCATCTTGATACAACTTTGTTTGTCACATAGGATCACAATTGGTTCTATATCTAAGTCAAACAATTCTGAAGCCATACTGCTTCACAACTAGCAGAGCAAGCAGCCATATATTCCGCTTGTGCTAAGAGCCATACTGGACTGCTTCCTACTAAACCACAAGATCATGGATGATTCTAGACAATAACATCTTCTCGATGTGCTCTTCCTGTCTGATACACTTTCTGCTCAATCAACATCTGTGTAGCCATCTGAAGTCATGATCTGCAAAATAGCATAGATCAAAGTCTATCGTATCCTTTAGGTACCTCATCACATGCTTTGCAACTAATAGGTGAACACATCTAGTTTCCACTAGATACTGACTCAAGGTATTCACAGCAAAGCATATATCTGACCTAGTATTTATTAGATACATCAGTGACCCAATAATTTGTCTGTACAGAGTTATATCCACTAACTCTGAAGAGTCATCTGCTAACAGCTTCAAGTTGGAATCCATGAGAGTGGCCATTCCAACACATCAAGTCCTTTTAATATTTATCAGCATATTTTCCCTGGTTGAGAAAGATTCCTTCTGAGCCTTGCCATACTTCCAAACCTAGGAAGTAATGCATCAATATGAGATCTTTCATTTTCATTTATGCAGCCATCTATCTGTGCCATCTCTCATTAGATGGGTCTACTGATATGAGCCTCAACATCATTTGAACTCTGTGGTGAGTTCCTTCTTGCATCCATGTCATCTGTGTATAGAAACCATAATCAACCTTGTAGCAAAGGTTGAGATCCACATCACCCATGGTGATCATTAAGATCATCAATTTACTATCGATCCTGGGTACCCATACAGAACCCGATTCACACTTCTTCTTTAATTACATCATTAAGAGAATGGTATTATCTAGTCACTTGGAGCAAACATCTCGTCATGATTCTCTTCCTCTTTCTAAGAGAGTATTTTATCCATGAGCCTTCTATATTATGTTTGATTTGTAAATATTCTTGTTGAACATCCATCACTTATGCGGTGTTCATCATTCTTCATGATCTTTCCTACAAATCAAAATTAAGTACATGATTAGTAATACTTCATAATCATCAAATCATATTGACATGATAACCTATTATGCATACAGATATCATTTACATAGTTATGCAACTATTTTGACAAATTCTTTGGCACAACACTTTCCCATATCCTGTATGCATACAGTGGCTATCTAAATGCCTTCCATCTCTACCAGAACATACTATCGAGAGTGTGCACAGCTCTTAGCATGTCAGCAAAGAGGTTTCATTCTAGACAAGCAACAATGGAATTTTTGTCCAACTTACCAATCATATGCATATTAGTAGTATATTGTTCAATGCTCTATGGATGTTTACACTCAGCATGATATATTCTATGAATACAAATATGCATACAAGCAATATCATTTATTATTTCAAATAACAACTCAAATACTTATCTTTTATGTTTGTGTGGTTGCTTCCCGCTTGATCTTCTATATGTTTTTTGAACTTCTATTCATTTTGTACCACTGTGCGTGCTCAAGTCTGCACTAGTGTCATCATCATGATCTCATACACAAACATACATTCATTAGTATATTCTCAATATTATCAAAACATTCTAATTCTAAATAATCTTGAATATGTATAGTCATGATCATTAGTAATCAGGGTTTCAAGGAAGTCTTCTTTTACTCATGCATATTCTTGTTTGATCATAGTACTCTTCTGGTTAATTAAATCATCAATATAAGAGACATAATATGCATAAACCATTGATTACTAACTTTATGAATACGCATAACCAATCATACCAAGTATACTTATATAAGGGATCCTAACACAAGGTAAGATTCTGACTTGACATAGGAAAACATACCTGGATTAGTATACCTGCTTAGTTATGTACAACATACCTAAACAATCTCTCGTAAGTAGAACAAAGATTATGGATGAGTCTTTGTCTTCATGTTGTCATGGTCATGGAACTTGATTTGTCTTTTGTGATGTACCTGTATCTTGTTAGCAGACAACATCAACCTCACACAACACCAGAATGCATTAGTACAATCATATAGCCCTAATCAATGAATGTCTTCGATCATTCACATGCATTCATACTATTACTAGGGTGATAAGACAATTCTAACATTAATCAAGATTGCACTAATAAATAATATGAAGACAAACACATTATGAACTTAATCAAGAATCAGATTTCAAGACATACCTAAACCTCCTTGAGTCATACCTGTCGAGACTTCTTGTAGTCTTCTTATGTCAGGCCTTAGCCTCAACTCCCCCTGAAACTTGATCTGGTGCTTGATTAGGGTTTGCTAGAGAAACCCTAAAAATTCAATCTTTGACTTTCACACTTCTGAATGGATGGAAGGATGTGTCTTGCTTAGCTGATCAAACTAGCATACTTCAATTTTGAAATCTCCAAAATTTAACCCCTCAAAATTGCCTTCGAAACTTCTGGATCTTCTGGACATGAACCCGAAATAGGGTTTGATGAATCCCACCCTTTTGTCCAATCAAAAGGTTTGATCCAAGGCTCTAAACTCTTATTTTTTCTGAAGAGCTTCCAGCCGTTGTTACAGACTTAAAAAATTCCAACTTTTGTTGAAGCCCTAATTTTCCATCTTTCCGATCAAAATCCCGAACTGGGGTTTGATCAAGCCCGGTCTTCTACCCAACCAAAAAATTTGATCTTGGTCTCTAAATTTCAATTTTCCTGAGTAGCATTCAGTCGTGGATTCCGATTCCAAAAATTCTAACTTTCTCCGAAACCCTAAATTCCGGAAGCCATGAATGAAGGTGCTCCAAAAATAAATTTTTTTTGACAGAAATATGTACCTGATTGTTTCTGCTGTAACTCCAAAAATTTTGCTCCACAGGGTCTGCAAACGTTTTCTGCGGTATCCTGACCTATCGCCTTTCCATCCTGACAGGTCTGACCTCAATTGGATTTTCTGAGAGAGAGTTATGCCAAGTGTCGCAACGTGACCTGTTTATGTGGTAAAACAGGAGAGCGAACTTGTACGGCATACCATGTGTCACTGGTTCAACTTCAGCCTCTAAAAACGTTTCCTGAGATAGTACAATCTGTGTAATACCTGTCACTTTTTACGAATTTTAATTTGGAGCTTCCTAGCCCAAGTTATGCCAAGTGTCGCAACGTGACCTGTTTATGGGATAAAACAGGAGAGCAAACTTGTACGGGTGCCACGTGTCACTGGTTCAACTTCGGCCTCTGAAAACGTTTCTTGAGATATTACATCCTGTGCACTACCTGTCACTTTTGATGAAATTTGATTTGGACCTTCCTAGCCCAAGTTATGCCTTTTTTTCCTAGGTCACCTGATTTTCACTGAGATCTGGAAGAGGCCGAAACCCTAACTTGTACTGATCATAACATACAAAGTACAACGAATATGAGGGTGCCCTTTGGACACAAGATACCTGGAGATGTTATCTACAACCTGTAAAGGTTTCAGATCCTGAACCTTTGCCAAAATGGATTTATGGCGAAAGTTCCACGATGACTTGTTTTTTCTATATAAAACCCTAACCTTCAAATTGTCATAAGTAAAGAAAGTGTTGTAAGTGCCATACCTTGCCTTCCTTTAGGTTAGCTCTAATACAATGTTAAGATTTAATATGCTAAGACAGAAAATAGAAGCATTACATTCCATTTCATAATAATAGCATATACAAGATCACTGAAGAAACAACAAGCATAGCATAAACACAAGAGACACAGATTTATCTTGGGAAACCCTCATGGGTTAGAAAACCCAGCAAAGCTTCCTCAATATAGATGACCATAAATATACAAAGATGCAAACCAAAGACATGATCTCCTCCTCCACCATAGTAGACCTCTCCTCCACAAGTGCACCATTCTCAAGTGAGTGAGTGTGTAAAATGAGGAATACACCTCCTCTATTTATACACTACTCTGACTTATCTTTTACACAAAACATGTAGGCTCATATTTAACCAATGGGTTAAATACCCCACTACAACTGACTGGGCCGACCCCTCTAGGGTGGTCTAATAACCCTTTGGCCCACATAACACATACAGGGCCGACCCCCACTAGGGAAGTCTAATAACCCGAGTTACCACATTCCGACGGAGGAATAAACATCTCTGGATATACAATAAGGTCTTCAAGGAGGAATGAAACATATCCAGAATAATAAAGTACAAATATAATATTCTTTGAAGTTACAATATCTCAACAAGTAGGCCATATGGTTAACCATTTGAGTGTTGGAAGTCATTACCTGACTAGGAATCACAGTGGTAACCGGTTGTTGGATGTTCTGCTGAGTGGGGATGGTAGGTATGGTACCCTGGGGTTGTTGTATCCCAGGAATGGTTGCTGCTCCTGGTTGGGGAAAGGTTCCCTAGAGTTGTTGTGTTCTAGGAATGTTACCACTATGTTGAGTAAGTGGAGGCTGCGACAGTGGTGTCCATGGAATGTTGGTTCTACCTCGATGAAGATGTGGAAATTGAAGGGATGGGTTCCATGGAGGTGTTGCAGCCGAAGGATAAGGGAGGCTGGAATTCAAGTTGGGGGGAATCTGAGATTTCCCCCCAGCTTGGTTCTAGTTTCCAAACAATGAGTACCCCTCGCTCTGTGGGATTTGAGATCCCCAAGAAGGAAGCGTTCCTGACGAGGGATGTTGAAGATGAGGCCTAGTTGGGAAACCGGTATAAGGTTGTCCGCTGCCAGGTGTGTTGTACATACCATACTGAGCAGATGTTGTTGGTTGGGAGGGCTGTTGGATGGTGTCGATGGGTTTCCCTACAACAGATGGGTTGGATGGCCCTATAGGAGGATGTTGTTGACTAGGAACGGGGTTCTCAACAAAGGATTTTCCTCCAGTAGGTTAGGTTGATGGCCCGATGGGAGGCGGTTGGTGACTAGGAGCGGGGTTTCCAACAAAGGATTGTCCTCTAGCAGGTTGGGTTGATGGCCCGCCGAGAGGGGTTTGGTTGTTGGGATTGCGGGTCGCAGCAGTCAGTTGTACACCTCCTGAAATGGTGTAGATAGTGGCCGAAGGTGAACCTCTGGTCAATATGGATGATCCAGCGGTATGACTTGGTGTTCTTCCGACATTAGCAAGGTAAGATAGTATCGATTGGCTAATGGCGCCAAAGGTGTCGATTTGTGGAGGGGGTCTTCCAAATGTGACGGGCGGGGATGGAGAAAAAACTGGGTTATCCCTCATAGAATGTGTGCCAAACATCGATGATGGCAGTAAATGTGGGGAATTTAATCGAGGGGTGTTGGGGTTTCATCCATAGCGTGTTCAACAATAGGAGGACCATCGAAGACTAGGTCCGGGTTCGTATTCTGCAAAAGTTTTTCGGGGTCCGGCGGGAATAGAGGTATAGTAACGTCTAAAGGTCCAGAGCCGTCTGCATAGGAGTGATGAAACTCTGTGCTAGACGGAATGTTGGGATCATAACAGTTGGGAGGATGGGTAATAAGGGGATATCTAAAAGCCGTCGAAAGCATTTGCTCTGTATCATGTTAAACTGTGCCGACGCTAACATGGAATTAGCTAGACTAACCATACTAGACTGAATGGAGGCCATGATCTCATGTCCCGAATGAAGGTTGGGGAGAAATACAGTATGAGGTCTGTTGCTGGAAGAAACGGTTTCTTGTGGATGAACACTGGATGGCGCCGTGGTAACAGGAAGAGGTTCCACCTGGGAAGTGATAATGCCATAGTCAGGTTTGAAAGGTGTATCAGGAAGTTGGGTTTCTTTGATACCTTCGATGTACCCACCCGGGACTAGAATCAATCCACATATATCCTAGTCGGATCCTTCAGTGGTGCCAATAGATGCTTTCGTGTCATCGTAGAAAGTTTCTGGTGGAAGGGAAGTGTTGACATTGGGGAGGAGGATGGCATCCGGTCTAGTATCTTGGGCTGTACTAGATTCAGTTGCTGTAGTGTTGTCCACTGTGGCAGATATATCTAGAATAATAGTGGGTGAAGTGATAGTGGGAGTCTCAGATGTACTAGTGGTTGCAGAAACTGCAAGAGGTTTTGAGACCGTGCTGTGAGTAATAGTTACAGGCAGAACTGAAGATGTAGTGCATATCGGCGGTGGAATGTTCCCTCGACCGGCACCGCGGCCAGGACGGGCGGGAATACGTGATGCAGGTGGACTGGAGGTCCATGGCGGTGGTGGTGGTGGAGGGATTTTTCCCTATACTCTTCATGATCTTCGTGGTGGTTCTAACATAATGATAGGAATACGGAATCTGGAGGCAGTTTCATAACAAAGAACTCAAAAACTCTAATGCAACCGAGTGTGCAAAAGAGGAGCTAGAAAAAGCAAGTCTCGCAGGACAAAAAAGCAAGCTCTAAAATCTTTACTGAGACCGACATCCCAGTAAGCGAGCTGAGAAAAAAAATGGCCAGAATGCCAACAAGCAATCACTAAAAAAGAAAAATGACCCTCTACTAAGATGAGATAACAAGCAAACTCCTAACTAAGAGCTAGAGAACTCAACAAGTTGTATCCTTCACAAGGTGATGAAATCCAAGTCGAACAATACAATGTGAGAGACCAATATGAGAAGGATATCCCTCTACTGCAAGGGATCCTAGGTAAAATATCCCTAGTAGAAAAGTCACTAAGCTACCTCGTTCATGACACGTTGGAAAAGGTTTTTGGCACTTTTGCCTTATCACCCTTGCATTACTATGAATACAAGGAAGACAATGATCGATGTTGCCTTAGGGCTAAGTGGAGTGCATCATTCCATAGAGTCCTTCTGGTTTTCAATCTCGCGGTGGTTTAACCCCTAAAAGTTAAAAACAGTCAGGAGGCCCCTCCACAAACTGGTCTATGACCGTGTCAATAAATACTAGAGGATTTTAGTTCCCTAGAGGACAACATCTATGTCTCAGATGAAAATGACAAGGAGGAATTATTTTGATGCCTATCCTCGGTGTCCTACCTAACTACCAAATTCTTTTGATTTCCTCAAGTGAGGTTAATGTTGGTTTAGTTAGGGAGATTAATTTTAGTGGTTGTATTACTCAATCGGGTAAATGAACGTGAAACTTGGTGGTGTTGTGACGACCCAAACCATGCAAGTGAGAATGAATCGAAATAAGCCTTGTATCCAATGAAAACTAGCTATGGAAGAGAGAGAGTTCTTTGATCATAAATGCATGAAACTTTCACAATCATTGAAAGACCACTTCAAAACAAAAAAAATTGTTTCTTTTTCTAAGTAAAGCGAAACTGAAATAAACACTTCTTTCCAATTCATTGATCTTGCAACTAAAATGCTTCAAAAAATGAGAATTTATGTGGCAAATTGAATGGTTCACTTCCTAATGCACAATAATACTGCTAGATCATTTCAATCCAAACAACACAAATGTTCTGCAATAACAATTTCCAATATAGATTTTAATGATAATAATGGAAAATATGATATTTATAAGAACAATGTGATTATGAAAATGCACAATCCTGTAAAAAAAGACAGTAGTAACACTTTGGTTGTGATGAGAAGATCAAGCCAATGCAATCAGACTGAAGGGGTGACCCAACCTGCAAATAATGCCACTAACTCATAAGATAATCAAGCTCACAAGAGAAATAAACAAACCACAAAGCTTGTGCAATGAACAAGATAGTAATAAGCAACAAAAAACACCAAACTAAAGCAGAGAAAATAAAAAATGACTTAGGAAACCAAACAAGCAAGAAAAAATTGAAAAAATGCAGACAATACTGCGTGGCAGAAACAGGCTAAAGCACGGTACTGGTACACTACCGCTCTGGTAAGAGTGCTGGGTACGCGGTACTACCGCTCTGTAGATAGTAGTGGGGGCGTGGTACTGTTGCAAAGGATGGAAAAGCAGAAATTTTGAAAAGGAGATTGAATATTTCAGGGTTGCTGCAGACCCAGAGGAATCACTGATCACAGAGGGACGAAAGATGTAGAGAGGAGGGGCGAATAAAGGTCAAAGAGACCAAAATTCAGTACTGGTTTGAAGAGAAAGAAGAATCACAATAAAAAATGACTGAAAGTGAGATAAATCAATCAAATGGGGTTCAAACCAGCGAAGTCGCTATTTTTTGTTGTAGAAATTTCTCCCTACGGATAGGTAGAAACTCTCTTAGGTTAAAGTAGACTTTAACTGACTCTAAACTAAGACAAAAAGATAACAAATGCTACCTTGATTTCCTAGATCTAAACAAACATCTCAAGACAATATTTCTGAAAGAAGTGGAAGAGATCTAACTGACTTTTGATTCAATTGCTCGTCCCAATGCTCGCTCCAATTTCCAAGTCCTCACGAATGAACCTGTCAGAGTGAAACCAAGATACAAGCATATACGATTCTCTAGCAACTTGAAATATGAGTTAGAATCTAAATCTCTAAAAGTAACAAATCATATGATTGAAACAATATCAACATACATGATTTGGGAAATAAGACAAGTTATGTTTTATTACCAACTTGAAGTCACTTACAATGGTTGCTTGATATCCAAGTCAACTCCCAGCTCCAAGTGCTTTCTCCTCTAACTATATCCACAAAGATTCAAGATCATAAGTTTGATGTCTCCAAGAGTCCTCCTCCTTTTCTCATGGAAGGCCTCTCTCTTATAGTGTGTAGTAGGATTAACCAACAAGAGAGAAGGATGGATCTTGGGAGTGTTTAGTGGATCAGGCCCACTAATCTGAGAAAGTGAGTTAGGATCGAATCATGGATACCAATTCTCAAAAATCCCTTGAAAATCAAGATTCCACAAACCATGGGAAAAAGGCTAAAAAAGGAGTACCATGCCCCTTGAATTGAGCATAGTGCGGCAGTACCGCATGGTAGAGAAGAAGCATAGCACGGTAGTGGGCACTACCACTCCCTCAATGCTGAGCAAGGTGCGGTAGTGTAGGTATATGAAGTCTTAGGTGGGTTGATTATTGACAGGATAGGTTTGTCTTCAAGGATCATTCATCATATTTCTCTTCTGGGTGTTTTAAGCAGTAGGGGAAGTGTCGTCAACTATTTTTATGGTGAAGATGTGACACTGTGAAATATAGAGGTATAATAGTGAGGGCCACTAAAGGACTGTCACTAAAAGTGTCACCAAAGAGAGAATCGGAAACGATCCTTTAACAATCCTCACAAAAAGTTTCATTAACAAGGGATTTGGTGATGATCCTTAAAGGAATGCCTCTAAATGAAATTACAATGACAATTTTTTAAGGTTCGCCATAATATGTGACATTGGTGATGACCCTTTTGTTGAAGAATGTAACTTTGGAAGATATTCTTCTTTGTATTATTTGAGTCACTTGTATTATTTGTATTGTACACCATACAGGGAATATTATTGATGTAATTGATTATGTAAAAGTCATTGAAATATTCAATGTAAACCATAACTGTTAGATCAGCCTTGAAAGATCTCGAAAATAATATTTTACTATAAAGTGTACAGGTCGGCCCAGTTAGGTGAGTCAAGACGGCCTAATTAGTAAAAAGGTCAAGTGTTTTGTTTAGTATAAATAGTTGGCTCTCCATTCTCATTTTCAAACTCTAATCACTCATCTAATTCATATGAGTAGATAGAAAGAGTCATTTAGACTATATGCTTGTGGAGTATTCTTGTTTTGATTCTTTGCACGAGGGATACTATTGTACATTCTAGAAAATCTATATAGAATAAGTTTGCTCGGTTTTTCTACCCTGAGAGGGTTTTTTCAAGATAAATTTGTTTTATACTATTGTTCATGTTGTGCTTGTTTATCTTTCAGTGATCCTTATTGTGATTACAATTAAAAATATAACATGGTATCAAAGCTATCCTGAAAGAGAACATTGTTCAGTTGCTCCAACTGTAGAACTAGGGTTTCCATTTCCGAAAACTAGTCATCTTGGAATTGTCTCTATAAATCACTTTTAGAAAAGGTTCAGAATTTGAACCTCAGACATGCCGAAGATGAAATGTTCATGTCCCTTTTGTGCAAGTTTTAGCCTCATATTCATTGTACTTTAGGAGATATCATCCATGCAAATTAGGGTTACATACTCTTCCATAATTCAGTTTTAAACAGTGACCTAGGTAAAAATGCTATATCGTGGGCTAGGAATATCCAAATTGAATTTAGTACGATGTTATAGAAAGAGCACAGAATTTAGTTTCTCTAGTGCGAGCTTTAGAACCTGAAGTAGAAACTATGAAACATGGAAGTCCATACAAGTTCGCTATACTGAAATAGTCCATAAACATGTCACCTTTGGAAAAATAGCATAAGTACCACTTGGTGAATCCAATACTACTCTAACCTATGGGGTTGGATAGAGGACATATCATACTATTTCATAACTAAGTTTCATACCTTGAGGAGTAGAAATTTTTGAGAAAAAATCAGAATTAAGACTGGACAAATCTGCAGTAGAAATTGAAGAAACTAGGGCATCAAATATTTTGCAATCCTGAACACAGATTTGGGAAAAGGAGTAAATTGCTCATATTTCCTTGGGGAGGTGCATATTTTCATCCTCTCAGATTTCCAAGATCCAGAAGTTGAAAAATTAGGGTTTCTCTATCAAATCCTAGATCACTCTGCAACCAATTTTCAAAAGTCAACCTTTGGTTGCAGCATCTCATTTGGTAAGCTATACTTTATCTATTTCCATTTAAGGTTCTCATTTATCAAGCTTATCAAGATGAAAATAACTACCAAGCTTGAGCATAATATTGAAGGGGCAGAGCACTTCTGAGCATGGAAGCATAGGATGATGATCATCCTAGAGGAACATGAATTGGACAAGTATGACACAAAGGTAGTTGCGGAGCCAAAGGGAGATGAGAAGAAGGAGAAGCACAAGAAGAGTATTATCAAAGCTAAGAGGATGATAATTGATTCCATTAAGGATCACTTGATCGCACACATCTCTTCTCTGAAGACTCCGAAAGAGATGTTTGATACATTGAAGGGAATATTTGAAGGAACCAACATCAATATGAAGATGACATTGAGGAATCAACTCAAGGCTGTGAAAGTATCCAATCCTACTTCACAAGGTTTTCCAACATTAGAGATCAATTGAATGTAATTGGAGATGAAGTTGAAAATGAAGAACTAGTGATGACTACTCTAAATAGTTTTCAAAGATCATGGGAGTCATATATTCAGGGAAGAAACTCATCATGCTCAGTGCACTTTTGGAATCTTGCACTCAAGAAGAAGCAAGGATTGCAGCCAAAGAAGAGAAGCTAGGTGATGAAGACAATCAAGCTTTGGCATCTCATACCAAGAGAGGAAAGAAAGAAGATCATCATCACAAGAAATATCAGAAGTGTAAAATACCTACTAAATACTACTCAAGTCTCATATGTTTCCATTGTGATGAGATGGGACATATTGCTAGACATTGTCCCAAGAATAAAGGAAACATGAAAGGAATCAAGAAAAGAGATCATGCTCAAGATGCGGAGGATGAAGAGCCAACAACGGAGAAAGCTAAAGAAGATTCCTCTAGTGATGAGGAATATGTACTTTAATCCAAACTAGGAAGATGGAAGAACCTCTTATCCATTTTAGAATCGGATAAGAAGGGATGTAGTTGTGGTTGGTGATGAAGAAGGAAAAAATAGATTCAACACTAGTACACAACTCCATGTGATCTATGGCATAGAACAATTGTTAAACATTGTCAATCATAAGCAAGAAAGGAACAGGTCCTCATAATCAGATGATGGAGTAGAGAACACTATCATAGACTCTAGTAATTCATTTAAGGATACTAGGATCAAGAGATATCCTACCAAACAAATAAAGATAAGTCTTTGAATTTTCATTTCTTGTATATATAATTACTTAAGTGATATTGTGCAGTTGTGTACATATTTATATTCCTATATTTAGGAAATGTATTATGCATGTTAGAGTGTTTGCATTGATGAAAAATATACTACTAATATGCATGCGATGAGTAAGTGGCCTATGGTGTTGTACAACATTCTATTGCTACTTATCTAGAATGAAAGCTCTTTGCTGACATGTTGGGACTAGTGCACACTCTTAATAATGTTATGGTAGAGATGGAAGGAATCTAGAAAGTTACTGTATGAATGTGGGATATGGATGAATGTTGAAGCATTGGCTAAGATAGTTGCATGATTGTGTGCATAAGAATTTTTCATTGTTAATATGTTTTGTAAACTATAAAAATGTTTCTATCCATGCAACTGAATTTGACTTGTAGGAAAGATTGTGTACCATCACTTACAAGAGAATAATGATGAGACTTGTTCCATAGAACAAGTGATGATGGTTTAGCGATGGCATTCAAGAATATTTAAGAAATCAAGCATACTATAGAATTACAAAGCGAGGGTTCTCTCAGAAAGAGGGATTCGACTATGACAAGATGTTTCTCTAGTGGCAAGACACACTTCCTCAGTGGTGGATATTACACTAGATATATGGTGTAATCAAAGTAGAAGTGAATATTGAGCAACCTTCAGGATTTAGGACTCTCTATAGAAAACCACATGTGCACATATTGAATAAGGCTTTTTATGGGAACATAAGGAACCCATGGGATAGCATGATGAGCTTGAAGATCACCTAAAGTGATGAGATATCAACCTTTGCTACAAGTTTGAATATGGGGATATCATAGATGGGTGCAAGAGAGAACTTGCAACAGAGTTCGATATCTTGGTATCTAGTGACCTAGAGAGATGACATACATGGATACACAAAATATCATCATAAGAGAAGGATACCAGTCACTCTAGTGCAGAATGTCCTGATGCATAGAGTACAAGATGTAGAGGGTGTTAGTTTTTCAGCATTTAATTCAAACTGATCTAGGATCTTAACTGAGAGAACAACATGTACAACATATAAAACATAGAAGACAAGAGACAAAAATAATTTCACCGGGGAAAACCAAGAAGGTGATTAACCCCGCAACTTCCTCAGAGATAGAGTGAGCATCACTACAAAGATCACAAAGATCAAACCCCACAACAAGAGATATTCTCCTAGCAGCTGCTCCTCCTCTACTTGTGCACACTCCTCCTCTCTCTCACTAATACGAAGTGAGTGAGTGTGTGAATGAATAAATGAGAGAGTCACACTCTCTATTTATACTTTACTTCACTTGACTTTTAACTCTAACTAGGTTGGCCCCACCTTAACCACTTAACATAATGCTGACTGGGCTGACCCCACTAGGGGACTTAAACACCCCATCACAACTGACTATGGGCCGACCTACCTTAGGAGATTCTAATAACCCACTACCACTTGACAATGGGCTGACCCCACTACGGTTGTCTAATAACCCTTTAACCCACGACTCATACAGGGCCGAACCCACCAAGGTGTTCTAATAACCCATCAAATATAAGTTACGACAATTACAATATAACTTGCGACACTACTCCAGGGTCTAATGCCCTTTCATACATGGGAGGATGGACCTCAATGACTCAAGTACACTAATGACTTCTTCGACCCAAAGGAGCAAACATCTCTATCAAAGGTACAACAATAGAATACAAATGACGACACTTCCGATTGGAGGAATAAGACATCTCCATCGGGGATACAATAAAGTAAAAATGTAATACATACAATATACAAGTAAATATCTTTCGAAGTTACAAATACATCAACACTCCCTCTTAACTAGGAAGGTATTCTCTTGACATAGGTCATCAGTACATATAGGAACAAGTATTTAATTATGGAGCTGGATCATCATCACCGGATCACAGAGCATCATTGTCACGGCATATGTACTCGCCATCTCAACCATTAGTGTTATCTCTCAATTCTTCTCATCATAGGAAGTTCTACAGAGACATCCCTTTTTCATACTGGTTGTATGCCTAGCCTCCTATAGGTCTTCATATCTCTGCTAGATGGCCATCCTGTGGAATCCTCAGGACTGATTACATACGTCAATAAAACCTCGAAAGAGAATCCCAGGATTGATTATGAGCTTACTGCTCAACTTATCGGATCTCCCTGGGTGCTATTACATGTGACCACCACAAAACCTTAAAATAGTGTCCCATGAATGTTTATGTGCATAGCACAACCAGCAAGAACTCTAAAGAGAATCCCAGGACTTTTAGGTGCCTAGCACAACCTATCCCTAGCACAACCGGCATAACACAACCTTAAAAGAGTGTGCCAGGAATGTTTATGTGCATAGCACAACTGGAAATAACTCTAAAGAGAATCCCAGGACTTTTAGGTTCCTAGCACAACCTATCGGATCTCCAGGACTGATTACATGTGGTCTGGCAAAATCTTGGAAGAGCATCCCAAGACTGATTACGAGCTTACTGCTCAACCTATTGGATCTTGCAGGGAAATATTATATGCCAAGGACAAAACCTCGAAAGAGCATCTGCCAGATCTCCCAGGTAGCTACTATATGCCATAGGCAAAACCTCACAAGAGTATCTGCAAATATCCCAGGGAAAGATTATATGTCCTCCCAAGCAAATTCCTTGAAAGAGCATTTTCCAGATCTCCCAGGGAGCTATTATATGCCATAGGAAAAACCTCACAGGAGTATCTACAAATCTCCCACGGCAAGATTATATGCTTATCACATAACCTGTCCACAACCAAGGAATATCATCTTGATACTCATGATCAACCTGATCATCCTCGCATGAAGCATCATCCTGATGCTCATAATCATACTGATCATCATCATACAGTACATCATCCTGATGCACATCATCATCACATGATAATCCTGATCATTGTCACAGCATTGTCTTGAAGCATATCATCACACATGATCATCATCATGTACAACATCATCCGGAGCATCGTCTTGATGCTCATCACACAGTGCTTACATCCACATCCATGGGAAGGATCCTCCTACCACCATGCTTGGAATGGCTCCTGCAAATGTGTCCCATCACTTCCTCCTCGAAGTATCTTCTATCTAAAGAACACCAACCCTCTCTCTGAAGTATTTGAACTTCACTCTGGCTAGTCGTTTGGTCAACACATCTACAATATGCTCATCCATCGCAACATACTGGAGCTTCACTACTCCTTTCTACACCATATCCTTGATATCATGATATTTGATCTCGATGTGCTTCGACTTTTCATGGAACACCATGTTCTCTGACAACTTCACACAAATCTAGTTGTCATAATAGATACAAGTAGCATCCAATTGAAGATCAAATAAATCAGATAGTAGATTCCTTATCCATACTTCCTCACAACTAGCCGAACAAGTTGCGACATACTTTGCTTCGGCTATACTCAATGCTACGCAGGATTGCTTCCTACTAATCCAAGAGATCACACCTGATCCCATATTGAAGCAACGCCCCGAAGTGCTCTTCCTATCTACAGCATTGTGTGCCCAATCTGAATCGACATAACCCTCCAGGTTAAACTTTTGATTCGCATCATACTTGATCCCATAATTAATTATACCCTTCAGGTACCTCAGAATATGCTTTACAGTAATTAGGTGAACATGTCTAGGATCTGTCAGAAACTAGCTCAAGGTGTTCACCACAAAGCAAATATCTGGTCTCATGTTCGTCAGGTACATCAAGGACCCAATCATCTGACGATACATCGTGGCATCAACTGACTCTGATGAAGCATCACTCAATAGCTTCAGGTTCGATGCTGTAGGCGTGGCCACGGCCTTATAGTCCATCATCTCAAACCACTTCAGGATCTCTATTTCATACTTCCCTTGTCCAAGGAAGATTCCATCTACACTCTTCCACATCTCCATACCTAGAAAGTAATGCATCATACCCAATTCCTTCATCTCGAACTCGGAAGCAAGCTTCCTCTTCATGTCGGCAATCAATCCATCCTCACCTTTCACTAACAGATCATCCACATACAGTAGGAGTATCACTGGATTGCCTTCCCCAACCTTGTAGTAAAGGTTGGAATCCGCTTTACTCTTGGTAAATCCCAAACTGGACAGGAAGTTGTATATCCTGTCGTACCATGTCCTAGGTGCTTGCTTCAATCCATACAAGTATTTCTTCAATCTGCACATATATGACTCCCTGTCATGTGTCTCAAAACCAAGTGGTTGCTCTACATACACTTCCTCTTCGACTACACCATTCAAGAAAGCTATCTTGAAATCCATTTGGTGTATCTTCCACTTCATCACTGCAGCTAGGGCAAGTACTGTTATGATGGAAGTGTATTTGGATACAGGTGCAAAAGTCTCTTCATAATCTATCCCCTCTTTCTGGGAGAAGCCGTGAGCTACAAACATTTCCTTGTATTTCCCTATGCTTCCATATGCAACATGCTTGATCTTGTAGATCCACTTGGAAGTCACAAAATACTTCCCTTCTGGTCTCGGGACCACATCCCAGACATCATTCTTCATGATCGACTCGTATTCCTCGATCATGGCATTCTTCCATTACTACATCTCAGATCTTGGGAACACCAGATTCTTCAATATCTTCAATAGATAGTTTTTTTTGTACTCCATTACTGGAACAAATGTTGTAGTCCTTCTTTTGTAGGTGATTGTACATGATCTTTCCTACAAGTCAAATTCAATTGCATGATTAGAAACTTCTCATAGATTTCAGAACAAATTCTTACACATAAAGATATATGTCATAAAGTCATCCAATTATCTTAGCCAATGCTTCAATACAACATTTATTCATATCCCGTTACTTTCTAGATGCCTTCCATTTCTACCAGAACATTTGTTAAGAGTGTGCACAACTCCCAACATGTCAGCAAAGAGGTTTCATTCTAGATAAGTAGCAATGGAATGTTGTACAGTACCATAGGCCACTTACCCATTACTTGCATATTGTAAAATTAGTCACAGCAGATCTAATGAACAAGTAAATCAATCACAACAGATGAATATAGAAAATATGGTGTAAAACTGTGCAAAACATGCAGCAGTGCTCAATATCCCAGAAAGGGTGAATGAATTACAATAGAATACAATATCTGTCAATGAGCAATTCGAATTGACTAAGTAGGCCATTCGAATCACTGAATGGAGTAGCTTGACTCCAACTAGGATTCCTCATCATCAATCGGTGGTGGTCATCAATGCACGAGAACCAGTCATCCAGGTGTCAATCTGAGTCTAACTGAGTGTGTCATGTGTAACTGAAGTGTGTAGCATTGATTAAGGGAAGGAGGCTCAGTGGGGGGCGCATGGGAGACTAACTGAAGTTAGAACAAGTCATCTAGTCAAACTGGAGGTCCAACGGAAGTGAAACAGTCAGTTGGGAGTGAAACTAGCCTCAAATCAGGGAGAATCGGAGCTAACTGAATGTAACTGAAGTGGAACTGCAGTGGTAGGTGAACAAGTGCGCCCTTCTCTGGAAGTAGGTGAGAAGTGGGTGCCTTTCAGCCTAGGAGGGCTGAAAATCTGAAGGAAGTGGCTCCCGGGTGCTAGAATGAGGTGGCTAAGGTGCTGGAGGCATCAAACTGGTGACTGGGATGCATGCAGGTGCATGCAAACCCTAGATTTTGCATGCAAACCCTAATTGCATGCAAGATCTTGAAAAAGATGATGTGGATATCCGAACACCCCCCCTCAAGCTAGACTATGATGTGCAAAAAATAATGTGGGGCCCCGGTAACTAAGATCAAAGGTCACCCCAATACAATAATCCAAAAAATGCTGAAAATAACTAAGTGAGGAAAGAGGGAAAACCCAGTGGGAAGAAAGCCCCCCCTCAAGCTAAAGCATAATAATGAATCAATCTGTCTCCACCATGATGGAACTCACCCCCAACAGTGAACGGAGGTAAGAGAACTTCTTCTTAGTGAAGCTCTTGGTGAAGATGTATGCAATTTGCTCATCAGTAGGGCAATATTGCAGAATGATGGTGCGGTCATGCACCAACTGTCGAATGTAATGCATATGAATCTCAATGTGTTTGGTCCTCTGCCGCTGAACTGGATCTGTGGAGATCTTGATAGCACTTTGATTGTCACAAAATAGGACAGTCGAAGTAGTGCCACCAAAACCAAACTCGGAAAGAATACCCTGCAACCAAACTGCCTGAATGCAGGCATTGACTGCCCCTCGATACTCTGCCTCTGCTGAAGAAAGTGCAATGGCTGCTTGCTTTTTGCTGGACCAGCAAATAGCACCATGACCAATCATGAAAACATAACCGGAAGTGGACTTCCGATCAATGCTATCACCTGCCCAATCTGAATCAGTAAAACCAATGAAATCTAGCTCAGAATCTGCAGCATAATGTATGCCAAACTGTCTCGTACCTTGCACATACTGCAAGATCCGCTTGGCTGCTCGCCAATGAAGCTCATGTGGCTGCTGCATATATCTTGACACGGCACTCACGGCATATGAGATATCAGGCCGTGAGTGTGTCAAATAAAGTAGTGAACCAATCAACTGTCGATACATACTGCAATCTGCAAGCGGTGTAGAATCTCCCTCCTCAAGACTGATTCCTGAGAGGAATGGGAATGGGGCTGCCTTACATTCAGCCATATTAAACTTCAATAACAGGTCAGAAGCATATTTTTGCTGAGATATAGTGATCCCATCAAAATTTTGAGCTATCTCCAAGCCCAAAAAGTGACTCAGCAAGCCCAAATCTCTCATGTCAAAAGCTAGATTTAAGGCAGATTTTAGCTTGTATTTTGAAGTAAGTGTGCTACCAGTAATGAGAAGATCATCAACATAAAGTACAATAACCAACAAATTACCTTTAACTCGCTGAAGATACACATTCGGATCAGATTTGCATCTTTGGAAATTCTGAGAAAGAAGGAAGGAGTCCATCTTTGCATACCAAGCTCTTGGGGCCTGTTTTAACCCGTACAAAGATTTCTTCAATCTGCAAACTAATGATGGATCTGATGTGTATCCCTCTGGCTGCTGCATATATACCTCTTCAGCAAGGTCTCCATGTAAAAATTCACTCTTCACATCCATGTGGTGCACTTCCCAGTGCTTGGATGCGGCAACAGCTAAAACAAGGCGGATGGAATCCATCTTTGCAACCGGTGCAAAAGTCTCAGTGTAGTCCACTCCTTGGACTTGGGAGAAACCTTTTGCCACCAACCTTGCTTTGTATTTTCTGATAGAGCCATAAGCAGCAACTTTCGTGCGGTAGACCCATTTACACTTCACTAATTTTCTTCCAGGTGGAAGAGAAACTAGCTCCCATGTGTTGTTCTTTTGAAGAGAACTGTACTCTTCATCCATGGCACTTTGCCATCTCGGATCTCGGTGAGCAGAATAGTATGATGTGGGATATGAACCAGCCATCAAATAACAAATATCAAGAAGTAATGGATCAGCAATAGATAGTGCCATACCTGCTCTTTGAAAGTCTGCTCTTGTTCGTCTCGGATCAGCAGGATTTCCAAGGTTCGAACCAGCAGATTGGAGAGTGTTTTGGGCCCACTTTGGTTACTGGGGAGGATCATAATGGTCGGATTCCGAACCTGATATGTCATGATCATCATATGCTGCTGAAATATCAGAAATATCAGAACTCATACCTTCATTATCGCTGCACGGATCTTCTTCTGGTGAAGGCGGTGAATCGGCAGTCTTTTCCTCGACTAGTTGCAATTCTTGAAGTGGTTCTTCAAATTGCACACTGCGCTCTATGAATATCTTTTTAGATCTGATATCCATGAGTTTATATGCTTTTGATTCTTCCCCATATCTTATCAGTATGCACTCGGTACTTTGTGGATCCAAAGCTCGTCTCTTCTCAGAAGGAATTCTAGCCCATGCAGTAGAGCCAAAAACTCTCAAATTTGACACATCTGGTTTGTGTCCAAAGAATGCTTCGAAAGGAATCATACCTTTCACGGATGAATGTGGAACACGGTTCTGTATATATGCAGCAGCATTGATTGCTTCAGCCCAAAGATTTGCAGCCAAACCTTTTGATTCAATCATGCATGTAGCCATCTCTTTCAGTGACCGATTTTTCCTTTCCGCTACACCGTTCTGCTGGGGTGTGTAGGGAACTGTATGTTGGATCTGAATTCCGCTTTGGGCACAAAGTTGCAGAAAATTGAACTTGATATATTCCCCACCATTAGCAGATCTAAGAGCTTTGATCTTGCTCTCAATGGTGGTCTCAACAGAAGCCATAAAATCCTTGAATTTTCCAAGCACTTCTGACTTGTATTTGAGAAAGAATACCCATGTAAAGCGGGAAAAATCATCAATAAATGTCAAAACATACCTTGAACCATTTAATGACATATGGGGCAGCGGACCACTGATATCAGAATGGATCAATCCCAAAATAGTAGAAGCTCTGCTAGCTTTGCCGCAGTCGAATCTGTGCTTGGGGTGCTTCCCAATGATGCAACCAGTGCATATTCCCTTCGAGGAACGGAGTTGTGGAAGCCCATCTACCATGGATTTGTTTGATAACAGCAGCAAATCCTTATATTTAAGATGTCCAAATCTTTCATGCCAAAGCCTACTAACCTCATTACCATGTGTGCGAAGAGCAGTGGGCTTTGCAAGCGAAATAAAGTGTGAAAACTCATAGCATTTTGCAGTGTGGTTTGCCTTTTCGACTGCAACAAGTCTTCCACTTTTGATATCAGAAATTTCAACTGTATTAGGGCTGAATGTAACTTGCTTTGGTTCACTAGTGTGTGTCATTTGATACACAGAAAGAAGATTTGAAGCCAAGGAAGGCACATAAAGAACATTCTGAAAGCTTCCATGTTCTACATGAATCATACCTTTGCCCTTTGAAGAAATTTTTGAGTCATCTCCCAAATGGATGGGGATGGAGCTGTTTGGATCGAATGAGGAAAAAGAATCAATATTTGCAGCCATATGATTTGATGCACCCGAATCTATCAAGAGAGTAGTGGGCTTCGAAACCGTTGCCATGAGTGCTTGTCCTCTTTCATGATCATCATTCCTATCCTTCTTCCTTGCACCATCGGGAAGAGTTATGGTGTTCTTTTCCAAAAGGAGGGCCATTTGATCTATAGTCTTCTTCATACATGAACTTTCGGGATGAAAGCCACGATTGCAATAAGTACATTTATATTTTTGGTTACCTTCTTTTCCCTTTTGCTTGAACTTCGAACTGGATGGTGCATCCGTTTGTTTGCCTTTGTATTTTTGCTTGTGAGGCTCGAATTTGGGCTTCTCCTTCTTTTGCTTTCCTTTACCATTCGAGATCTTGGGTCCTTGAACATATAGGGCTGAATCTTTGGAGCTTATGGACCCCATTTGAATCAACTTGTCATGCTCTTTTGTGACGGACTCAATGAAGGCATTCAAGGTAGGCATCTTCCAATTCGGGGTAGTTAGCCGACCGGAATTGAAAGTAGAGAAAAATACCGAATAATATTTACCAAGCTTGCTTAGAATGGAGAGGATCAATTGTTTATCCTCTTTGATAACTCCACTGTTCTTCAACTGCAAGTTCAAGTTCTTGAATTTTGTGAAGAATTCATTGATGGTCTCGAAATTCTCAGGACTAAGGGCAATCAATTCATTCTCTAATTGAAAATCCCTAAGCTCATCCTGCTTGCCAAATAGTGTTTCAAGTTGCTCCCATATAGCTTTTGGAGTCTTCAATCCGCTGAGATGGAAGTGAAGATATTTGGAGATGGAGAGACAAAGAAGACCATAAGCTTCATCAAGCTTGTTGTAGTGTTTGGTTCGATCTGACACATTGTTTGGCTCCAATTCAAGACCAAGAGTGACTCGGTAGTAACCTTTTGAACGTAATATGATCTCCATATCATCTTTCCAATCAAAATAATTGAATGGGGTGAGGATAGGCTTTGAAGAAGAATATTCCATTGATAGGAGCGAGTCAAACTGATGTAGAAGGAGCTTGCATGCACAGTGTAGCGAATGCAATTGCTGTAGAGGAGCTTGCATGCACAATGTAGCGAATGCAATTGATGGAGACAATAAACCTGCAAATCACAATAAACCAAGAATAGTAAGGTCGAACAATCCAGCCTTTTAGAGTTGCATCACACCTGGGATTGGAGATCAAACAATGTTGAATGGGTCCAATGTATTAGATCCAGGAATTATGTGGTAACTCAAGCTTCTGGAGTGGTATTGGATGTATTTTCAAGCTTTGCATGCACAGGAGCGAATGCCCTTGAGATATCTCATGCCAAAACTTTTTGCAATTTTTGAGCAATTCAGTCAAATCTTCTTGTAGAAACACCTGTAGAAAAGAGATCTTGTCCCTGCAATGGCTCTCATACCATGTAAAATTAGTCACAGCAGATCTAATGAACAAGTAAATCAATCACAACAGATGAATATAGAAAATATGGTGTAAAACTGTGCAAAACATGCAGCAGTGCTCAATATCCTAGAAAGGGTGAATGAATTACAATAAAATACAATATTTGTCAATGAGAAATTCAAATTGACTAAGTAGGCCATTCGAATCACTGAATGGAGTAGCTTGACTCCAACTAGGAGTCCTCATCATCAATCGGTGGTGGTCATCAATGCACAAGAACCAGTCATCCAGGTGTCAATCTGAGTCTAACTGAGTGTGTCATGTGTAACTGAAGTGTGTAGCACTGATTAAGGGAAGGAGGCTCAGTGGGGGGCGCATGGGAGACTAACTGAAGTTAGAACAAGTCATCTAGTCAAACTGGAGGTCCAACGGAAGTGAAACAGTCAGTCGGGAGCGAAACTAGCCTTAAATCAGGGAGAATCGGAGCTAACTGAATGTAACTGAAGTGGAACTGCAGTGGTAGGTGAACAAGTGCGCCCTTCTCTGGCAGTAGGTGAGAAGTGGGCACCTTTCAGCCTAGTAGGGCTAAAAATCTGAAGGAAGTGGCTCCCGGGTGCTAGAATGAGGTGGTTAAGGTGCTGGAGGCATCAAACTGGTGACTGGGATGCATGCAAACCCTAATTGCATGCAAGATCTTGAAAAAGATGATGTGGATATCCGAACACATATTAGTAGTATCTTGTTCATTAATGAAACTTTTCTAATATGCATAATATACATCCTAAATATAGGAACATAAGCATGTACATGACTGGACAACATCATTTAAGTAATCAAATATATAATAAATGACAATTCAAATACTTATCTTTGTTTGGTTTTTGGGCGGACTCCCTCCCAATCTTTGCTTCCTTGCAGGAACAATTGGAGTGTGCTCCCTCTTGATCTTTTCTTCTTGGAGTGTGCTCCCTCTTGATCTTTGCTTCCTTTATGATATCATCATGATTATATGTCTTTGAACTTCTATCCATCCTAGACCACTATGCATGCTTAAGTGTGCACTAGTGTCATCATTGTGTCATCCTCAATATCTCATACATACTCATACATGCATTAGTATAATCTCAATACTTATCAAAACATTATGATTCTAAATAATATTAAACATGTAAGGTCATGATTATTTCATATACAAGTAATTTATCACAAGCATTAGTATTCAAGGTTTGAGGGAGTACTTCTTTTACTCATGCATGTTCTTATTTGACCATAGGGCTCTTCTAGTTTGTCATATCATTAATCAAACTAAGAAGCATAATATGCATAAACCCATGATTACTCAAACTTATAACTTCATGAATAATCATTATCAATCATACAAAAGTATACTTATCTAAGATCCTAACACAAAGTAGGATTCTAACTCGATATAGGAAAACATACCTGGATTATCATGCTTGTCTAACATACCCAAACAATGTCTCCTTGTTTTGTTCAATCTTGTGCTAGTAACCTGTATATCTCATAAGTTTAGCATTGTAGAACCAAATTATACATACCTCGTAAGTAGATCTTCTATGTAATCAATGGATATGGATGAGTCTTTTACTTCATGTCACCATGGTCATATGTTCTTGATCTAGAACATGATTTGTCTTTCTTGATGTACCTTTCATGTTAGCGGACAACATCATCCTCATACAACACCACAGTGCATTAGTACAATCAGAAGTGTCATAAACCTAATCAATGAATGTCTTCTATCATGTACATGCATTCATACTTTTACTAAGGTTATAAGACAAGTCTAAAATTAACCAGTATTGTACTAACCTCAATAATATGAAGACAAACTTAATCATGAGCATATTTCAAAACATACCTGTATCTCTTCAAGTCATACCTGTCGGGATTGCTTGTAGTCTTATTTTGTAAGGCCTTAGCCTCATCTCCCTCTGGAATTGGAACTTCTGTAGGTGTCCAAATCATTCTCTTCTAGGATTAACCCAATCCACTTGATTTGTTGAATCTGGATCTGGAGCTGGCTAGGGTTTGTCAGAGAAACGCTAAAAATTCAAACTTTGAATTTTAAACTTCTGATTGGATGAAAAAATGTGCCTTGCTAAGCTGATCAAGCTAGTATACTTCAATTTTGAAATCTCCAAAATTTGACCCCTCAAAATTGAATTTGAAAGTTTCGTATTTGCAGCGTCTGTAAAATTCTGGTTTTCTAGTTAAAATCCCGAACTAGGGTTTCATAGAGCCCAAGGTTCTACCCAACCAAAAACTTCGATCTTGGTCTCTAAAGTTTGATTTTGATGAGGAGCATCCAACCGTGGTCTCAGATTCCAAAAATTCCAACTTTTTCAGAAACCCTAATTTCCTGCAGCAGTGATGAGCCAAAAATGGAAGTGCTCAAAATCCAATTCTGTTTGGATAGAAATATATGCCATATTGTTTTTGATATATCTCTGAAATTTCAGATCCTCAGGGTCTGAAACATCGGACTGTACTATATTGACCTGTCATCTTTCCAACACCACAAATCTGACCTCAAATGGATTCTCTGAGAGAGACATATGCCAGGTGTCGATGTGACTTGTTTATGGGATGAAACAGTATATCAAACTTATACGAAGTGCCATGTGTCATTGTTTCAACTTTGGTCTCTTAAACCCAGACCTATGAAACTACAGTCTGTGCCCTAACTGACACCTTTTACAGAATTCCATTTGGAGCTTCCTATCCTGATATATGGCCTTTTTTCCTAGGTCACATGTTTAGGACTGCATTCTGGAAGAGGCAGAATCCCTAACTTGTACAGATCATATCTCACAAAGTAAAACGAATCTGAGGCTATCCTTCAGGCACAAGGTAAATGGACATTTCATATTCGACCTGTAAACATTTCAGATCCTGAACCTTCGCAAAAAACTGATTTATAGCGAAAGTTCCATGATGACTGGTTTTTACTATACCAAGCCCTAGCTTCCAATTTGTCGCAAGTGCAACAAGTGTCATAAATGCCATACCATGCCTTCCTTTAGGCTAGCTCTGATACCATGTTATTTCTTCAGCATTTAATTCAAACTGATCTAGGATCTTAACTGAGAGAACAACATGTACAACATATCAAACATAGAAGACAAGAGACACAAAGCATTTCACCGGGGAAAACCAAGAAGGTGAAAAACCCCGCAACTTCCTTAGAGATAGAATGAGCATCAATACAAAGATCACAAAGATCAAACCCCACAACAAGAGATATTCTCCTAGCAGTTGCTCCTCCTCCACTTGTGCGCACTCCTCCTCTCTCTCACTAATGCGAAGTGAGAGAGTGTGTGAATGAATAAATGAGAGAGTCACACTCTCTATTTATAATTTACTTCACTTGACTTTTAACTCGTTACTAGGTCGGCCCCAACTTAACCACTTAACATAATGCTAAGTAGGCCGATCCCACTAGGGTACTTAAACACCCCAACACAGATGAATCTAGGCCGACCTCCCTTAGGAGAGTCTAATAATCCACTACCAATTGACACTGGGTCGATCCCACTAGGGTGGTCTAATAACCCTTTAACCCACATGACTCATATAGGGCCGACCCCACCAAGGTGGTCTAATAACCCATCAAATATAAGTTACGAAACTTACAACATAACTTGCAAGACTACTCTGGGGTCTAATGCTCTGTCATTCATGGGAGGATGGACCTCAATGACTCAAGTACAATAATGACTTGTCTGACCCGGAGGAACAAACATCTCCGTCGGAGGTACAACAATAGAATACAAATGACGACAGTTCCGATCAGAGGAATAAGACATCTCCGTCGGAGATACAATAAAGCACAAATGTAATACATACAATATACAAGTGAATATCTTCCAAAGTTACAAATACATCAACAAAGGGAGAATAGTTCTCAGTTACATAGGGAGTAGGAAATCCTCGCTTTAGAGGAAGTGACTACAACACGGATTGAGAGACATTATCACTTAGCCTCTATCACTGGAAAATATTGTTTGCCCCAAAATATAGGGTTTATCCTCAGAGTGATACCATATGTCTGCCCTCATGAAGAGGAAGTATATATGGTACATTTTGAGACAGGTACGGTAGGATAGATGGGTTTCTGATGAGCTTGGAATTTACCAAGAGTAAAGCAGATTCGAACCTTTACTACAAGGTTGAGGAAGGAAATCTTGTGATTCTACTGTTGTATGTAGATGACTTGTTTTTGACAAGTGAAGAGAAGCTCATAACATAAACAAAGAGGAAGCTTGCGGCTAAATTCGAGATGAAAGACCTGGATATGATGCATTATTTCTTAGTTCTTGAGGTGTGGAAAAATTCAGAGGAACTTTTCCTAGGTCAAGAAAAGTATGTGGTAGAGATCTTGAAGAGATTTGGGTTGATGGATTTTAAGGCCATGGACACACCCATGGCATCGAATCTAAAGAGCACATCAGGATGTTGCTTCAATTTGGTATCAGGTATGATCTCATGGTTCAGTAGGAAGAATAAAAGTGTGACACTCACTACAGTGGAGGCCGAGTATATGGAAGCTTGTTCGGAAAGCTACGAGGCATTGTGGCTTTAGAAGTTTCTATCAGGACTGTTTGATCTTGAGTTGGAGGGGACTTGTATCTTCTATGACAACCAAAGTTCTGTGAAGTTATCGTAGAACCTTGTGTTCCATGACAAGTTGAATCACATCGAGATCAGGTATCACTATATCTGAGATATGGTGCAGAAGGGAGCAGTGAAGCTCCAGTATATAGAAAAGGAGGAGTAGATAGCCAATGTGTTGAACAAGCCTTTGTCGAAAGGGAAGTTTGATTACTTTAGGAACAAGCTTGGATTGGTTCAGATCAAGAGGGAGCGATGAGATCGGTTGAGGTAGTAGGTAGTCATGGGTCATATGACATAATTGAGTGTCCTAAGATATGATAGGATCTGGATGAGCATTGAGGTAACGCAGGTAGTTGCGGTGTGCAACATAATGGATGCTACTGGGATGAACCCACCGGATGGACTGCTCGGTTCGTGGATGACGATAGTCACATATAGTATGAAAAAGGACTAGCATTGTGATGGAAAATCATATATTTGATCTAGGTCACATGCAGTATGAAAAAGGACTAGCATTGTCATGGAAAATGCTAGATTTGATCTTCGTCACATCTAGTAAGAAAAAGGACAGGCACTATGGAAAGTCCTAGAATGATTCTTCTGGTTTTCTTAGCTACGGAAGATCATTCGTAGGTCCTAGAATGATGATCCTGGTCTTCTTTGCTGCAAGAGATCATTCACAGGTGGAAAATCCTAGACTGGGTCTAGGTCACATCTAGCATGAAAGAGGGTTGGATCTATGGTGAAAAGTTTCAGAATGATGCTTCTGGTCTTGCTATCCATGGAAGATCATTCACAGGTCCTGTAATTATGCTCATGGTCTTCTTAGCCACAGGAGATCATTTACAGTGGGAAAGTCCTAGTCTTGGTCTAGGTCACATCCAGGATGAAAGAGGGTTGGCTATGTGTGTGAAAGTCCTAGACATGTTCTAGGTAACATCCAACATGAAAAAGGGATGGCTCTATGGAACTTCTTATTACATATAGATTTGGGCGATGCATATGTCAATAGTTTGTGTACAAGAAGTGCAACAGCGTGAAGACGATGGTGATGAAAATTGAACAATACCTTCCTTGGTAAGTGCGATTGTTGAAGAATGTAACTTCATAAGATATTCTTATTTGTATTATTTGATTCACTTGTATTATTTGTATTGTACACCCTACGGGGAATATTATTGATGTAATTGATTAGGTAAAAGTCATTGAAAGATTCAATGTAAACTTTAACTGTTAGGTTGACCTGGAAAGATCTAGAAAATAATATTTTATTGCAAAGTGTACAGGTCGGCCCAGTTAGGTGATTCAAGCCGACCTAATTAGTAAAAAGGTCAAGTGTTTTGTTTACTATAAATAGGAGGCTTGCCCTCATCATTTCCACACTTCACTCACTCATCTAATTCACAAGAGTAGAGAGAAAGAGTTGTTTAGAGTAGTTTCTTGTGGAGTCTTTTTGTTTTGAGTCTTTGCACAAGGGATACTATTGTACATTTTGTTGAATCTTTATAGAAGAATTTTGCTGGGTTTTTCTGCCCCTAGAGGGTTTTCCCAAGATAATTTTTTTGTATAGTATTGTTCATGCAGTGCATATTTATCTTTCAATGATCTTTATTGTTATTAGACTTAAAAATATAACACCTTTAAGATCCATCACAAGCATGACCGTCACCCATGGACTTTTTTGTAGTAGTAATACTTTTTGGATGAGATTTGTAATGTCATGTCTCTCACATAAGTAATCCTACCCCAAATGAGACATTGTAGATCTCTTTGAATGTCACATTACATTAAACTTCATCCTTCCAAGGGTATACATGATGTAAATTAGAATATACACTACCAAGCGACATCGATATTCAAATCCATTATTAAATCCATCTAATGTTGTATGTTTGTGGGTGTGATTGTGATGCATGATTTAGTTCTATAGTGTTGTTGATAATTTGTTTTCATTCCATTATAAAGAATGAAAAGGAGTGTCCATTCATGTACTTACGTCCATGTACTTACGTCTAGTTCTAGCATAGATTATCCTTCTCTTCTTCTATTTCAACTATTATTTTTAAGAGAGTTGAGTTTATGCCAATTATGATAATAAATTAAATGCCAAATGATTTAAGTGAAAAGGTCATAATCTACCTACGGTTATTTTCTATGTTTTTCCAAAATATATTCATTTCTGAGAATAATATTTTTTATTATCATTATGAGATACTTGATTATTATCTCTTCATGTACTTGTATTTTTATTACATTGGTATAGATGTTTACTTAGGTTGTTGTATCTTCTAATATACTTTTATCTTTATTATTTTTGTATATATGTTTACTAATATTGTTTCCTTTTTGTCAAGCCATAATAATTAGTCATCAATGTAGCGTAGCATACTATAGATTGCGACAAGTCTCCTCGTTATTTATATTTTTGTCATTCTTTAGAACATTATAGTACTCATCACATTCGTAATTCTAAAATTGTGGTGCTTCTTGGACACATGATTTTGCTCAATAAAATATCATTTATAGACAAATGCACGTACTTAGATGAATTACATAAATTACATATTATATTTTTTCATGTAAAATTATAATTTGCCCAAAACTGATCAAAAATTATTCTTTCAACACATTTAATCAATAAACAAGCGCTGCAAGCAGTAATGTCCGTGACATTAGCTTGCAGCAATGTGTATGGATATGTAAATGAGAATTGTATAGACATGCACTAATGTAATATGTACAAAAGTGGTTCTTGCCATGCCCATAAATATGTGTAGATGTCTCTGTAGTATATATGAATTGGAAAGCTAATTAGTAGAAATATGCCATTGCAAGAACATGGGGCTAGGAAATCTTGTTGACCTCCCAAGTTAGAGTGAGAATGTGCGTACCTAATAAGCATGAAATTACATTTGTGCCTTAGGCTTCCAAACTCAAAATCAAGATAACAAAATCTATATTGTAGTTTGTAGAAAAATCAATCCCAAATAGTGAAAAAGTTGTATCAAAATGCTTGAACCTAACTTAGTATGGAGCTCTTGGAACAATATCAATATCAAGCATTATCTGCATAAAGCACCTCGTGAGAATGTTGCTTGTATTTCAATAGAAAAGAAAAAGAGATTTCAACTATCCCAAGCTTCAATATTATAAAGGAGTATAAAAAAGTTGTTGAATATTTACGAAATCTATATAACATTTCACGGCTTTCACGCTAGCTTATGCTAAGCAATAACTGAAATAGTTTTTCTCATATCCTTGCCAAAGTCAAACAACATACATAAAGTTGAATTCTCTTCTAGCAAACGCATTCCACTATGTAATGGTGATTTGACGAACAACCAAAACAATGAAAAATATTGCTTGTAGATTCGAATATAACCAAGAGCCTCAAATGCGACGGGTAAAGACGACGAGGACTCCATAATTTCTTTGGCAGCAACCTTTATAATAAATATAAAGATCTCCTTTGACCTGGAAGCTGCCAATACTTTTTTTCTCATTTATTTTTTTACATAAATGATATTTCTATATAATAAGTATAGCGCGAATGTTTTGGATTTTTGCCAAAGACAAGGGAGACAGGAAGTCCCTCGGATGAAAATGGAGGCTACCTATTTTGAGCTAAACCCATGCTAAAGACATTTTACAGCTCGCTATCCCAAGTAGAAGGTGTGTGCCCCTGCCATGATTTTGGCTCTATGTCAATAAATGTTCAAAATGAATGGTGAGTGAAGGCTGTGAAATTGGTTGAACAAAAAAAACTATTCTCACCTGAAAATTAACATCATCCCCAAACATTTCTGCAGAGTCCGGTCTTTGTAGTGATGTTGTAGTATCTTGAGTAGGCACATCCAATCCACTACATGCTCTTGCTTGCAACAAAGCTTGTTTCTATTGTAGCATTTGGTGAAAGTGAAAATAGGGTGCCAGATTTGAAGACGTTCCTTCCAAAGAGGAAAAGTTTCTAGGAGTAGGAATAGGCATCATCATCATTGCATAGTCCTCAAATGGCCACTTTAGCATTTGCCTAAAATTGTACATAGAAGCAATGAAATAATTCAAGATACTCTCGTAACTTACCTCTCTTGCAAAAAAATTGTCGATGTTGAAATCCAAGATGGGATTCACGGCTGCCAGTTTCATTGATAAGAACTGATATGAAAGAGAAGATCATGAGGTTAGATGATAAATAAATGCTAGAATTTGAGGCAAAAATCATGAACTAGCACTCTTAAAGTGATGTTTGAGATATCAATGCTGGGAAATTGTGTATGCTTACTTCTACTTTCCGTTGAAGAGATTGAACGTAGTTGATGATTTCATCCAACATGACTGCTCTACCTGTAACTTGAATGTAGAAAAGATTAAAGTCATGTTAAAAAGTCAGGCTACTAAATATTATGTCTTTTTTTCCTTGTATGTCTTGTTTGTGCAAGGAAAGAGTAGCAGTGGCAGTTGAATAAAATGTGTGGATCAATTCAAGAAAAGGGTTAATAATATTTACTTTATTGCACTCGAGAACCAAATCCTGCAAATATTTCATGCGTGCACTAATTTTCTCTCTTCTAACCTGGAGGTATGGAAATGGAAATCTTAGAAAAATCCTTTGCATTTCTTTACTACCAGCAGAAATTTCAAGCAACTAACAGAATGGAAGGTATTCTCAACCTATTGATGACTTGAGCCCTGCATAACTACAGGTTATATGAGAAAATAGAAGAGCTTACTCTCTGCTAAGCTATGGTTTCCCATTGCTTGACCTCGTCGAGCTCTAATATGAATGTAATCTTGCTTTTGGCTCTTTAAAGGCTTTGGATTTTCTCTCGTAGATTTTGGCCCAGAATCTACTGAATGATCACTGTTACTCTGCTATGTTTTTTCCATTACCTCCTCTTTCTCCTTGGCACCAAAATGGAAAGCTTTGCTTCACTTTTCCTTGGACTCTTCAGAATCTGCCACCTGGAATCAATTTCACCAAACGCGTCAAGGTTTCAGAGCCGAAACAGAACGGACTTCGAATGTAAAAAAGGTAAAATATTATGGCAAACAAACTCTTCAAGATTTCAAGTTAATCACAAAAATGCAAATTCCTCAAAACGCTCAACCTTTTGACTTGAAAACAGTTCTATGAATTCTATTTTAAGAATGTAGTTGCCTAAAATAGATACAAATCTTCACTACAACAAATCTTGGCAAAGATAAAACCTTCATTCTATCCCAATCTTGGCCAAAATCCTTCAAAATGCACATCTATCACAATATTTTCTAAGGCTCTTAGTGATAATAATTTTAAAAACAATATGAAAAATAGAAAAGATAGGAGCAAAACTATATATGAAGAAGAGCATAATTCATAAAAGAACAGTTGAATGAATCGCTGTTCCTTTCAATATTTCTTCTAGAAATTATTTTTTCTTAAAAAAAAGGGGATATTTATAGTATTTCCTCAAATTTATCCAAAAATATGCAATATTTACAACAATAAACTTCATACGAACGTAATTGATATAAAAATTGAATTAGCATACCCTGTGGTTTTGAGCACTTGTCCTGCGGCTTTTCCTCTTCTTTACGGCATTGTTATTTGAAGTCTTGGCATCCCCTGCAGATGATCTTCTAGAGAGGGCAGATTCTTCAGCCAGGTACCGACGATTTCTTAGTTTCAGCTGCCGCATTTTCGACAGTCGGAGGGCAGCTCGTCGTTCTGCAAAATGCCTTCTTGCTTTCGGAATCGTCGAAATAGCCCACTTGCATGTATTTTCCCTTTGATAGCTGAAACCAAAGCCAGCACACCAATAAATCCGAGCATTGGTGATAATCAACTCATTCATCGACTTGCTCTTGCTATGTTCTCAACACAACCAGGCGACGATGAAATGCGTGTCCAACATCATTCCTTGGGAATGAAGAAGGGCCTTCCTGTTAGTGTGCTAACCACGATTTTGATTGCAGTCAAGGGACATGATGGCACTGAGTAGAGGATGGCACGGACCAGGGACACGCAGTTGATTGCAGGCATATGGCTTCAAAGCCTGAGACGCCAACTCATGGGACGGACGGGGACACACAGCGATCGAAACCCCTGCAACAAATTTCGAGGAAAGAATTACAACCAAAACATTGCAAAACTTTGTAGCATAAGCAAATTGCGATTTGTATGTTTAGATTAATATATCTCGAAACATTGCAAAACTTTGTAACATAAAAAAATTGTGATTTGTACAATTAGATTAATATATCCAAAATGGATACATTATGTCATGGACATAATAAACCATTATGATTCATCAAATAAGTTTTCATGGCTTTGGAAAATATTTGTGTATATATCATGTACTGATATTCTATAATCTATGTAATGATAGAATTTTCGATGCATGGCCTTTACAAAATTTTCGCACATAACATTAAATGAATTAAATATATTCACATTGATGGATTTGGGATTTAGACTAAGCATTAGCATGAGTGATGTTCATGAGCTTCAGTTGAACAACTTGCCGATATGTTTTACATTAAAGTAGCCTATAAGACCCTGACCATTATTCAATTGTTCTTGTGTGAGTCTCTACTTTGAGAAATGATATGTTGCGTGATTCTTCTTATTTAATGATTTTTCATTTCCCAAACAGATTCTTCTTACTTAATGATTTTTCATTTCCCAAACATATCTAATCGTTAACATGAAGTGATAACTAGTGTTTGGGGTAGCTCATGAACAATTCTATAAGTTAGATTAGGTAATCATCGTGCTACCTCTAAAGAGATTCTTAAATCATGCTTTATACATTTAATACATTATGTTTGTTCAAATTAAAAAAAAATGTAATTCATTTTTATTATCTTTGAGTTGTTCGACATATATAAATTCATTTAAGGGTGACTCCATGCTTTGATATTTAAAACTGACCTAAATTAACATTTTCAAGTTTTGTGGATATACTATACAATTCATTTATCAAGGATTTGTATTATTGAACAATGAACTCAATAGTGGCGTAGAGAGAAACTTGGAAGCAATGTGATTGTCATCACTTGTAAGAGAATGTGGTATTCTCACTCATTATCTTAATTTATATTTCTCAATAGATCATGTTTTATTAAAAAAAATATCAATCAATGGATTATGTAAGATTTTTATTTTGGTAGATAGGATGGGTCACCCTTGATACACAATTCCTTCACTATAAGATAAATAACCAGAAATATTACTTGTGTTATATTATACATATCTCCTAAAGGTCATGGTGCTTAGTCATGATGGGTTAAGCAAGAAATAAACCAAGAGTACTGATGTAAGGAACATTGAACCAAGTTTAAGTGTAGTGTAGATCTATGCTATGTTTTCAATTATTAAATGTCATCTGACTTAGGTTACTCAGTGTTAGAGAAGAATCAATAAGAGAGAAAATATAAGCAGACAAAATGAAGACCTATAATAATGTAATATGTGGGTAAACTATGCAATTGTGTTTTTATTAAAGTTAGAGTTATAAAAGATCCATCTTAAACCTGGATCTAAGCATCGAGAAGGATCCAATATTTGGATGTGTATTTTTTTTATCTTAAAGTTTTTACATGCCAGGAAGAAAATATATTTTCATAAATTATTTTATGAGAGGACATGAATTTTTTTAATTACCTTTTTTTTATTTTTGATAACATAACCTTATTTTACATTACTTTTTTATTTTATTTTTGGGTATAGCTGTAATACCCCTAGTTTTGACTTGGAATGTATTTATCCAATATTATGTAAATGATGTAAATATTCTAGTGCGGAGCTCGAGTCCAATGCCCGACTAGTGAATGTTTAGGCATGTATGATGTTATATTTCTGTTTTGGACCATATGATTGGCTTATTATGCCTAATTCGAAATCTATGTAAATATTATGTTGAAAATTAATAGAATGGTCCAACAATGGCTGTGTAAAGAGCACCAAGGGGGCTATGATTCCACCAGAGGGGAAGAGGAAGGGGGATTATGGGAAACCCAATCCTATGTTGCCATGTGACGACCTTAGAACTCACCCTAAATTCTATCATGTGATGAGAATAAGCCAATTATCTCCTTTTTTGACCATTTTCCAATCATTTATTGCACATGTGACGTTGGTTGGAAAAGCCACTTCATGTAGTTATTGAGCATGGGGATTGTGACAGTTATGTCAGCTATCAACTGTCTTATTTCTTCTATGGTCAGAATCCATGTCAGTTGTTTTTTCACCCTCACCTCATATCCTTGGAGTCAACACTCTTTTGATTATCATTCCATTCTCTTTCTCTCATGCAAGTTGTTGCACTACATAGAGTTACCATGGATGTTCATGTCCATTATGAGACTGTATGCTTAATCCAGAAATTCGAATTAGATGACAAAGATAAATTTTTGGAAGGGAAAAAAAGTTGGTTGTAGGTGAGCAGAGAGGTTGGGAAACTATGAACCTTACCCATGGCGTTATGTTGCTTGTACGTGCTTGTGAAGTCACAAAAAAAGCCTACAGGTGGTTTTATAGTAGCCATATCATATTGGACTTCTTCTATGCACACACTACAAGCACCCAGCAAGATGGATCACCCAAGAGAACCATGGATCGATGAAGGGGATGCCTGAGCTAGAAGGTTGTTGTGTGGGGTAGGTATTGTGGAAGCCAAGCCTATCAGGGCTGAGTGAGACCCCTATAGAGCTCTGTGTGAGCATTTGACTAAGCACAAAGAGCGTAACAGGTTGTGGGTTGAGAGTTAGAAGCCTGTAGGTGTTTCCTTCGCCTTGGTGGCCTCATAACCCAGCTTGGGGGTGGCCTTAGCAGCAGAAAGAGTATATGTTGGACTGAGTTCCTAAGGTTGGGTGGAAAAGCGCTCTTACATAGCCAGTTGCTTGGATCTGCGTTTCTTAAAGATAGGTAATCTTATGCATTCAAATCTGAATTGTTTTATTTGATGCCTGTAATGTTTATGATGGTAATTGCATGCTAGATGTGTGTGTGGTTAGATTTTTATTTCCGCTATGCATGTTTATTAAGTTTCTGCACACATTGTTTATTATTGAAAATCGTATTATGCATTGGACCGAATTTTTAGAGACTAGTATTTGCCAACGTCCCCTCCCGATGGTCGGATTGGGTGAGGGGGACTATAACGTCCCCATCTTAACCCCATGGAATTAAAATTGTAAAATATGTAATATTGTTATGAAATCATGGTGAGGAGCTCAAGGCCAAGGCCCCGCCATCGATCTATTGATGCATATGGTTTACGTGCTAGCTAGGCACAGTGGAATTGTGGATATTATGTAAATATGCATTTTAATAAAATACTCACAACTAGCTATGCAATGCAACAAAGAGATGGGGGCATGATTTTACAAGGAATTGGGAGGGAAACATTCAAACCCTTGGAGCCAGTCAACTCAAGCCAAGTGTCAATGAGAGAACCCATCAAACCCTCAACTACCCATGTTGACTTTTGTACCCAATCATTGATTTCTCCCAAGAGTTGGTTGAGGTAGTTAATGCCTTGGGGAATGGGAGGTATGGCTATCCAAATTCGAGTATGGGAAAGCCATCCTACATGGAAAAACGTGTTTGTCTTCTTGGGCAAGAAAAGAGACATGAATTGCTCCCCAAGCCATTACCCATGAACCAGTCTTCCTCCCTCACAAGTTTGGAGCTACCTGGGCATTTTCTAGCCATGTTTGATGTGTTTTCCTTCATTCTCCGAGCTGAGAAGGGCGTTTTTGTATTATATACAAGTGGGGAAGAAGGGAAATGGAATTGGGGTTCCATAGAGATCGTTTTTGCTGTTAAATGCTGAGAGATTTGGGGAGAAAACGTTTTCCTCCTTGTGAATGTTTTTCCCCATCCCATAATTCATTTTTGGATGGAAACGATTTGGGTAAAGCCCAAACCCATGGCCATCTTGTTGGTAAATCCATTGCTTTGGCTTGAGCTTGAGTGTAAGCCTCCAGGGTTCAAATGTAGCCTGATAAACCCAGCTGTGGACTGGCTTAGCTCAAATGAAATGATTAATTGGCTTTGAAAGAGTGAATGTCCCATTTTCCTTGTAAATATCATGCCCAGCTCGGGGGTGGCAGGTGTGTTGAGAGATTGATGAACACAACTTGCATATGGTTGGGTAGAACATTGCAGCGACATAGCTAGTTGTTTGGGACAATTGCACAATAAAGATAAGTGTTTTTCTGTCCCTGTATTACTTTTGCAATGTTTAAATTGATGATTGTTTTTTATATGTTGTATGCATGAGTAATGTGTGTGGATAGTTTTTATTCCGTTGTGCATGTTTAATTGATTTGCATCTGCACACTTTTGAATTTATGTATATGAATCTAATGCATGGGCTGAGTTTATGTAAAAGCCCAGAATTTGGCATCATGTTCCCTCTCTTGCCTTGGATGGATGAGTGGGTACGTTACAGGGACGTTAGAATAGCCGACATCAATTTTTTTATGTAAAAAAATGACACGACTTTTTAGTTTAGTCCAACATGATTTTTTTAATTTTTAATTTGTTTATGTTATGTTAGGAATGTTAGAAACACATCTCCCTCATACTAGGATGTAGAGCACCTGGGTGCAACAATGCACTTGTCAAAGTAATGTGAGATATTGTTGTGACATTAACTCTAAATATATTTAGGAAAAGTTTTATCTTACATATATAGATTACTATTGTCATGTTTGACTCTACTAGACTATTTGATTCAATAAATATACAAATTTAACCCTCACTTTTTTTTTAGAATTATGGACCACCATTAATATTCAAAGAAGAATCTTTGAAAATATTACACCGTAAGTTTATATTCCAAGGGAAGTGGAACCTCATTAAGATAGACACGGGTAGCTCAATTCCACTATATTCGGACATATAATAGTTGAACCAAAGTAAAATGGTTGAAGTGGAAAAGAAAACGGGAAAATTGAATGTCTTTAATCCTCCAAATCTTCACCTAAAAACCATGATAGGTATATTGACGTCATTTTCCAAGACAAGACATTATGCGGGTGCCAACATTACACTTTTTACTCCCAAATACACTTATTGCAGCATATTGAGATACATTTGAAAGGGTAAAAAATCAACACCTGCGAATAGATTTATGGCCATTTGTAACGAGACATCGTATTACGTGGTGTAGACTTATAACATTAACACTGAGTATACGTCTCAATAAATCCCCTTTAATCATGCATTACAATATATCATAATATTTTATTCATAATACAATTATCATCGTCATAATATCTCTACATATTCGCTTATCATCAATTGTAATATTTTTTTTAAAATAACATCAACCATAAAAAAGTGTATTATCCGTCACAATTATACTTTAACATGGATACAGAATATATTTTAACATGGATACAGAATATATGTTACCCCTTCAATGCAAACATTTCACACAATACATAGTTGTGCAAGAAAAGGGAAATATATAATCCATAATTGGAAATAAAAAATTTTGTACATGGAATATGCTGGTAAATGCCTATTTCCGTACATATTAAAACATAAGCAAAAGTTCAAGTTGTACATAGTTCAACAAGAAAAGGGAAATAAATAAAATCCATATTTGGAAATAAAAAATTTAGTATATGGAATATGTTCATCGATGCCTCGTTTTCCTATATATTAAAACATAAGAAGAAGTTCATGTATAGAGAACTACATAAATATTTTTTAAAGGTTAATATAAGAGAAATAATATAATAGTCCATTGGTTGTAGCTTCGGTGGTTGGGAGGAATATTTGTTACCCTCCCCACCCAAGGTCAATTCTTGTTAGTGACATATTGCTTTTGTTGAGCCCATATTGTAATGATTGTAATTCGTGCCACCTTGATTCTCTAGAATAGTAGGTGGTGACCATTTCCCCAGATAAACTAACCCTTAACCTTCTAACAAACGGCGAACCACCTTTAAAAATATATATATATATATATATATATAATAATTAAAAAATGTAATACTTAAAAAATAATATTTTAATAAAAGGGTGTTATTCAAAAAATAATATTACAATTACAACTTAAGAACAATTGGAACTCAAGAATTAGATTGGATATATAAAAAATCCAATAACTTATTTATTAAAAGAGCTATACTATAATTTTTTAGTAAGAATAATTCACTTTTAGAATTGGAATGCAAACCACGTTAAAAGAAAAATATAATTCTTACTACCAACCATCTAAGCTTATGGACTTAAAGACCATTACCTATCTTTTGGTAAGGTTGATAAAAACAAACTGAAAAATATGATTCTTACTACCAGCAACAATCTAAGATTATTATCTTAAGACCATTACCTATCTTTTTATAAGGGTATAGAAAACAAATTAGTGAGATTGGAGCATAGCAAGGTATACATTCTATCCCGGACAAGAAATCTATGTGTAAGGATCATACTTAGGTTAGCACCCGCAAAAAAGGATAACTAGCTGTTAAATACATTGAACACTAGAAAAGTTAGTATAGCTAAATTGTTGCATTAAGTTATATTTATGTTTTGTTATTTACTTCCTGTAAAGATCCATATCCCTATTAAGAAGTGTACATGTTTTTTCCTAGTTTAAATCGTCAATGTAAATGAACACTATTGTATGAAAATTTATATTATATCAAAAAACATTCATGTTCAAATATTGTATGAAAATTATATTATATATAAAAAAATTCATATTCAAATATTAAGTGTTTTTTTTGTAAACTGCAGAGATAATTTATATTATAATAAAAGAAATGTTACATGTACATGATATTCGGAGATTATGAGAGCAAATATGTGCCTCTCGTAGAGTAGAAAACCATAGATAAAGTCTTTGAAAAACTGCCCACATATGTGTTGAAAGATGTAGACATAGATACAACTGACCATTAAAACAAGCTACTAAATCTACTCAGTAAAATGAGCAATGCTAGACAGTAAACAGAAAGACCAAAACAATGAGACCTGATACTTTAGCCTCCTCAAAAAAGAGCTTGGGTCTGCCAAAGAAACCTTAGATGTCCGTGTCTGCATTTGGGGGGATGGGCTTGTCTTCTATGATGGGGCAGCTTCCAAATAAGTCATCATCCCAGTTCTACACTGGGAGAGGTTCCGTCTTGCAAGGCGTAACAGCTTCACTCATGTCTTTTCAGACCCTTTTGCAGTGCAGCGCATCAATGGTTGAAGGAATCGGGAAGGAAGCTCTAGGGGGAGGATCCCCTTGAAGCACAACAGCCGTAGGAGAGACCAGACCTAAGATAGAACCAAAAATAGGGGTTGGGACTGCCGTAGTGACTGCACCAGAAGTATCATGCAGAGTGGAGCCTGGAGCATGGAATTTTGATTCCATTGCGATGCTTGCAGGCAGAGCGCCACCTTTACTTTCCAGGACCTCCATTTTGTTACGAGGCACGTTGAGACCAAAGTCACTATGGGGAGTGACTCTGCCGAAGAGGGAGAACTTGCCTCCAATCACACTGGATTCCAGTGTGGTGAGCATATCATTCAAGAGGACCATGCGCGTCGTGGTATCCATGATGGATAGCTTGTCCATGGTCCAATTCTCTAGTAGTTCTTCGACCATGATACCCAACATATTCTTCATAAGCCAGTAATAGTTGATTTGTCTACCTTGGCTTCCGAAGGCAAGAATTTTAGAAACACGATTTGCTTCCCAGTCATCCACTAGCCTTTGAACAGGAGCAACAATCCTATCATGGTAGTCGCTGATGGTTTTCTTCTCCTTCTCCGAGGAGGTGGAAATTCGACCAACACCATGATAGGCTCCCCGCTTGGAGGTGTTGCGCGGATGTTTCATGGCGAAGTTAGCATCCACGCCGGAGGGAGAAGACAGAGGAGGACTAAGAGCCGCGGGAGCATGCAGGGGATAATCAGGAATGTTAACATAGATGAAGCTAATAGAGTGAGGAGGCATCATGCTTAATACTTTGTGGAGGGAGCACTTGGGTGGTGCACAAGAGAATTGAACGCACAGACTGTTGGAGTTAAGAATCAAGGACGTAGAAAACTGAACAATATAAATGCAAACCTCCATTGCATCAGCCTCAATGACGGGATACATGTGAAAGGGACAACTGGCATGTGGAAGGATAGGAGATTAAATGTAGTGCTTGGGGAAGAGATCCCATGAGTCCCTCTACCAGATGGGTGAGCCATCTTTCCATGTGGGGAAAGCATGGCGGAGCCTTCCTCGATCGTTACATGATGATCACCCATAGGCGGGGTGGAAATATCTTTCTTAGCCAGAGTGATGCAGTGGAGCGAGAATTGATCCGAGAAGAAGTCATTAAACTATCCATCTTGAAGGGGTAGGTTGCAGGAGACCCTTTCATTAGCCAAACTATCATCCAAGGATTTTGACTTCCTTTTAATGTGATTGAAAGTGATGTCCCCATTGTCATTCATGCTGCTTGCCAGCCTTTCGAGTTTGTACTCTAACCTCCAGTTGGACGAGAGCTTGGAAACATGAGAGCCATTTTGAATTTTGGTATCCAAGTTGAGGATCATCTAAGAGTCTGCTTCCATAATGAGAGGGTGAAGGTTCTGAGTATGCGCAATATGTATTCCTTGTAGAAGGCCTTCAAGCTCAGCTGCATTGTTGCTATCATACCCAATGTTTCCATAGTAGACTCTGATGATTCTTCCTTCAGAATTGCGGAAGAATCCACCAAAGCCGGCCGAACCTGGATTCCCTTTAGAAGCCCCATCAAAGTTGAGTTCGAAGAGACCCCTTGGGGGAGGGGACCAAAAATATGGGCTAGAGATGCACATTGCAGAGTTCTTCCTGACAATCAAGTGGGTAGGGTGAGAAAAATTCCAGGTGGATAGAATTCTTTTCTCCGAGTCCAAGGAAGGGAGGTCGGAGGTGTTCCAATCTTTTGATAAAATATTTTCTTGAAGATTGATTTTGAAAGTATCCCATATGGCTTTAGTGGATCTGCTTATTCCTTCGAAGATTCTTAGATTTATTTTTTTCCAAATGCTCCGAACCATGAATCCAGGAGTGATGTCCCAAAGTTTGTTGAGTAGACTACTTTGAAAAGGGTCTACTTCCCACTGTTGTAAGGTCGAGATGATGTTTCCTTTGAGTCTATTAGATATTCTAAAAATTTATGTTGCTCGATCCCAGAGGGTGGAGGCTAGACTATAGGAATCAAGCAGGTGATCAATGGTCTCTGAATTATCGTTGCACATGACACAAAAGGAGGGTGTCGTGAAATCTCTTTTTTGAAGATTATCCCAAGTGAGGATGCACGTGTGAGTGAGCATCCAGATAAATGTGGATACCTTGGGCCAAAGCAGAGGATTCCATATCCTTTTCTATATGGGAAAATGAATAGTGTCTTTCTTTTGAGACAGAATGGAATGCTTCCTTGATCGTAAAAGACACTTTGGGGAGATGGCCCCACTATAAGATGTCAGTGCGAGACGTTATGCAGATATTTCCTGTCAGGAGTTATGTCCGAATGTGCTCAAGTGATTTAGGATCTATTATAGGTTTCCAGAGAATAGGATCTTTCCAAGCTCTGAAATGGGGGATGCTGACCGGATCCAAAAAATCATGAACTACAGATGCAGAAGTCATTTTCCCGGTGAGAGGAGTGGCTATGCATAATGGGAGGGTGATGATTTAGGCATTTGCTACCACAAGTCCTTCCAGAAGAGAGCATGGGATCCCTCTCTGATCTCCCAAAAAATGAGTTTTTGAATCAGGGCTCTCTGAGAGTTAGCCTCCTTCCATATCGATAAACTCGAGGGGTCCAGATTGTAACGAATTCGATGGGAGGGGGTAAAGCCTTGGGAATACTTTTTATTCCACAGTTGCTCCCAAGGTGAATCATTATGTGAGATCCACCTCCACCAAATTTTGGCAGAGAGAGCCTCATTATTTAAATCAGGATCCCTTAAACCCAGGCCCCCCTCTCGCTTAGGTAGGCAAGTTGTCTTCCATTTCACCAGGGCCCATCTATTATTTTGAGATCTTTTTCCCCAAAGGAAGGACCGTTGTAGCTTCCGGATATATTTTAGAACCCATTTAGGAACTGCAAGGACAAAAAAAAGATAGAGGGGAATTGACTAGATAAAAACTTCGAGGAGAGTGAGAGGGCAGGAGAGGTTGAGAGAGCGGAAGGCCCAAGAGGAGATGCATTGTTCCATTTTGTCTAATAGCTCCCTCCAGGATGAGTGTTTGATAGAGGAATAAAAAAGGGGTTCCTCGAGATACTTAGAGGGAAGGATGGAGACATAGAAGCCCAAGATGCGAGCAATTTTGCATTTGGAAATGGCATCAGTGTTGAAAATGAAAATTCGAGACTTTTCTAGATTAATTGTGGTGCTGGAAACACCAAAAAAGAGTTGGAGAATCTTAAGAAGGGAGTGGGATTCTTGGACACAAGGGTGACTGAAATGGAGGTTGTCATCGAGAAACTGTTGGTAGGCAATAGGAGTGCCTCCATGGAGGGAGAGGATGTGCAAGGAACCAGAAGCGACCATTGCGTGTAATATTTTGCCCAGTCCTTCTACCATGAGATTGAAAAGGAACGGAGAAAGGGGGTCACCTTGATGGATTCCACGGGAAGGGGTAAAGGTGGGAGAGGGAGATCCATTTACCAGAATAGATAAGAAAACAGAGGAGAAGAGGGAGGAGATCTAGCGAGTCCAGTCACAGTTGAAGCCAAAGGAGAGCATCATTTCCCTAATGAAATCCTAGTTGAGCTTATCAAAGTCTTTAGAGAGGTCTAATTTTAGGAGAATCCCAGGAGTGCAATTGACTTTGAGGGAGTGGGTGATTTCATGAACAAGGATAATACCATCCAGGATTTTTCTTCTTTCCACATAGCCTATTTGTTCAGGAGAGATGAGCAGAGGCAAAATGGGTTTGAGTTGATTTGCAACCACTTTGGAGATGATTTTGTAGATAACATTGCAGAGAGAAATGGGCCTGAACTTACTAGGGTGAGAGGATCCTTTCTGTTTGGGCACTAAGGATAGATGGGTGGCATTTAGTGCGAGCATCATCCATCGCTTTTGTCTAGACTCTTCCATCGCCTCCGGCACTTCGAGATTTAGCAAATCCCAACAATGGTGGAATAAGTTTATGGTGAAGCCATCTGGACCAGGAGCTTTACCCTCAGCCATATGATTGACGATAGTTTCTACTTCTTGAAGAGATATGGGTTGGATAAGAGAGGAATTGTGTTCAATAGTGATGATAGAGGGGATGTGACTTATAACCCGAGCAATAACATTTGTTCTAAAAGCAGGAGGTTCTATGAGGAGATATTGGAAGAAACTTGTGAGCTCCTGTTCAATGTCCACATGGTCTTCAAGAACCTTTTCGGAGTCAGTTTTGAGCTTAATGATGTGATTGTGCATTCCATGTTGAATAGTGGAGCGGTGAAAGAAGGAGGTGTTTCATTCTACTTCCTTCGACCAAGTGACTCTTGATTGTTTTTTCCATAGGGTTTCTCTGCATGACAACGCTAATTAAGTCTGTTCATGATATATTTTTCCTTAATATTGTAATATTTGGAGAGCCCATCAACCATGATGGTACGTTGGAGGGAGTCAAGTTCTTCTTCAATCAATTTTTTATCCTTGAAGATGTCACCAAAGGTAGTGTAGTTCCATTGCTTTAGGTTGGCTCGTAGTAACTTGAGTTTTTGTTGAAGAACAACCATTTTTTATTTTCCAACAACGCACATTTCTGTCCACCAAGTACTAACAGTTTCCATCAAGGCGGGATGGGAGAGCCAAAATTTATCGAATCTGAAGGTCCTATGGAGATGTCTTCCCAGAATTTGCCATGCTAAGTCGATGGTCCAATGATCTGATCTGGCCACTGGGAAAACAAAGGAGGAAATGATTCCTATAGCATGAAGGAGGTTTTCCAAGACCAGGAAGCAGTCTAGATGCTCAAAAATTTGATGAATGTCACCTCTTCTACTGTTCCAAGTGAAGAATATAGGGGAGGGTTGCATGTCCACCAATTTTCTATTGGAAATAAAAGCTTTGAAAAGTTGATCTTTGATGGTAAGGGATTGTAACCCTCATTTATTTTCATCCAGGTTCATGATCATATTGAATTCTCCTCCAGTGATGAGAGGTGAATTGTTGTGTTGAGAGGTGAACAAATCTATATAACCTAGGAGCTGGGTCTTTAGAGCCAGGGGCTGAGGGATGTAAATATTCAGGAGGTGCCTGTGGATAGTAGATCCAAGTATGTGGAAGAAGGTGGAGATAGCATGTGCAGTGGATGCGTAATTGTCTAGAGAGATAACAGAGGGGTTCCAAGCTATGGATATGCCTCCATCAACTCCATTGGCATAAATGGAAAAGGACTGATAGCCTTTGCAGAGTTTAGACATGAGAAGGTTGAGAATTTCATAATTGCATTTGGTCTCTTGAATAAAAAGGATAGAGGGCATATCAGATTGAATTTTTCTTTTCAACATACGGTGTTTAGAGGGTCCATTGATTCCTCTTAGATTCCAGGAGATTATCTTCATTGAGAACTAGGAGTGAGAGAGGGGAATAAATCCGTTAACTAGGCATATTTTCCTAACTCCACGAGATGAGTGCCTAGCAGATTTATCCTTTTTAGATCAAATTTCCTCCCTCTCTTTTTGAAGTCCCCCATAATTTTTTGTTTGTCTTTTTGAGGAATATTATGGATACCGAGTTTATTGTGGGATTTGACTTTGGCTAGTTCTTCTTTGAGGATTTGAATTTAGCTAGGTGGAATGGATCCAACGGCTTTTCGCGTACATGTATCTTCCAGCCCTAGGATATCTAGATCCGCAATGTCAAGCTTGGTCATCTCTTCATCCATAGTGATGTCAGGAATGGAAATCAAAGATTGCAGAAGAGGAGGATCTGATGGGGAGGATGAATTACCTTGAGTATTAGCTAGTTCAACAGGGTTTTCCTGGGCATGTTAGGCTTCCGGTTTGCTCGGCTGGGATGGATCATGGGATTTTGTAGGGCTATGCTTCTAGGAAAGTTCTTGCTTCTTGAGATCAACGATCGGATATTCTAAGAGGGCTTCTAGGGATTCGAAGCTGTTGCTTGTTGATGGGGTATCCACATTGTTCTTCCCTTGGGCGAGTTTGCAGCTATGACGTTTCACTTTTCTGGACAATATTTGGAAGCCATCAACATCTGTATTCTCCTTATTCAGGTCGTCTTTAAAGAATTTTTTTCGAGGGAAGTACAAGACAATATGTCCATGCTCATGACATTTGCGGCATCTGAAAGGAACATGCTCATAATCTAGGGATTGGATCCATTTAGAATCTTTGAGGGAGAGGCTTATCCCGTCCAGTTGTAACATCCCGAAAATTGATAAAAATTTAAAATTTTTCAAGGAATTTATGACTAGAGTTGATGTACAAAAGTAGAATAAATGCCAATCTAATAATGACACTTCATAATGTTTGAAAATATAATACGACAATACTTGCTTAAGTTGAACTATGGAACTATGTGATGTATTTATGTTTGCTTGCAATAGATTTTTCTTTATATGTGCTAACAGTTTGTTTTCTGATGATGATGAAGGGGTCCTATGGGGTACCCCGAGGCTTACTTAGCTATTTAGCTAAAGCATTAGAATCTTGATGTTTGCAGAATACATGTAAGAGCGATAACATAGGTTATCCTAGAGTAATGTTCTGCATTCCGTCTTGTATTTAAAAACTATAGAAAGGATTGAATTCCCTTCGTCAAGTCGGGTATCTTAGTGAATTTCATGTATCTGTCATCCTAGTTGGTTTTAATTTAATTATAGTATGCATATCTACCCTTGTACTTAACCATAATTTTAGAAGTGCCTTCTTACGAAACCCAATTTAAGGAAGCTAACTTGTAGTTCACAACATATATTCAACTACTTCCATGCAGATGTCATTATATTTAATCAATGTAATGCTTAGGTTATTGGTTCAATGTCAAAGGATTCAAGGAAAGCATTATATTACTATATGTAACCTTCTCTTCTATGTTAATTGTATAGTGATATAATTAATTATATCGTGCGTCCTTTACTATGCACTATGAATTAATATAATGTGCTTTTGTGAAATCATAAGCTAAATGCAAAGATACTCTGCATTCCTATAATATGTGAATTACATGCAAATTGCCACGTGATTTCCTTACTATATGCAATTGACATGCATTTCCTATAGTATGAACTTTATGCAAATTCCATGTAATTCCTATAATGTGTAAACTACGAAAAATTTACCATCCAGTTCTTATAGCATGTAACTATATGAAATTCCTATATGTGTGAAGTTTTATGCATTGGTTCAAATATGAAACAACATGAATATGTGAGCATCAATGTAAAACTTGTAAACATATGCTTGATACTGAATTTATTCATCACCAAAGTGGTAACTATTAATTACATTATGTATATATTATGACAGGTTTCCATACGTAACCATCGAGCCAACGTATGATAAGGACAAGGTAATTAATGATGTAGTGATTATGTGCTGGAAGACATTCGTAATCCAGCCTTGGCATTAAACACTCCTATCTACTAGCTCGGTGGAATATCCTGGTGGCTGCTAATGTGGTGTTTAACACGAGAAGGCATCGTGAGAATACAACCAACATGGTCGAGTTGTACATGGTTTATCCTAGAGGTCTTCTGAGCTGGATTACATGGTGGAATGATCATTAAAGTGGTCTTAAAATCGTTATTTTTTATGTTGTTTTCCAAAGCTCTGTAATGCATCTTTTAACCCTCGCTTATTTTGATGGTAGGTACACTACGTTGTAGGTTGTAAAGATTGAAGATGTTTGGCATCAATGCTCAACCAACTGGTAAGCGTCGATGGTTTAACCTCTATAGGTTACTCTTGGCAATTGTTGGCCAATGTTTTGGTGTTAGGTGATAGGTCGGGGTTTTGGAGAATTTGGTCGTTATGATACTGTGTTGTGATCCAAAAGATGAATGCAAGGAAGATATGGTCTTCGGCCTCCTTTGGTATTTGCATCGTTTCACTGTAGCGTTGTTTGTTTGAAACATAACTTCTGTTGAAGGGTTTTACCCTCGGTTCTTTAATGAAATAAGAAAATTATGGTACCTGTATTTGATGTTGTGATAATCGTCATGTCTGAGAGCAATGCTCTAGGGCCTAAGTTATTATTTTTCAATACTTAAAGGCAGAGAGCCAAATGTAACTGCCTAGTTCCGTGCATTCAAACCTTGAACCCATCTGGTTTAAAAGATAGCTTGGAAGGATTTGAGAAGCCGAACCTGAAGCTGAAATCTAGTCTCATGAATCTATTTGTTTTCGTTGTAGACGATGATTATAATAGGATTGTAAATAACTACATCGATAATGATATTGAACAAGTTCCGTTGTTTTTAGTTTATGCATTGTACAAGTTATGTGGTGTCGTGACTGTATTGTTCAAATGTTGATTATGGGAAAACGATATAGTGTTTAGCTCGGTTTAGGGTTTGGCCATAAGTTTAATTTTTAACTCGTCCTGATGCTAAGGCTATTTGATTTTCTTTAAGAGTTTCGAACTCTGTTTTGGATAATCTATTTTCTTAGATATGTGTTGAAAGAAAACTAAATGTTAAAATGAACAAGTTAGGGTTCTGTCAACAGTTGTCCACTCGTACAATACATACTTGATCTGGGTTTAAAGGGTCTAGAGGGATGATGATCTAAGTGTTAACTGTTCTGTTGGCTCTGTTTGTACTGATAGTAATTTCCAATCATTAATGTCAGTAACTCTTTTAATACTAAGTAAATATGATACAGAATGAATAAAGGTCTTAACAGGAAATTCGAATGGATATGTGGAAAAGCAGGAGACTATAACTATTTCTATCCTTTGCAAATGTTAGAAACGTGGAGAAAAGTTGAACCCTAAATTATTCTATTTGTGCAAGAGTAGAGACATAATAGTATGATATGAATTATGCTTTGTTTGTTTGTGGCAGCATATAGATTTTAACATAACGATAAACGAAAGGAAATATATTAAAGGGAAAGATGATATGATAAAATGTAAATAGTATTTGTTGTGAAGAAATAGTTAACCTGTATATAAACCTAGGTTGATACAAAAAACTAGAAATGTATGTATTTTTATTATTTCTTCTATTATAAAAAGAAACTATTTTACAGTCTGCACATTAAATGTATAACTAAAATCTTATATGACTGAGAATATAAGATATTGTTAAATTTACAGAATATAACAGAGAAAGGAAAAACATGACAGAGTTAGTTTAAATAAAAATAAATAAGGGAAACTTAATAGAGTTAGCTTATTCATTCATCTTGCTCACTACTTCATCATTCATCTATTTTTAATCTTCCTTCTTTGTACTGGAGTACGATACTGAAAATAGTATCGGGAAAAATACAGAGATGGCATTTATTCTATCAATTCATAAATATATTCAGCAGTCTAAAAAATCCTAAACAAATAAGAAAATCACACCTATACTTCTGTATTATCATTAGTTATCTAAATAGTACTAAATCAACAATTACAAAAAAGAATTTAACTACTTAGAGGCTGAAATAACATGTAGAACCTGTAACTGTAGATAGGGTGGATAGACACCCAGAGAGGCTTGTTCCTCCCAACCTTCTCCAGAAGAAGCAGCCAAACTACTTGCCTCCTTTGGGGCCTCGAGCCTGTTTACTGAACCACTAGGTAGAAGAACTCTATGTCGAAGCAAGGCACTCAAATTTTATAACCACCAATCAGTAGAGACATGCCAAAAACCTCAATCTCTGCACTCAAGAATAAGGACTCTGCACTCAGTAGTAAGGACTCTGCACTCAGCAGTAAAGAAGGAAAACTTACACCATGATAAAAAAACTAGGCTTCCCCTTATCGAATATCTTATGTTCATACAGTAGAACCACAAGGTAAGTTTCCTCGTTAGGAAAAGTAATGAATCTCAGTCCAAAATTCGATGCCTCTTAAAAAGATTGCCTAGTTATTTAGTGGTCAGTTTTCAATAAATGAGCCTCAAGCTCCAATCCCATATTTCACGGCACTATGACCACAATTCAAGGGAGTTGTCCCATACCAACAACTAGTTACTTGCCTCATGATGCTTCCACTTGTCCATTTCCTTCTACCCCAGATTCCATTCCACCTAGTGGGTCAGTAAACACTCTTTCAACAGCTCTCCTTAAGTGAGTGTCTCCTATTTTATTTATTTAAATAATAATATTGTGCAATTACAATCATCCTTGGACACTTGTCCAAATATAAAAATTTACAATAAAAGTTAAGATAATGTCTTTTTCAAACATAAAATGTTTTCAGTAAAGGGGTATGTTACAAACACCCCCACGTAAGCTCAACATCGTCCTCGATGTTGCTTATTCTTCATCATAGCCTCCTTGGAACACAACTGGATATGATGCTCGCATGTTACTTTCCAGTTCCCAGGTAGCTTCATCAGGGCTTAAATGCTTCCATTGAACCTTTACCTACCCTATGGTACAATTTTGGAGCATAATTTCCCTCCTGTTGAGATTATAGTCTAGTTCCACCTGAAAATATCCTTCGGGTTCCACCTTCGATTTCGACCATAGACGTTTGATGGTCTACTTGATGATTTTCTAGCGCTACATTTATCCTGGGTATTTCTCTTGCTACATCACCCACTATAGGTTATGCTTGTATGGTGTGAATGTTGCTGACTGTCTTTCTGTTGTGTGGGCATTGAGCTCTAGTATGGCGTCCACCACAATCATAACACTTTATAGGTGCCCTCTATTCAACATTTATGGTGTTGTTATTATTATTGTTGTTATTATTCTTAGGCACATTCCTTGCAATAGTATAATTCTATGGTGCATTACCCGTGTAATTATTATTACTTGGAAAATTTCTATTATTAAAATTTTTCTTAAGACTTCCAAAATTTTGATTAAAATTTTTCTTTTTATGTTCAAAAGTATTAAATTGATTACTTGTCCAGTTCTATACACCTTCTCTTCTCTTGTTCTGTTCAAAATAGAAATTAGCCTTCCTCATGGCTTCTTCAAGAGTTGAAGGGTTATCGTACTCAATTTTGTCCTTTATGTGGAAGGGTAAATAGCTTAGAAACCTTTGTAACTTAGGTTTTTCTTGAGATAGGTAAGGTAAATACCTTAACAAACTGAGAAACTTGCTGCATAACTCCTTCATGGTCATTGAACCCATCTTTAAATCATAAAATTATTTTGACTTATCTTCGTAGTACTGTTCAGATAAAAAAAATTCTTAAACATATTCTTAAATGTTCTCGATTTTATGTCTTTATCCTTAAGATTTTTAACTTTTTTAACATCTTGCCACCAAATGTTTGCCCTTCTGGTCAGAGTGTATATGGCCATCTTAGCTTTTAATTGAAATGAGTAGTCATAAATCTGAAATTACTTCTTCATTATAGACAGCCATGCTTCAGCTGCCTCTCCCTTTTCATTTTCGCCATTAAAAGTTGGAGGCTTTATCTTTTTAAATTCTCCAGTAATTTGTTCATGATGCTTATGCTTCCTCTTCTTAGAGCAACAATCACTGTCACTGCTGTCCTGATCAGAATTATAGTTACTTTGATCAGATTCAGATGAAGAGTAATTATTACTTTTACCATTCTTTACTTTCTTATTCTTATGTTTGTGGGACATTGTACCAGAATCAGAATTTACTTATGATTTCCTTCCTCTTTCCTCATTTTGGTACTTTGCCATTAAAATCTGATTTAACTCTTCTTATGCCTTCAAAATTCATTCATTCTCTTCTTTAACAGTTCTTATTTCAGATTTTAAATCTTTTCCAGTACGTAGCAGTTCAGAAGAATGATTATTTAACTCTACATAAATTCCTTCATTACCATTATTATGTGCGTTGTTATTATGCTCATTATGAGGAGATATGTCCTCTGCTGATTCCTCCTATATATCGATACCTGCAAATTAAATATCAAGTTGTTCTGTATAGAAACAAAATTAAATTAAAGTCAGTAACTAATTTTTATGTTCTCATTTTTTTCTATTTTGCGCGGGTGAGCCTATTTCAGGCCTAGAGTTTGAACTCACGCTCTGATACCACATGTAACATCCTAAAAATTTACATTTTTTCAATTAAGGCATTTATGACTAAAGTTGATGTGCGGAAGTAGAATACATGCCAATCTAATAACGCCACTTCATAATGTTTGAAAATATAATACTATAATACTTGCTTAAGGTGAACTATGGAACTATGTGATGTATTTATGTTTGCTTGCAATACAATTTTCTCTATATGTGCTAACAATTTGTTTTTTGATGATGATGAAGGGGTCCTGCGGGGTACCCTGAGGCTTACTTAGCTATTTAGCTAAAGCATTGGAATCTTGATGTTGGAAAAATATAGGTAAGAGCAATAAAATCGGTTATCCTACAGTAATGTTCTGCATTCCGTCTCGTATTTAAAAACTATAGAAAGGATTAACTTCCCTTCGTCAAGTTAGGTATCTTAGTGAATTTCATGTATCTGTCATCCTGGTTGGTTTTAATTTAATTAAGGTATGAAGATCTACCCTTGTACTTAAACACAAATTTAGAAGTGCCTTCTTATGAAACCCAGTTTAAGGAAGCTGACTTGTAGTTAACAACATATATTCAACTACTTCCATGCAAATTACATTATATTTAATCAATGTAATGCTTAGGTTATTGGTTCGATGTTAAAGGATTCAAGGAAAGCATTATATTACTATATGTAACCTTCTCTTCTATGCTATTCGTATAGTGATATAATTCTTTATATCATGGGTCCTTTAGTATGCACTATGAATTAATATAATGTGCTTTTGTGAAATCATATGCTAAATGAAAAGATACTATGCATTCCTATAATGTGTGAATTACATGCAAATTGCGATGCAATTTCCCTTTACTATAGAAATTGACATGCATTTCCTATAGTATGAAACTTGTGCAAATTCCATGTAATTCCTATAATGTGTAAACTATGAACAAATTACCATACAATTCCTATAGCATGTAACTATATGAAATTCCTATATGTGTGAATTTTTATGCATTGGTTCAAATATGAAACAACATGAATATGTGAGCATCAGTGTAAAACTTGTAAACATATGCTTGATACTTAATTTATTCATTGCCAAAGTGGTAACTATTACTTACATTATTGTATATATTATGATAGGTTTACATATGTAACCATCAAGCCAACGTATGATAAGGACAAGGTAATTAATGATGTAGTGATTATGTGCTGGCAGGCATTCGTAATCTAGCCTTGGAATTAAACACTCCTATCTACTAGCTCGGTGGAATATCTTGGTGGCTGCTAACGTGTTGTTTAACACAAGAAGGCATCGTGAGAATACAACCAACATGATCGAGCTGTACATGGTTTAACCTAGAGGTCTTCTGAGTTGGATTACACGGTGGAATGATCATTAAAGTGGTCTTAAAATCGGTGGTTGCTTGGAATTATGATGTGCTGTGATGCAGGATCTCCACCATCGATCTAGTGATGCTCTGAGGCTTCGGGACTTAAGCCTAGTTCCTCCACTAAGTCTTGTCTATGTTGTTGCCCTTGGCATTCATTGTGTAGAGAGAGTGGCTCGGTGGTGAAGCCGACCGGCTTGCGAAATATTAGGGTTTGTTAGCAGGTTTTCGGAGCACCTCTTCCAGATTTCGATGCCAGGACCGGTGACTGTAACAAATCTTTCAGAGCCCATTCTTTAAGAGTACTAGGTTACTGCAATTGTTAGTAGTTCGAAATAACTATTAGTTTTTTTTTTATGATAGTAATGAGAGTAGTTTGGAACAAAGGTCGGTTTCCTTTGCATGTAAAAAGTAGTTCTAGAAGATGTATCCATTATCCTCTACATTTACTAGTGAGGTGTTGGATTCGGTTTCTCATTGGTTGTGATACTGTGTTGTGATCCAAAAGATGAATGTGAGGAAGATATGGTCTTTGGCCTCCTTTGGTATTTGCACCGTTTCACTGTAGCATTGTTTTTTTGAAACATAACTTCTGTTGAAGGGTTTTACCCTTGGTTCTTTGATGAAATAAGAAAATTATGGTACTTGTATTTGATGTTGTGATAATTGGCATGTCTGAGATAAATGCTCCAGGCCCTAAGTTATTAGTTTTCAATACTTAGTTTATAAAATATTTTGTGTTGTTTTAAAGGCCGAGAGCTAAATGTAACTGCCTAGTTCCGTGCATTCAAACCTTGAACTTGTCAAGTTTAAAAGATAGCTTGGAAAGATTTGAGAAGCCGAACCTGAAACTGAAATCTAGTCTCATGAATCTATTTGTTTTCGCTGTAGACGATGATTGTAATAGGATTGTAAATAATTACTTTGATAATGATATTGAAAAGGTTCCTTTGTTTTTAGTTTATGCATTGTACAAGTTATGTTATGTCGTGACTGTGTTGTTCAAATGTTGATTATGGGAAAACGATATAGTGTTTAACTTGGTTTAGGGTTCAACCATAAGTTTAATTTTTAACTAGTCCTGATGCTAAGGCTATTTGATTCTCTTTAAGAGTTTCGAACTCTATTTTGGATAATATATTGGCTTAGATATCTGTTGAAAGAAAACTAAATGTTAAAATGAACAGCTAGGGTTCTGTCAACAGTAATCCACTCGTACAATACATACTTGATCTGTGTTTAAACGGTCTAGAAAGATGATGATCTAAGTGTTAATTTTTCTATTGGCTATGTTTGTACTGATAGTAATTTCCAATCATGAATGTCAGTAACTCTTTTAATACTAATTAAATATGATACAGAATCAATAAAGGTCTTAATAGGAAATTCGAATGGATATGTGGAAAAGTAGGAGACTATAACTATTTTTGTCCTTTGCAAATGTTAGAAACATGGAGAAAAGTTGAACCCTAAATTATTCTATTTGTGCAAAAGTAGAGACATAATAGTATGATATGAATTTTGCTTTGTTTGTTTGTGGCAGCATTTAAATTTTAACATAACGATAAACGAAAGGAAATATATTAAAGGGAAAGATGATATGATTAAATGTAAATAGTATTTGTTGTGAAGAAATAGTTAACTTGTATTTAAACCTAGGTTGATATAGAAAAATAGAATTGTATGTATTTCTGTTATTTCTTCTATTATAAAAAGAAACTATTTTACAGTCTGCACATTCAATGTATAACTAAAATCTTGTATGACTCAGAATATAAGATATTGCTAAATTTATAGAATATAACAAAGAAGGGAAAAACATGACAAAGTTAGTTTAAATAAAAATAAAGAAGGGAAACTTAATAGAGTTAGCCTATTCATTCATCTTGCTCACTACTTCATCATTCATCTATTTTTAATCTTCCTTCTCTGTACTGGGGTACAATACTTAAAATAATATGGGGAAAAATATAGAGAGGGCATTTATTCTATCAATCCATAAATATATTAAGCAGTCTACAAAATCCTAGACAAATCAGAAAATCACACTTATAATTCTATATTATCATTAGTTAGCTAAAGAGTACTAAATCAACAATTACAGAAAATAATTTAACTACTTAGAGACTAAAATAACAAGTAGAACTTGTAACTGTAGATAGGGTGGACAAACACCCAAGGAGGCTTGTTCCTCCCAACCTTCTCCAGAAGAAGCAGCCAAAATACTTGCCTCCTTTGGACCCTCAAGCCTATTTACTGAACCACTAGGTAGAAGAACTCTGTGTAGAAGCAAGGCACTCAATTTGTATAACCAACAATCAGTAGAGACTTGCCAAAAACCTCAATCTCTGCACTCAAAAATAAGGAATCTGCACTCAGCAGTAAAGAAGGTAGACTTACGCCATGATAAAAAAACTAGACTTCCCCTCATGGAATCTCTTGTGTGCATACAATAGAACCATAAGGTAAGTTTCCTTGTCAGGAAAAGTGATGAACCTCAGTCCAAACTTCGATGGCTCTTAAAAGAATTGCCTAGGTCTTTAGTGGTCAGTCTTCAATAAATGAGCCTCAAGCTCGATGACAACAATTCAAGGGAGTTGTCCCATACCAACAGCTAGTTACTTGCCTCATGATGCTTCCACTTGTCCATTTCCTTCTACCCCAGATTCCATTCCACCTAGTGGGTCAGTAAACACTCTTTCAACAACTCTCCTTAAGTGAGTGTCTCCTATTTTATTTATTTAAATAATAATAATGTGCAATTACAATCATCCTTGGACACCTGTCCAAATATAAAACTTTACAATAAAAGTTAAGATAATGTCTTTTTCAAACATAAATTTTTTTCAGTAAAGGGGTATGTTACAAACACCCCCACTTAAGCTCAATATCATCCTCGATGTTCTTATTCCTCATCAGAGCCTCCCTGGAACATAAGTGGATATGCTGCGTGCACGTTACTTTCCAGTTCCCAGGTAGCTTCATCAGGGCTAAGGTGCTTCCATTGCACCTTTACCTGCCCTAGGGTACAATTCTGGAGCATAATTTCCCTCCTGTCGAGAACATAGTTCGGTTCCACCTAAAAATCTCCTTCGGGTTCCAGCTTCGATTTCGACCATAGACGTTTGATGTTCTGCTTGACAATTTTCCAGCACTGCATTTATCTTGGGCATTTCTCTTGCTACATCACCCACTGTACGTTCTACTTGCATGGTGTGAATGTTGCTGACTGTCTTTCTGTTGCGTAGGCATTAAGCTCTACTATGGGGTCCATCGCAATCATTCCACTTTATAGGTGCCCTCTATTCAAAATTTATGGTGTTGTTATTATTATTGTTGTTATTAGTATTAGGCACATTCCTTGCAGCAGTATAATTCTATGGTGCATTACCCCTATAATTATTATTACTTGGAAAATTTCAGTTATTAAAATTTTTCTTAAGACTTCCAAAATTTTGATTAAAACTTTTCTTTTTATGTTCAAAATTATTAGATTGATTACTTCTCCAATTCGATACACCTTCTCTTCTTTTGTTCTGTTCAAAACAGAAATTAGCCTTCCTCGTGGCTTCTTCAAGATTTGAAGGGTTATCGTACTCAATTCTGTCCTTTATGTGGAAGGGTAAACAACTTATAAACCTTTGTAACTTAGGTTTTTCTTGAGCTAGGTAAGGTACATACCTTAAAAAAATGAGAAACTTGATGCATAACTCCTTCATGGTCATTGAACCCATCTTTAAATCATAAAATTGTTTTGACTTATCTTTGTAGTACTATTCGGATAAAAACTTTTTCTTAAACATATTCTTAAATGTTCTCCATTTTATGTCTTTATCCTTAAGATTTTTAACTCTTTTAACATCTTGCCACCAAATGTCTACCCTTCCGGTTAGATTGTATATGGCCATCTTAGTTTTTAATTGCAATGAGTAGTCATAAATCTGAGAGTACTTCTTCATTCTAGATAGCCATGCTTCAACTACCTCTCCCTTTTCATTTTCGCCATTAAACGTTGGTGGCTTTATCTTTTTAAATTCTCAAGTAATTTGTTCGTGATGCTTATGCTTCCTCTTCTTAGAACAACAATCACTATCACTGTTGTCCTTATCAGAATTATAGTTACTTTGATTAGATTCAAATGAAGAGTAATTATTACTTTTACCATTCTTTTCTTTCTTGTTCTTATGTTTGTGGGACATTGTACCAGAATCAGAATTTACTTATGGTTTCCTTCCTCTTTCCTCATTTTGGTAGTTTTCCATTAAAATCTGATTTAACTCTTCTTGCGCCTTCAAAATTCGTTCATTCTCTTCTTTAACAGTTCTTATTTCAGATTTTAAATCTTTTACAGTACGTAGCAGTTCAGAAGATTGATTATTTAACTCTACGTAAATTCCTTCATTACCATTATTATGTGCATTGTTATTATGCTCATTATGAGGAGATCTGTCCTCTGCTGATTCCTCCGGTATATCCATACCTGCAAATTAAATATCAAGTTGTTCTATACAGAAACAAAATTAAATAAAAGTCAGTAACTAATTTTTCGGTTCTCATTTTTTTTTTTTTTTTTTCTGTTTTGCACGCGTGAGCCTTTTTCAGGCCTAGAGTTTGAACTCGAGCTCTAATACCACATGTAACATCCCAAAAATTGATAAAAATTTAAAATTTTTCAAGTAAGGAATTTATGACTAAAGTTGATGTGCGGAAGTAGAATAAATTCCAATCTAATAATACCACTTCATAATGTTTGAAAATATAATACGACAATACTTGCTTAAGCTAAACTATGGAACTATGTGATGTATTTATGTTTGCTTGCAATACAGCTTTCTTTATATGTGTTGACAGTTTGTTTTTTGATGATGATAAAGGGGTCCTACGGGGTACCCTGAGGCTTACTTAGCTATTTAGCTAAAGCATTGGAATCCTCATGTTGGCAGAATACAGGTAAGAGCGATAAAATCGGTTATCCTACAGTAATGTTCTGCATTCTGTCTCGTATTTAAAAACTATAGAAAGGTTTAACTTCCCTTCGTCAAGTCAGGTATCTTAGTGAATTTCATGTATCCATCATCCTGGTTGGTTTTAATTTAATTATGGTATGAAGATCTACCCTTGTACTTAAACACAAATTTAGAAGTGTCTTCTTATGAAACCCACTTTAAGGAAGATGACTTGTAGTTAACAACATATATTCAACTACTTCCATGGAGATGTCATTATATTTAATCAATGTAATTCTTAGGTTATTGGTTCGATGTTAAAGGATTTGAGGAAAGCATTATATTACTATATGTAACCTTCTCTTCCAAGCTATTTGTATAGTGATATAATTCTTTATATCGTGGGTCCTTTAGTATGCACTATGAATTAATATAATGTGATTTTGTGAAATCATAGGCTAAATGCAAAGGTACTATGCATTCCTATAATATGTGAATTACATGGAAATTGTCGTGCGATTTACTATACTATATGCAATTGACATGCATTTCCTATAGTATGAACTTTATGCAAATTCCATGTAATTCCTATAATGTGTAAACTATGAACAAATTACCATACAGTTCCTATGGCATGTAACTACATGAAATTCCTATATGTGTGAATTTTTATGCATTGGTTCAAATATGAAACAACATGAATATGAGAGCATCAATGTAAAACTTGTAAACATATGCTTGATACTTAATTTATTCATCGCCAAAGTGGTAACTATTACTTACATTATTGTATATATTATGACAGGTTTGCATACGTAACCATCGAGGCAACGTATGATAAGGACAAGGTAATTAATGATGTAGTGATTATGTGCTGGAAGGCATTCGTAATCCAGCCTTGGTATTAAACACTCCTATCTACTAGCTCGGTGGAATATCTCTGTAGCTGCTAACGTGGTGTTTAACACATGAAGGCATGGTGACAATACAACCAACATGGTCGAGCTATACATGTTTTAACCTAGAGGTCTTCTGAGCTGGATTACACGGTGGAATGATCAATAAAGTGGTCTTAAAAGTGGTGGTTTCCTAGAATTACGATGTGTTGTGATGCAGGATCTCCACCATTGATCTAGTGATGCTTTCGGGCTGTGGGACTTAATCCTAGTTCCTCCAGTAAGTCTCGTCGATGTTGTTTCCCTTGGAATTCATTGTGTAGAGAGAGTGGCTCGGTGGTGAGGCCAATGGGCCTGCGAAAGATTAGGGTTTGTTAGCAGGTTTTCGAAGTACCTCTTCCAGGTTTCGATGCCAGGACCGGTGACTGTAACAAATATTTCAGAGCCAAACCTTTAAGAGTACTAGCTTACTGCAATCGTTAGTAGTTGGAAATAACTACTAGGTTTTTTTTATGATAGTAATGAGAGTAGTTTTGAATAGAGGTTGGTTTTCTTTGCATGTAAAAAGTAGTTCTCGAAGTTGTATCCATTCTCCTCTTCGTTTACTAGTGAGGTGTTGGATCCGGTTTCTCGTTGGTTGTGGCATCTCTGCTCCAAAAGCAGCATTTCTAAAGGTAATGGTTCAAATCTTGGTCTGCCATCGTTACTTTTTATGTTGTTTTCCAAAGCTCTGTAATGCATCTTTGAACCCTCGCTTATTTTGATGGAAGGTGCACTACGTTGCAGGTTGTAAAGATTGAAGATGTCTGGCGTCAATGCTCAACCAACCTGTAAGCCTTGATGGTTTAACCTCTGTAGGTTACTCTTGGAAATTGTTGGCCAATGTTTTGGTGTTAGCTCATAGGCTAGGGTTTTGGAGAATTTGGCAGTTGTGATACTGTTTTGTGATCCAAAAGATGAATGTGAGGAAGATATGGTCTTCGACCTCCTTTGGTATTTGCACCATTTCATTGTAGCGTTATTTGTTTGAAACATAACTTATGTTGAAGGGTTTTACCCTCGGTTCTTTGATGAAATAAGAAAATAATGGTACTTGTATTTGATGTTTTGATCATTGCCATGTCTAAGAGCAATGCTCCAGGGCCTAAGTTATTAGTTTTCAATACATAGTTTATAAAATATTTTGTGTTGTTTTAAAGGCTGAGAGCCAAATGTAACTGCCTAGTTCTATGCAATCAAACCTTGAACCTGTCTGGTTTAAAATATAGCTTGGAAAGATTTGAGAAGCTGAACTTGAAGCTGAAATCTAGTCTGATGAATCTATTTGTTTTCGCTGTAGACGATGATTATAATAGGATTGTAAATAACTACTTCAATAATGATATTGAAAAATTTCCTTTGTTTTTAGTTTATGCATTGTACAAGTTATGTGATGTCATGACTATATTGTTCAAATGTTGATTATGGGAAAATGATATAGTGTTTAGCTTGGTTTAGGGTTCGGCCATAAGTTTAATTTTTAACTCGTCCTGATGCTAAGGCTATTTGATTCTCTTTAAGAGTTTCGAATTCTGTTTTGGATAATCTATTTGCTTAGATATGTGTTGAAAGAAAACTAAATGTTAAAATGAACAAGCTAGGGTTCTGTCAATAGTAGTCCACTCGTACAATACATACTTGATCTATGTTTAAAGGGTCTAGAGGGATGATGATCTAAGTGTTAATTGTTCTGATGGCTCTCTTTGTACTGATATTAATTTCCAATCTTGAATGTCAATAACTCTTTTAACACTAATTAAATATGATACAGAATAAATAAAGGTCTTAACAGGAAATTCGAATGGATATGTGGAAAAGTAGGAGACTATAAATATTTTTGTCCTTTGCAAATGTTAGAAACATGGAGAAAAGTTGAACCCTAAATTATTCTATTTGTGCAAGAGTAGAGACACAATTGTATGATATGAATTCTCCTTTGTTTGTTTGTGGCAGCATTTAAATTTTAACATAACGATAAACAAGGAAATATATTAAAGGGAAACATGATATGATAAAATGTAAATAGTATTTGTTGTGAAGAAATAGTTAACATGTATATAAACCTAGGTTGATACAGAAAACTAGAACTATATGTATTTCTGTTATTTCTTCTATTATAAAAAGAAACTATTTTACGGCCTGCACATTAAATGTATAACTAAAATCTTCTATGACTAAGAATAGAAGATATTGTTAAATTTACAGAATATAACAGAGAAAGGAAAAACATGGCAGAGTTAGTTTAAATAAAGTTAAAGAAGGGAAACTTAATAGAGTTAGCCTATTCATTCATCTTGCTCACTACTTCATCATTCATCTATTTTTAATCTTCCTTCTCTGTACTGGAGTACAATATTGAAAACAGTATGGGGAAAAATATAGAGGGGGCATTTATTCTATCAATTCATAAATATATCCAGCAGTCTACAAAATCATAAACAGATCAGAAAATCACACCTATACTTTTGTATTTAGCTAAAGAGTACTAAGTCAACAATTACAAAAAATAATTTAACTACTTAGAGGCTAAAATAATAAGTAGAACCTGTAACTGTATATAGGGTGGACAAACACCCAAGGAGGCCTGTTCCTCCCAGCCTTCTCCAGAAGAAGCGGCAAACAACTTGCCTCCTTTGGACCCCTGATCCTGTTTACTGAACCACTAGGTAGAAGAACTCTGTGTATAAGTAAGGCACTCAATTTGTATAACCAGCAATCAGTAGAGACTTGCCAAAAACCTCAATCTCTGCACTCAACAGTAAGGACTCTACACTCAGCAGTAAACAAGACAGACTTACACCATGATAAAAAACCTAGACTTCCCCTCATCGAATCTCTTGTGTGCTTTCAATAGAACCATAAGATAAGTTTCCTTGTCAGGAAAAGTGATGAACGTCAGTTAAAAATATGATGGCTCTTAAAAAGATTGCCTATGTCTTTAGTGTAGTTTTCAATAAATGAACCTCAAGCTCCAGTCCCATCTTTCAGGGCACTATGACCACAATTCAAGGGAGTTGTCCCATACCAACAACTAGTTACTTGCCTCATGATGTTGCCACTTGTCCATTTCCTTCTACCCCAGATTCCATTCCACCTAGTGGGTCAGTAAACACTCTTTCAACAGCTCTCCTTGGGTGAGTGTCTCCTATTTTATTTATTGAAATAATAATATTGTGGAATTATAGTCATCCTTGGACACTTATCCAAATATAAAAATTTACAATAAAAGTTAAGATAATGTCTTCTTCAAACATAAAATTTTTCCAGTAAATGGGTATGTTACACCAGTAGGGCCTTAGCAAGAGGTAGTTCACGAGGTCAAACCTTGTTTATCCACCCTTCCGCCATTTTTGCCAAATGTAATACTAGCCTAGATCTAAATGTTAGGCTCTATCAAGCGCCAAGAGCTCAAGAGATTTGATCCCTCTCGGTGCTTGATAGAGCCTAGGATCTGGATCCAGGCTATGGCTATGCCTCCAGCAGCTCCATTGGCATCAATGGCAAAGGACTGACAGCCTTTCCAAAGTTTAAACATGAGAAGGTGAAGAGTTTCAGAAGATCATTTGCTCTCTGGAATAAAAAGGACACAGGGCATATCGAATTGAATTTTTCTTTTCAACATACGGTGTTTAGAGGGTCCATTGATTCTTCTTAGATTCCAGGAGATTATCTTCATTGATAACTAGGAGTGAGAGAGGGGAAAAGCTCCATTAATTTGGCATATTTCCCTGACTCCACCAGTCGAGTGCCTAGCAGATTTATCCTTTGTAGATCATATTTCCTCCCTCTCTTTCTGAGGTCCCTCAGAATTTTTTGTTTTTTTTTAGGAAGATTATGGATAGCAAGTTTATTATGGGCTTTGGATTTGGCTAGTTCTTCTTTAAGGAGCTGGATTTGGCTAGGTGGAATGGATCCAAAGGCTTTTCGTGTACAGGCATCTTCCATACCTAGGATATCTATATCCCCAATGTCAAATCGGTCATCTCTTCATCCATAGTGATGTCAGGAATGGAAATTAAAGATTGCAGAAGAGAGGATTCGATGGGGTGGATGAATTACCTTGAGTAACAGTTGGTTCAGCAAGTTTTTCCTGGGCATGTCGAGCTTCTAGGTTGCTCATCTGGGATGGATCATGGGTCTTTGTAGGGATCTGCTTCTAAGAAATTTCCTTCTTCTTGAGATCAGCGATCGAATCTTCCGAGAGAGCTTCTAGGGATTCAAAGTTGTTGTTTGTTGATGGGGTATCCACCTTGTCCTTCCCTTGGGTGGGTTTGCGGCTATGACGTTTCACTTTTCCAGATATTTGGAAGCCATCAACATCTGTATTCTCCTTCTTGAGGTTGTCTTTAGTGAATTTGTTTAGAGGGAAGTACCAAAAAATATGTCCATGCTCATGACATTTGCGGCATCTGAAAGGGACATGTTCATAATCCAGGGGCTAGATCCATTAAGAATCTTCAAGGGAGAGGCTTATCGTGTCCGGTAGGGCCTTCACAATATGCATGTACACACAGATACGAGTGTATGCAGTGTATTTTTTGAGTTTTGTTTGATCAGCAGATCTGAGAAAGGCACCCAGGGTGTTTCCAATGTCCTTTAGTGTTTCCTCATCCCAATATTCCCGTGGGAGGGAATACATTCTAATCCAGACCGGTGCCTAGGTGAAGTCCTCTTTCTCTGGGAGAAATCTTTCGGTCCAATTTTTCAAGTATAAACTAGTAGAGTTGAAGAAATAGGGGTCGTCGTTTCCCACCCTGGCTTTGTCTTCTATATGGTGGACGATGATGGTAAAAAAACCTTTGGATCTAAGATGAAGATCGTAATGGGATTTAGGTTTCCACTTCATAGCTATCCATCCCTTGAGGGCTTGCTCAGTAGGCCAAATGCCTATAAATTTGCTGATGAGGGCATGATCTTTGAGGCATTGAGATCGAGCATTGATTCTCTCTCACGGAAGTGTTAAGCTTTGCCTTGCCGTTGATCTTTTTATGCAAGTATTGGTGCCTAGAGCATCGCTAACAGGTTGTGAGTGGTGAGAAACCGTGGTGTTGTGAGGTTGAATTGAATCGGGGATGGGGATATCTTCAGAGCCAATCCTCAGTGAGGAGGCTTTCCTTGCAGAGCGTGGCGAGTCATGATTGTGTGGGGGGGAAGCCAAGTGGGAGGTGACGTCAGCCCCTCCCTATGCATAGGCCATGAGGACCACTCAACGTGGGGAGATAGGGCAGGTCAGGGGATAACGAGGTATAGAATATCGGGGTTTGTGCAGGGGTCCAGAAACCCTAGAAGGTTTTTAGACTATTGCTAAGTAGAGTATGGCGTTCCTGAGGCATTTCACATTCTCTATCATTCATGACTTATCATCCACACATACACATGTTTACAATGTATTGTTCACTCGAGTAAAGGCAAATATTTTAAGAAGGAAAGATATGATTAAGAAGAAATAATAAAATAACCAGCCTAGATCCAAATCCTAGGCTCTATCAAGTGCCGAGAGGGATCAAATATCCCAACCTTTGGATCTAGGCTAGTATTACATTTAGCGAAAATGGGGGGAGGGTGCATGAACAAGACCCTATGCCCTACCTATGACCACCATAATGTGTTACCAATGAGATACACCCAGTTGTCTTGGAATTAAATGATTTAATATATTTATATGTTTGAATCGAGTTAAATAGTTAAAATAATTTAAAATGTTTAATATTAATATAATTTAAAATTTAATATATTAAACAATTAAAATTTATTAAATTTAAAAATAGTTTAAAATTATTAAAAAACTTAAAATTAACTAAATAGTTCAAAATGCTTATAGTTTAAAATAATTAGAATTAATATTCAAAACCATTCATACCATCAATATCATATTCAAATTATTATTTAAAGCACTATCATTAAAAATATTATTTTTAAAAAGTGAGTATATTAAACAAAATTTAGAATTTTATTTTTAGAAAAACTAAATTCAAATTTAAAGCACTACAATCAAAACTATTATTTTAAAAAGTGAGTATATTAAACAAAATTTACACTTATTTTTGTAGAAAAACTAAATTCAAATTCACTCTTTAATTTGGAAAAACATAATTAGTATTATATTTTTATATAGAATCAAATTTAGAGAAAAAATGAAACTTACTTCTATTTTTATTTACTTGGATCTAGGCTAGGATATTATTCAAGCAATGAGTATATTAAAAAAAAAATAGAATTCTATTGTTAGAAAAACTAAATTCAAATTTAAAGCACTACAATTAAAACTATTATTTTTAAAATTTAGTATATTAAACAAAATTTACAATTATTTTTGTAAAAAAACTAAATTCAAATTCAGTATTCTACTTGGAAAAACATAATTAATAATTTATTTTTATATAGAAAACCAAACTAAAGGAAACTTCCTTCTATTTGATCTAGGCTGGGATATGTTAAAGCACTACCATTAAAACTATTATTTTTAAAAGTGATTATATTAAACAAAATTTATAATTCTAGTTTTAGAAAAATTAAATTCAAATTTAAAGCATTACAATTAAAACTAGTATTTTAAAAAGTGAGAATATTAAACAAAATTTACAATTTAAAAAAAAAAAAAAGTAAATTCAAATTGAGTATTCTATTTGGAAAAACATTGTATATTTATATAGAATCAAATTTCCATAGAAAACAAAACCAAACTTACTTCTATTTTTCTTTACTTAGATCTAGGATGATATATATTTTCTTTGGTGTATTATATAGCCATTTATTTCATTAAATAATCACATTAATTAGTAATAAAATAATTAATAAATAATTAAATAAGTTTTTAATCTTCACATTTTAATTGAAAACTTGCATTTTCCTTAATTAAATCATTTTACATCTGAATTAATGTTGAAACTCACTCCTTTAAAATATATGTATATGAACTAACTTATATAAGATACCATTTTTAAAAAAATCACTTATATTATAAAAATAGAATATAATTGTAACTAATTCAGTAAACTTTCAATAAATTAATTATTATTTATTGGTTAAATTTTCATAAGATACTTAGTATTCATGTAACTAAATCAATTATCTCTTTTTCTATACACTTTAAATTAAATGATAATCAACTGAGTATTATTTTTCTTTTTCTTTATTATAATTGTATATTATTATACTAAAATTAATTAATTATATATATATATATATATATTAAAGAGCTTTCTCATAGTTTAAGTGACACATTTAATGCATCTTAAATTCAGTATTTATTATACATTACTATTTTTAAATAATAATAATAATTTATTACATTTACTATATACATGAAGCTGTGTATGGTCATATCTATTGTTAGGTGCATCATGTTTACTAAAAATTGCTCATAAAGGTACTAAATTCTAAGTAATCCTTAAGTCACTCATGGAGCTCTATAAATACACATGTATGGGCTCGATCACATTATTTATTACATAAGAGAAAGCTACTATGTTGCTTATTCAACTTGTTTAATTAAATTTTATTAAACTTTTTAAATGTATACCATTAAAATATTACACCATAAAAATAAAAACTAAAAATATTGAACTTCTTATAATTAATAATAACTTTCCATATCAACCTTATAAATAAAAATGTCTTTCATATCTATATATATATATATATAGGCTTTACGTATCAAACTTATAAATAAAAATTATCTTCCACACACAAATATGCTTTGCCTATCTGTCTAAAAGCTTCATCATTTCATATTTACTCTCTCTATATATTTCCAACTGTAGGGAATTGGGAGGAGTACATGAAAGGCTATCTGTTTCCAAATATGGATAGTGAATGGCATTTAAATTTTAATATAGCGAATGGCATTTAATTTTTAACATGTGAATTATTTGAAGATCCTATCGGAGGAACTCGATTAACAAAATGTCAAAGTCAAGTTTCCATAGTAAGATCTTAATTAACAAAATAATTCAGTTTCCATCGATTAACAAAATGTCAATGTCAAGTTTCCATAATAAGATCTTAATTAACAAAATAATTCAGTTCCCATAGGGCTCTAGTAGGAACTCAATTAACACAATGTTAAAAGTTTCCATAGCAGGAACTTAATTAACAAAACGTCAATCAAATTAATTCGTTTTGTTGCTGATACTTGGTGAAGGGAGATCGGAGAGAACTGTGAATAGGAAGGCTGCACGGTGATTTGAAGGTTCTTTGTTTTAGTAATAGTATGGGGTCTCTCTGGGACCTCCTTGGAAGGCGAGTCGAGAAGGAGATGGGTACAGCCACTGATGGGATGACCCTGACCTCGATGGGAACCATGGATAAAGACAAACAGGTAAACCAAGATACTATCCTAGGTTCAGGGATTGAAGTTAATAAGGAAGGTACCAGTACGAAGGTCACCTTGGAGCAAACAACAACAAAATCAAGAAAACCAGGGCAATGTCTGCCAAAGACACTCAAAATTTTGAAACTCCTGATAAAATCAGAGAGAATCAAAATGGATATTCAGCACATGAAAGATCATGCGCTCATTGGTAAATTTGTAGGGATCTAGCCTGCCGAGAAAGATTTGGTATGGTGGATCAACACAACCTGGAAGCCCCAAGGACACTACGATCTCCAATTGGGAGCGAAAGGGTTCTTTACTGTAATTTTCTTCAATGCTAAGGATCGTACACGGATCTTTAACAATGGACCATACTTTTTCAATTCGGTGGGCCTATATCTAAGACCATGGAAAGAAAGGTTTAACCCAGACAAAGAAAATTTAACTATTTCCCTGGTCTGGATAAGACTCTACTCCCTGCCTTCGGAGTACTGGAAGGAATATATACTGATAGAGATAGGTAAAGAGCTGGGAGTATTTGTTAAAATCTCTTAACAAACCAAGAAGATGAGGTACACATCTTATGCCCGGATATGTCTGTACCTAGATATTTCCAAAGACTTACCGACAGGAATAGACCTAACCTGGGAGGAGGAAGATTGGTTCCAGGCTATTGACTATGAATAGATCTCGTTTCGATGTGGGAGATGTCATGAACATGGGAACCTATTCAGGGATTTTCTGTTGAACAAGCAGCCAGCAGGAAAAACTGAATCGGACGGCAAAGATAAAGAAGGATTCAAGAAAGTCATGAGCAAGAAAAGGAAAGCCAAGAAGGTCAGAGGGCTGGAGATCCATAAAAAGACTATTACCCATAACAGATTCGAGATCCTGCAATCCACAGAGGGAGGAATAGAAGATTAATGGATTTCTACCAAGGAAAAGAACGAAGAGATAAACAAAGAACAAAAAGAAGATCACATGATCAAAGCGATGGAAACTGAGATTCAGGGTAATGCAGGATCCTCGCAAGAGGAAGGAGGAGATGAAATGGAATTGGAGGATCTAGATCTGGAAGGGCTAGAGGAGGCATTCAAGGTTCCAAACCCCAGTCCCATAACACCTCATCAAGTCACTCTTCTTGAGAAAGCGTCAATTAAGTCTAAGAATCATAAAACCTTGGGGGTAATCTCTGAATCCCTCAAAGAAAACGATGGGAAAAAGCTAACCAGAGGGGAGAAAAGAGGTAGACGAAGAAATATGCATTGAATACAGATGATTGGGAGGAAACTGGTGGCATCGGTCCAATACCCAACCATAGATGCGGTTTTAGTACCATCCAACCCCAACAGGTTATAATATGTAGATTACATCCTAGAACATAAGAGGGTGCAAGAGTCCTCTAAAAATTCGACTCCTATGTCGGAAAATAGACCTAGAGAAATCGGATATAATTTTTCTCCAAGAAACTAAGTGGTTCGGAAATGGAACTCCAAACTATTGGACAGAAAGTTTGGAAACTCTGTAACATGGTTGCAACAGATGCAGCCGGAACGGCCGGTGGAGTAGGTATTCTTTGGAACCCTAAAAAAGTAAGTATGTCTGATTAAATGGCCTCTAAGTTTATCTTATCAGCTGCTTTCCATATTTTAGGAACCAGAATCAGAGACTTCATATCCAATGTTTATGGTCCTTCATTAGTGAATCATAAGAGCTCTTTCCTAAATTCCATAAGGAATCTCAAAAATGAAGTAGGAGACAGATCCTGGATAATAGGGGGAGATTTCAATCTAATCAGAAACCTTGAAGAGAAACGAGGAGGTAGATGTTGTCTGCACCCCAGTAATGAGGAATTCTCCGATATAATTTAAAATTTGGCACTAATTGATATCAAAACTTCCAACGAAATTTACACATGGAATAATAAACAAGGAGGAGACAGAAGTATTGCTTGCAGATTAGACAGGTTTCTTATCTCCGAATCCATCATGTTGGGAGGTGGGGATCTGACTACTACTGTGTTACCTTCAGCAGGTTCGGATCACTGGCCTATATGCTTGGAATGGCATAGGATTGGAGAAAACCTAAGAAGGCCATTCAGGTTTGAACAGTTTGGCTTTTGTACCCTGACTTCTCTGACCAACTGTGGCAGTGGTGGCAGACCTGTGATCCGATTGCAGGAACTAAGATGTACCAATTCCAGCAAAATCTAAAATACCTTAAAGGAAAAATTAAAAAATGGAATAAGGACATCTTTGGAAATATCTTTCAAGGTAAGAAGCTTCTGGACCTAAAAATTCAAGCAGTACAAAAGGAGGTGATGGAATAGGGGTACTCTATAGAGTTGAAAACTCAGGAACAAAATCTTCTTCAGGAACTCAATCTTAAAGACCATCAGGAAGAACTCCTCTAGAAGCAAAAATCCCATAATCGATGGCTTAAAGAAGGTGAGCGCACTACCAAGTTCTTCCATAAGGTCACCATCCAACATCGGCATGGGAACAGAGTGTCAGACTCAAGAAGGAAGACGGAACCATAGTGGAAACTCAACCTGAGATAGAATAGACTCTAATTGATCATTTTGAAGACCTTCTTAATGAACCTATTATTAACAGGCAAGCTGAAAGAGAGAAAGTTCTAGGCCATATCCCAAGTTTAGTAACAGAGGATCATAACAAACTTCTTATGGGAACTATAAGAATGGAGGAATTGGATGATGCCATCAAGCAAATGGCGGATGACAAAGCCCCTGGGCCGGATGGTTTCACCACTAATTTTTTCCATGCTAGTTGGGATTGGTTAAAGGATGAAGTGCTAGCCATTGTAGAAGATTCCCGACGATCCAGAAACATTCTTAAAGCCTTGAATGCCACATTTCTCATGCTCATCCCCAAAGAGACAGGAATGGAGGATCCTGGAAAGTTCAGACCTATAGCTTTATCCAATGTAATCTATAAGATCATCTCGAAGGTAATTGCAAATCGGCTTCAACCTCTCCTTCCTTTAATTATCTCTCCTGAACAGGCGGGATTTTTGGAAGGATGTCAAATTATTGATGGCATCATTCTAGTTCATGAAGCAATTCACTCTCTCAAAACAGAGAAAATCCGGGGTATGCTCCTAAAACTTGATTTATCTAAAGCTTATGACAAACTTAATTGGAATTTCTTAGCAGAAATGTTAAAAGCCTTTGGTTTCAGTTCATCATGGATTGATTGGATTATGAGTTTGGTCTCTTCTCCCTTCTTCTCGATTCTGGTCAATGGCACCCCCTCTCAACCTTTCCCGGCTTCTCGTGGAATTCCGCAGGGGGACCCACTTTCCCCTTTCCTTTTCATTATTATGGCTGAAGGGCTAGGAAGAATTATACGGGCTGCTCAAGTGAAAAATGACATTCAGGGGTTCAAGCTGGGAGAAGGACTAATCCCTCAAACCCACCAGCAGTTTGTGGATGATGAGATGATGATGGGACCAACCTCGGTTCAGGAGGCCAAAAGCATCAAGGAAATTCTCAACACTTTTCTCAAGGGAAGTGGTCTTGAAATCAATAAGGAAAAATCTAAGTTATATTTTTTCAACACCCTTAGACTCCATCGTAGAAATATCCTTCATATTTTGGAATTCTCTGAAGGATCCCTTCCTTCGAAGTATATAGGGGCACCTTTATCTGAATCTAGCATTCGTCAAGTTTCCTGGATAGAGCTACTGGACAAACTTAAATCAAAACTTGAATTATGGACATTCCGGGCCTTGAAATTCCCTAGTTGTCTCATTCTAGTTAAATCAATTTTACAGGCCATGCCGGTCTATCTGTTCTCAGTGCTGGCAGCCCCCAATGCTATCTTGAAGAAAATCCAGAATCTACAGAGGAACTTTCTGTGGGGCGGCACCCTAGATCAGAGGAAATGGGCCTTGGTGAATTGGGAGACTCTCTGCACTCCGAAACGATTGGGGGGACTGAGCCTTCGGGACCTGATCTACATCAACAAAGTTTTAGGAGCTAAAATATGGTGGCGTTGGATTACCCACAAGGAGGAACCCTGGGAAAAAATCTTGCACAGGAAGTACGCCCCTAGATAGCCTCATCAGGAATTTATCAGATTCGGCGAAGATCAACCTGGTTCTATCATTTGGAAGTTGGCCCAGGAAAACCGGGACCTAGTAAAAAATCATAGCTTCTGGGAAGTAAGAGATGGAAACTCCGCATCTTTTCTGCATGATGCCTGACAACAATGTTCCAAACTCTCGGATGAGCATGACAATCAGGAGGTTGTCGCATTCTTATGAAGTAGCCCATGGGAGAAAGTAAAGGAATTTTGGGAAACAAGACATGAGGAACAACGTTTCAGACAATGGAAATCAATCCAATGGTGGAGAGCCTTTATCCCTGATGAAAATATGGACAATTTCTACGAGGAACTTACCAAATGCCAAATACCTTGCGCCACTGGACCGAATAAAATCAAATGGGGCTACACTAACACGGTTAACTTCAATATTGCAGAAGCGGTTGGCTACCTAAATGCTCATGACAGGTTACCCAAAGATGATAAATGGAAGAAAGTCTAGGAGATTAACCACTAGCCCAAAATAGCCACTTTTAGCTGGCTTCTTATTCATAGACAAATCCTGACATGGGATAACCTTCTCAAAAAAGGTTTTTTTGGACCGTCTCTATGCAATATGTGCACTTCCGAGAACAAAACCATTAACCATCTTCTAGAAAAATGTCCGGTGGCCTACTCTCTCTGGAACAAGGGGGAAGAAAGATTCAGGAAAACGTCTAGAGTCCCCGGCTGCCTGGACATGACGCTATTCAACTGGCAGACATCACCCTTCAAAAATGAATATCTTAACAGAATATGGGAATTGTTTCCTGGTTTCGTGGTTTGGGAGATTTGGAAGGAAAGGAACTAGAGAAGTTTTGAAGCAAAACAAAGAAGCCCAGAAATCATCTAGAAGACTCTCAAAAAGAACATTAAGGAAGCTCTAAATTCCAAAACCCCATCTCTGGAAAGTGGTAATACAGACCCTGACGAAAGAATGATTTTGAATGACTGGGGTATCTATAACATACCTAATGGCAATGCTGAAATGCATAAAAGCAGAGCAACTCCTTCCAGCCCGGACTTCTAGCAACCTCCTCCAGAAAACACATGGAAGCTCAACTTTGATGAAGCCGCTAAAGGTAACCCGGGACCTACGGGATATGGTGGAGCCATTAGAAATGCCCAGGACCTGGTTGTAGGCGTTCTTTAGGGAAACTTGGGAGAAACCACTAACAACGTTGTTGAACTCGAAGGCATGGTAAGTGGCATCAAATGGGCCATTGGCAAAAGCTGGGTTCCTCTCATGGTGGACAGGGATTCCAATATCCTGATTTCCATTGCGAGCCGTATCCAAAGAGGTGTGGCGATATCCAAGGTTTCTCTAAACTGGAGATGGGAAGGCAAGCTGATGGAGCTCCAAACCATTCTCAGCACCTCTCCGGCCATCAACTTCATGCATGTCTGGCATAAAGGAAATAAGCTAGCTGATGAACTGGCTAACTTAGGGGTTAAGGGAAATGCAACTTTCAAAGATGGCACCTTGCTCGAGATGGAAGATCACACGGCACATGATAGATGTAAATTGATCGCAACCGTTGATATTAAAGCTAAAAACCATACCAGCTGGCTGAAGTACCACGAATCACATGGACTCGGGTTTGCAAGGACAAATGTGGAAGGTAATGAGATGCATGTCAATCTCGAGTTCATATCATGATGCAACATACCCAGATCATGTCCTTTCATCTTAAGGGAGAAAAGGTGGCGGAATGTCGAGCATCTTTTATCATGTATATCAGGTCTTGTCGTGGGTTATCACCCAAGAACTCGAAGTATTTGTGTAATCATTCAAGCATGAGTAAGGGAGGTCATGAAGCGAATAGTGACGGAGGTAGCTATTACTCCAGCCATGATGAAATGAAGGTTAGCAACAATCTTTGCAGGTTCATCATATTTCGTGAAGGTAAGATCAGATGCCAGTACAGAATGTTTTATTTGCGCAATTATGAGAATTTATGGTAGGGTTTTCTTCCCAACCCTAACCAAAAGATCAAAGGCTATAAATCTTTCACGGATTACAACAAGAAGAGTCACAATTCGCATAATAACTGCCTTTATGTGCTTGCAAATAGTAGTTTGGAGGGTGTCGGTCAGACTATTCGATCACACAGATTAGTCAGTGTCTCGCTGGTGCCCGATTCCAACTCTCTACAAATTATGCATCCTCGGATCAGAATGAGAAGCAGTCGAGGAGGCAACAGAAATTCAGGGGATAGGGGGAGACATCAAGACGAAGCCTCCTCTTCACATTCCTCTCCCCACCTAAATGCTAATCCCCAACGTTTCAACTGGGCCAACTTTTATCAGGAGGAAACACCGACGGATATTGGCAACCAGTTAGCTTTCATGGAGGTAGCGTTGCTAGATGAAGTGTAGTCACGACTCAGTCACTAGATTCCGGCGAGTCCCTTCTGGGCCTGCCGAATGCTCCTGGCACGGGAACTTCAGATCAGAGAGAACATTTCACGGAATATGAAAGAGTTCATTGCAAGCATGAAAGAAAATCAGCAAATTGACAGGGAGAACACCAAGACCTTGGAAGCTCTGATGGAAGACTTCAGCATTCATCCCCCGCAGGAGGCCAGTCAGGGAGTCCTTGAGACTTCTAGCCATGAGTAATAGGTTGGTCAGCTTCCTGGTCTTTTCGTGTTTTTTGTCTAGGTTGGTTCTTATGGTTCTTAGGCTGGTGTGGCTCGTCTTAGTCTGGACCTTTCGGCTCCCTGAATAGCTCGGTCTAGTATTTCTCTGTCACCTTTTTGGTATGCTTCGTTATCTTGTAATGCTGCTTCGAACAATATGGGTTATCGACCCTTGGAGGTCTCTGGTGACAATTGATTATCTTTGTAATCTGTATATTTGGTTCAAGACTTTGTTTTAGGAGGTATTTTGGGTCCCCACTCTACCCACAAGGATGGGTTTTTGCAGGTCTATTCTTGGGCGGGCCTTTGTAATTTGATGTAATCTCTGTACTCTACTTTTCTAATAAAATGTTTCTATCTCTTACCTACAAAAAAAAATCGTTTTGTTGCTGGAAATTTAAATAAATGGACTGTGCAGGTCAAATAATCAAATGAGCTATTGATATGAGACATGTTTCAAAAATTTATTTAAATACAAAGTTGCATAATATTTATCAATACATCGTCGGTTTGAGTAACCTATGCCGAGTCAATTCCCAATAATATTCTCCATCGCTGACCATCTGGCACGACGGTAAACCGTACGAAGCAGAGGAAACTCCATATAAAATAATACGAACGTTCATGTGGTGATTAGGTTTAGAATCCCATATAGTTGGAGTATGCAATTCCACAAAATTTATTTTAGAAACGGAATCTTCTAGCGAGCATTCTAAACGGAATCTTGTAGCTAGCATTCTAAAATGGCACAATAATCAATGTCCCAGGTATTTAGGAGAATCATATAGTGGACGACCTGTAAAAGTGGGGTTGGTAATATCAGTATTCTATGAAATCTCCACTACCAATGTAGGAGTATTATTTAGTAGACTCAAACGGCAGCACGAACGGACAAAGAAAAAAGAATACCATGCCCAGAAACGGATGTGACATGCATATGAGAAAAATAATAAAATATCATGTCCACTGCCCAACAACGTCGTATAACACTGAGGATGGCGGCGCTAGCTGCCATTGTCGGTGCATTTTGTCTTCATCTACATGGCCCAGGCCCCAGATCTACCACACAAAACAAAAAGCAAAAAGCTTCACCGTCAGGCCTGGAATTTGACGAACAAAAAGCTTCACGAATCACCGCTGGCATTGGCGACGCCCGGCATTTTGTCTTCCTCTACATAGACTCGGCTACACCAAAAACAGCTATCTAATAGGTCTTAATTAGGAGAGGCTACTTTTATATTAATTAATAATTAATTGTTTTTAACTATGGGAACAGCAATCTCCAAAGGGTATATTCAACCGCCAGCAAGTCAAATATACCCTACAAATCTGGCTTTTAAATCTTCTTTTTATTCTCTTCTTATTTAGTTTATTTATTTTCTATTTTTATTTAAATTTCATTTTAATTTCATGTTCTATTTGTCCTTCTTACTTCTTTTGTTTACCTTAGTTCTTTACCTAAAGAGATAAAGACCCCTCATTCATCTATTAGTCCCCATAGCACAAGCATACTTTTAAAACATAGTTTAAAAAGCGAACCAAATAATTAGCACTATCAACTAGAAGGTTCCATTGTTTAAAATACTTAACCATGTACAAGGGTTAGCATTCTAGGGTATTACATCCCCTCTCCATTGAAACAACATTGTCCATGGTGTTACCAAAACTTCCCAGCTCAATCATGGATTAGAGATGAGTATGCATCTCGCATTTTTTCCTCCGAGGTGGCTTCCTTATGATCACAGTGATTCAATTGTACTTTTACATGAGCGATGGCCCTATTCCGGAGCATAACTTCCTTCCTATCCAAGATGCACAATGGTTTTTTCTAGAATTAGCCTTCTAGTTGCACTTGTATCACACGCCAATCCACGACATTCTTAGTATCATGTATATTTTTTTTTAATAGTGATACATGAAACAAATTATGCACTTTAATATTAGCTGGCAGAGCTAACTGATAGAAAACAGGTCCCACTCTAGCTAGGATCTCAAATGGTCCACAGTATCATGAAGCAAGTTTAGAGAATCTTCCTTGATTTAGTGAGCTTATTTTCTATTTTACTTTAAGGTAGACGTGATCTCCTACTTCAAATTCCAATGGCCTTCTACTTAGTTCTACATAACTTTTTTGGTAGCCATGTGCCATTTTTAGGTTCTTCCTAACCATTTTCAAAATTTGTTCTAATTATTTTAACATGTCGAGGAAAAGCATAATTCTATCCACTAAGTTGTCCAAAGTGACAAGAGTATGGAACTTCCTACCATACATAATTTTGAAAGGGCTCATCTTTGTTGACATCTAGTTTCCATTATTGTAGACAAACTCTGCTAGGTGTAGATAATTTTCCCACTTTTTAGGATCATCCATTATGTACATCGAGAGTATATATTCTAGAATATGCTTCATTCTCTCAGTCTGACAATCAGTCCCAGGGTGGTAGGAAGTACTCACGTTCAGCTGAGTGTCCATACCTACAAAAAAATCCTTCCAAAATTTCGATGTGAACTTTGCATCTCTATTTGAAACAATGTGTTTAGGAATCCCATGCAACTAGAAGATCTCCTTTAAGAATATTTCTACAATATTGATAGCCTTAAAAGTTGATTTGACTGGGACAAAGTGAGTAGCCTTTCTTAGTTTGTTCACAACAACCATAATCGAATTGTGTCGAGTCTGGGATTTTGGAAATCTATGATGAAATCCATGGATATCATTTCCCATTTGCATTCTAGAATAGGTAAATACTCCAACAGGATTGTGTTCCACATTTACTTCCTAGCATTCCAAATAGTGAGCGATATATTCAATGATCTCATGTTTCATTTGGCACTAAAAGTATTTTTTCCTTATTGTGTTGATCATTTTATGGCATCTCGGATGTCCAAAATATGGTTGTTTATAGAACTCATCCATGATAATTTCCTTCACCTCTATCATATTGGGAACATCCAAATTTCCTTTGTATTTAAGTAATCCATCATTAGAGACACTAAAGTTTTCCTATTGTACTGAGTGTGGGATTTTGGAAATCCATGATGAAATACATGGATATCGTTTCCCATTTTCATTCTAGAATAGGTAGATACTGCAACAAGACGATGGGATGCTTGTATTCCATGTCTAATTCATGGCATTCCAAACAACAAGTGATATATTCAATGATCTCATATTTCATTTGGGGCCAAAAGTATTGTTTCCTTATTGTGTTGATCATTTTATGGTATCCCAGATGTCCATAATATGGTTGTTTATCGAGCTCATCCATGCTCATTTTCTTCAACTCTAGCATATTGGGAATGTATACATTTCCTTTGCATGTAAGTAATCCATCATTGGTGACACTAAATTTTTCCTATTTTTTTTTTGCCTCCTCCATTTGAAATCCTGATCAGATCCTCTAGTGCTTCTTGTTCATAGGAAACTCTTATCTTTCCTTTGAGATCAATCTCAACAATACTTATACTTGTTGAGTCTAGTACTTGAACACTCCTAATATGAGAATCATCGACGTTGTTTTCCTTTCCTTTAATGTGCCTTATTTCGAAGTCATATTCACTTAGAAAGGACAACCATCTTACATGTCGAAAATTTAGGTTCTGTTGGTTGAACAGATACTTCAACCCAATTTTATTTGTCTTTAGCATAAATCTCTTCCCCATTAGGTGATGTCTCCACATTTCAGTGCGTGAATATTGTTTCCAGCACTAAGTCATGGGTTGCAAGGTTCCTTCCATGGTCATTAAGCTTTCTTGACCCATAGAAAATCACATGATCGTTTTACATTGGTACTCCACATAAGCCTTCCTTATAGGCATTTGTTTAAATGACAAAATATCCATAAGGATATACAAATTTTAAGATGGGAACATTATTTAGCAGTTGTGTCATCTCCTAAATACTCACCTCACATTTCTCTGACGAAACAAATTTGACTTTCTTTTGCTGCAAGGAAATTATGGTATGAGCAATATTTGAGAAGTCTTTAATAGATCTATGGTAATAACAGGCTAGTCGTATAAATAACGGAATATCTACCATGTTTTTTGGGGTACGCCATTCCATAATGGATCTAATTTTATCCGGGTCCATTGAAACCCCTTTCTCTAAAATTACCTACCGCATGTACTGAATTTGTTCTCAAAAGGAATCACACTAACTAAAATTCACGTAACGTTGGTGCTCCCACAGGATATGTAGGAATATTCTTAGATGTTATTTATGTTCTTCCCCTGCCCTTGAATATATGAGGATGTCATATATGAATACTAACACAAATTTATCAAGGTACTGACTGAAAATACTATTCATGAGGCAGATGAATGTAGTAGGTGCATTGGTGATGTCAAAAGGAACCACCAAAAAATCAATGTCCATATCAAGTCCTAAAGGAAGCTTTATGAATATCTTGGTCTCTGATCCAAATATGGTGATATCTAGAGCTTAAATCAATCCTAGAGAACACCTTTTTCCCTTGGAATTAATCAAATAGATCACCAATTATAGGTAGAGGATACTTGTTATTTATAGTTACCTTGTTCAACTATCAGTAATTGATGAGCAATATTGAGGTTCCATCCTTTGTCCAAAAAAATAGAACTGGAGCTTCCCATGGAGAAACAATAGGTTTGATGTACTCCTTTTCCAACAAATCTTGTAGCTACAGTTTAAGTTCTACTAATCCTAGGGTTCTCATTTGACATGGTGCCTTTGATATAGGTAGCACTCCTAATACCAATTCAATAGCGAATTCCAGGTCTTTCTTAGGAGGCAATCTAGGTACTTCTTTCGGAAACACATCTCAAAATTCCATCAATACAATATAGTATTCTAGCTGAGCTCCATTCGCTTTTGCAAAAATATGTAACCTATACAACATATAACTTACATCCTTTCCATGCACTACACTTTAATTGCAAGGAAGAGATATGCCTCACAGGTAGCTTACAAGGTATGTCATTTATAGTTTTGATATTTCCCTTCTTTCCTTCATAAGTGAACTTCTTCGTGTAGTAATTTAGATAACTTGGTGTTTTAATAACCACTCCATCTCTATGAGCATATTATAGAATCCCAATGGTAAAATATTCATGTTTTCCACTAGCATCATTACATCTAGTTCGAAGATACTATCTTTTACAATTTCATAAACCTTCTTTATTGTCACTGTGGCTAGCTAAACTAGCCAGGCCTGCTAAATTTTCTTTTCTGCAACATACATTGGTCAACAATTCTATATAGAAAACATAACTTTTACAAGAGCATGGACCAATGAGGATGGAAATGGATTTATCATAAATTTTACCTTCCACTTCCACAATCAACTACTGATGTTCAACCTCTCAGTTGTTGAAAGCTTAAAAAATATTTGGAACTCTGGTCATGTCATTTACTGTAGTAGCTTCTTGCAGATTATGAATGGTCTTACTAATGTTACCATTATGGAGGTAGTTCACTTGTTCGTGGTTTTCACCGTAGCCCCAACATTGAAGAGGTTCAGTTTTAGCCCCTTCTAGTTTCCTTCCTTTAGTTCCACCAAGATTATTTATTCTCTAAGCAAGAACAACCCATCGCAATTTATTTTTACCAAAAGCACTACTCTTTTGAAATAACTTTGTTTGATATCTGATAGTAGAGGGTTTAAACCCCTTCTTTCATTGTTCATATTTTTCTCTTTTCTTATCCTGTAGACTTTGTTGGTTCTCGGCTATGTGATGGATCTGCTCATAGTAGAGACGTTCCTTGTGAAAGGTATCCTCCATGCCTTTGGGACAATCAATCTCTATTCTTTGTCGGAATTGTCAAGGTAGACAAATCAAGAATTGTTGGATTTTAACTTTTTCCTCTTTAATGTGGGGAACATAGCACAATAATTCTAGGAATTTTCTACTCACATCCTCCATATTCAATTGTCCCATCTTGAGTTCATGGAACTATTTTATTGTCCTGTCATAAAACCTTTATGACAGATATTTATTTCAAAAGGATTCCTTGAATTCCTTTCACTCAATATCCTTTTCCTTGAGATTTTTAGTACTTTTAACATCTTTCCACCAGATAGATTCTTGTTACACCAAAATCTCATCATCATGAGTTGTGTGTCCTTCATTTGTCGTGAATCCTAAAGCACTTAATCCAAATTGATTGAAGGAAGATTTTTGGTTATCCTTTTTCCCTTTGTTGTCACCTTGACGCACATTTCACGTTGACCAAGTGCGTAAGACTCTTGCTGATGTGCTATGCACATTGACAAAGCGCATCAATGACACCTTTCTCTTTTGGACAAGGTGCATCACTCCTCAAAGACGCATATTTCCTATGGAAAATGTGTGGCACTGTCAGTTTAAAAGGAAGAAGAGAAGCTTCGAGCGACTTATGGAACCCATGGCTTCGTGTAGGTTTATCCCTATGAACTAGGAGAGGTGGCACTCAATCCACTTACCTTTTAGGATGATCCCTTGAGCTTCTCCCACAAATACTCAACCTCTTCTATCCATTTAGGCCTATATATGCAAGCCCTCTCTTCATAGTTAGGAAGGAAACAGATAGAGTACCTAAACGATGGACAAATTCTGCTGGAGTTTATCCCCTTTCATCCATTAGGAGAAAAAGATTGGATATTTGAGATTAGGACCATTTGGAAGAAGTTGAAACGTCAAAGATTGGTTGTAATCTATCTCTATGTATTTCTTTCATTTATAGTAATACATATTTTTCCCATAAAGTCTTGTTGTATTAATATCTTTAGACTTAGTTTCTTTGACTACTAGCTTAGACTAATATATATTGCATATTATTGGTAATTGTATGTTTCCACTTGTTTGTGCATTGTCTTGCAACTGAAGATCAGGTGGTACATCGAACAAGAAATGATCACTACAATCACAAGGTAAACCATTCCTCCATACCTTTTTTCAATTTGGTTAATCTAGGAAAGATTTATGCATTATGTACTATTTTTTCTACATCCGAACCATTCAGACTAGGGAGATTGGTTAGTGTCTGCACTAATGAATTGTGTGTAAACAAAATTGGCAATCATACTGGAATACGTCCCATAGTCTTTGATTTGTGTGGATTATGATTTCTATTTTCCTATTTTTCCTCTAATAGCCTCTAAATTGCCTCCTCTTGGATCTATTTCTTAGAGGATTACTGGGTGATCGAGTCTCTAATTAGGATATTTAGCTCAACCATTTACCTTTTTTTCTTGGTATTTTTTATTTTTTTCAAAGTTAGGTATCGCCCGATGCACCTGTGTAGTTTTATACCCGTGTCACTGTAATTATGACATGGGTTTCCTTAAACGTCACTGGTCTTGCAATGCCATGGTGTATACCTCCACAATGCGTAACCCTACAAAGCTTAGTGCATAGGGTCAAAAATCCCACAAAATTGGTTTTTTCATGATTTTCTGAAGGTCGGTGTCTCACTCATTGCACCCGTAGTACTTCTCAGGTTCAATGTGCTTCTTGCTTGGCTTATTTCAGAATTTGGAGCTTGATTTGAGTCCTAGTTAGTCAAGCATCTATTTCTCCAATCGTGGGTAATTTCAATCCCTCGCGATTGCAACCAATTTTGTGACTCCTTTCAGTATCTTTGATTTGTTTTCTCTGATTTATAAGTCTTCCAAAAAACTAGGTTGTTGTGATTCTTGAGCAATTTGGTGTGAATTTTTTGTTGTATTACGTTTTTGGGTGATTGAATTCTTGAGAAATTTTGGTTCTTTAAATCTTGTTGCAGTAAGTAGTCTCTAGTATTTTGAATCAAAATTAAAGAAGTGATATCATTCTTAGATTTGTTAAGTGCATTAGTTTGGAAAATAAAAAATTATTTACTCTTTTCATTTTGAATAGATTGCTTGAAACAATTGAGAAGAGTTTCTTATTATTTGGATAGTTGTTTAAGAAACTTTGGAAAAGATGAAGAGTTCAATGCTTACTTTTCCTTGGTTTTGAAAAGTTCATTTTCATCTCGTTGAAAATATTACTAGAAGTATTGAAAAAGCTAGTGAATGCTCTTATATTTTTTATTTTCCTTTTACCTCTTTAATTCTTTGATTTCAAATTGGAGTATTGCCATAAAAAAAAAAGGAGTTCATCTTTTCATTTTTGCTCATAGATCTAGTTTAGATGAAAAGAAAAAAGAAAAAATATTTTTAGTTTGGTATGTTATTTTTGTTTTGTTGGATTAAATGAAAGAGTGTTTGTAGTCTTTTGGTTTGATTGGAAAAATAAAGTCTCGCAGCCTCCCATCTCCACATACTTGACTGTGTTTAATCTCCTGCACACCGTCAAGGTGAAGTTTTAATAATATGAGAATAAAATATAATAAGGAAATAGAAACCTACAAAACTGATTACCAAGACCAAAGGTAGAATGAGCAACTTACCTGGAGAATCGGGTGCAAAGGGGAAATCTTGATTGGGATTATGTTTCAAAAAAGGTGTCTCCATAGGGTCAAGAGGTCATAACGTAACATACGACTGAAGGGTAAACTTAACTTAGTCATTGATAGAGAGACCTATAACCCAAAAAGAGACATTGAAAAGATGTAATCAATATTCACCATCCTTTGTCTTTCAATATTTCTACAGAATCAGCAAGTTGGACACTGAATTAGTGGTCCCCAATTCAATTTAGCAGGGGTATGAATAATTCTCTCTATTTTCTGGAAAAAACCTCTGCAAGTTTCTATCACGGTCATGTGTAATCGATTGTTATTCATGAGGAATCTTTGTGGTCTATTCTGATTTTATTTAAAAAGTTATGTAGGTCTTCTTATGCTCTCTATATTTTTCCCTTTCTTGAGTAACTTTCCACGCATAAATCAATTGGGCATGATTGTATTCAATGACATGTGCTGGAGATCTGCTCAAATTGAAGTAGTTCGCACAATACTTACATTCCATGCAGCTCATCCACGAAGCTGTCTAATCACGAAGCTGTCTAATCATTCAAAAAGTTGAGTTTCCATCAATTTAGAACTTCAATCCAATCTTTTATATTGTGGGTTAGAATGGGATCACCCTACTATACACAAAATTTAAATATAATCGAATTCTATCAATCCAAAAGATACTTTTACTATTGAATAACTTACACAGGTGTGAGTGTTTTTTTGGTTTGAGACTCACCAGTCTTGGCTTGAGACTCGCAAGTTTACGGAGTGTAAAGTCTACTAGGAAGGTTTCAGGTGAGTACTCAGCCTATTCATGACGATTCACGAGTCTTGGCCGAGTGAAGCAACACTGATTTACATTAAACATTTTTTCCATTTCAAGTCCTTCGAACTACTAACTCAATCCAAACAGTTATTTCCTATAGTAATGAATCATGGATATAATTCGGAACCATCAGAAGGGTTTGGATAGTTTAAACCACGTTTCTGGTCTATTCATTCTTAACCTATGAAATATTTTCCACTCGTATTTATATTCTACTATGAAATTTAACTTCAGAGGATAAAAACCTAAAGTGGTTAAACACATTTCGAGCCTGTTTCAGAAGATCTAAACAAGAGCTCGGAAATCCTCATACCGAAAAATTTGAGACATTGAGTTTTTATCCTTTTTTATGAGGTGGAGATATCTCTTTATAGCGTATAGGTCATCTTCGGTTTATATCTACTCCTGCACTTGTACTGTCTTTGCAATATTATGTTGTTGGATCGGCTGTAGCATCAATGACTGCATCTATAATATCTGATACTGAAGCTACTACATCACACTTTTGATCAGTCAACTCCAACTATTCCTATTGATTACCAAATTAAGAATCCTGATTATCTGTAACTGAACCACTAAGAATATAATGTTCATCCATATCCTGAACATCATAATATCGATCACTAGCATCACGAGTATCAGAATATTAATCTCGATCTGGTAGACACATCAACAACTGCTACTTCAATTGCTTCTGGTCCATCAACTAGTACTAGTGGACATGCTACTACTAGCTATGATATGATCTTTGGATTTATGAATAGCATAATATATATAAGCCATTGTCTCAACTAGCTAGTACACCAATTTTCCTTCTTAAAAAAGCTTATAAGTCTTATGGCATGCATTGTACAAAGAATTACACTGGTTCTTTTGAGGTATTCCAAAAATTATATCAATACAATCCAGGGATGAAACATCACACTCGACGGTGTCCTGAAATGGCCCAATGAATAAGGTCAAAGTGGAATGCTTGTTGACCAACAAACATGGACATCTTTTTGTACCCAGTCAGGAGAAGGGTGTATAATTTTAGGTAGTTTAAGGAAATTAACAAGATCTTGGGTGACTAATTTCTTCTAACTGCCATTATCTATGATCATAGTAGCGATTTGGTCTTTTATATAGTAGTTGTGGGTCAAGAGGAGGTCAGCAGGGAGCTTTGCAGAGTCTTTAGACATTATCAGTAAAGAGAGAATGAAAGAGGTATATTCGGAAGGTAATTGACCTCAGACGCCATAGGATCGGCTGATGACAATGAGATATCACCATAATCGAAATACTATGGCTCAACATAGATAGCTTTAGTGACATTTTGGTGTTGGAGGACGTGCCAGCAATTGGTAGAGGAATGTGGAGGGGGTTTCATTAAAATGGCACCCACATTCAAATTGGGGAAGAGGGTCAATCTAGTAGAGGACGCAGATGCTTTCTGGGATGATGGGGAGGTAGTACACATAGGATGATGAGAGTTGAGTTTTGTAAAGATTTCACAGTTAGTGAAGTTTTCCACACAGTTTTTGGAGTAAACCTGCATTAATATTTTTAGCATAATTACGTAATGGAAAACAAAAACGCAAAAAAGGATCGATCCTTTCACTAGCATGGCCAGTCAATGAATCGTGGATATAGCTTGGAACCATCGACAGAGTTATAGATTTTAAACCAATTCAGTGGTCTCTCTAGTACTGAAGTAAGGGGAAATAGGATTTTCACTGTACATAGGTTTGTGCAAAGTGATGAGAAATCTATTCTTCATTCATTCATGCTATGATCAAGCTCTATGAATTGATTGATTCTGAAACTTTTAGTTCAAACTAACATGGAGAAACTCAGTTTACATCTTTCCTAGTCAGAATACCTTGTATGTTCAACTTTTCCCCTAGTTTCTAGAATCACTAGAGTTTAACAATTAAATTCAGTTAGATGGTCTAAAAATATCATCGTAGTAATTTAAAAGAAAAATTACTTTTCACATTCATAATTTCATCCAAGATTTAAATTCAAATAGATTCCAGGACATTAAAGTACAGAAAGCAAATGCGTACTCTTATCGTGGCACATTTTGCAACTAGAGTTTGAATTAAAATCAAACAAACTGATTTGCACCCACTTTAAATTCCTCTTAGATTTACAAAAACTCAATATTAACTAAATAAAATACCTTATGAAGTTCTCAAAAACGATGCAACTTAACTGATTATGAAAACTAGGGTTTTACTCTATAGACCAAACACACCGAACCTTGAATATACTCCAAATAGTAAAATACTCAACATATCTTGGATCTGTACTGGATTCCTCCTAAAAGCCACATATTTTCTCAGATCTATACATAACTGTGACATTAAAGAGAGGAGGGCATCCTCACCTTTGTGAGCAGAGGCTCCTCCATGGCAATGATTAGGGCTTCGTCTGTGGGGGCTATGGACCAAAGAAAAGAAGCATGGACGCTTTAGGGTTGAGCGGTTGCTGAAAGTGCCATATCCTTGCCTCTAAATTTTTCTTAATCCATTTGATTTTTTTTTGAAATATTAAAAATTATATTATATTAATATATATTATATAGTATATTAATATACTAACTATATAATCTTATACCATATATATTATATATCAACTATATTATATATAATATAATATTGATCAACTATTTACGTGAAGTGACATTTGGTTTGTTCTAAGTGATTATGAGCCTCTTTAATTTAATATTTTTTAACAGCGCATGTGGATTTATATAATGATGCTATTAATATATTAGAAAAAAATTGTCTATTAAAAACCCTGGGCTTAATTTCTTATAAAACATAATTTATATACTTGCTTTTCACCAAGTCGCTATGGAAGATCCATCGTTTTACCAAGCAACCCTTGGAGAACCCGGAGTCTGCCAACTATATATTGAATATAAGAAGAACTATGGAAAGAAAATTCCTAATTTACATATAGAAATTACTTTTCCCTCTTAAATTTGTTAATATTATTATATTAAAAAGTTATTATATTATTATTATATATTATATATAATAACTTTATTTTATTAATAATTTTAGTCATTTTTATTTATGTGATTAGTAATTTAGTTATATTTTTATCTAATAACTAAATTAGTCATTTGTTTAGATATTTTTAGTTGTATTATTTTAATTTAATTATTTTTAACTTAAAAACAATCAAATGACTAAATTTTTAGTCAAGTAGCCATTTATCTCATTTTTTTACTAATGATGATTATCCTCCCCTCGAATTGCTTGATATCTCATGTATACAATCTATCTATGCATGTCACTATGCGCATGAGTAGCCATGACTCAACCAAGATTCGATAGGGTTAAATGTATATAAATAAAATTTTGTCTTACCTCTATGAATTTCCTCGATCTAGTCAACTTTAATCCTCTTTGCATATCATCTGATAGTGTGAACGCATATCTAAAAGCTTCCCTTTGCATGGTAGGGTAAGGCGATTTGTTTGCAATTTATAGATCTGCATTCAAGCATGGGTCTACCAATCACATAATAGCTTACTGATAGGTGTGTGTGCCTACATTTGGATAGCATGTAGATAGGCAAGGCACACTTTGGTTGTAAGCTCATGCATATAGATAATATTATATTCATTTCCAATTTGGACATTAACAATGATAAGAATATACTTGAATGCTTGCATCCAAACCAACTTTCTCTTCATTTATGTTTTGTTCCAAGTTGAGAGGAAACTCTCCATATATTAATATCATTAATTTCAGATCACGTCATTCAATATGATATTAATTACTAGAACATAATTCATATCAACTCAAGAATTACTTATTTTCATCTTTACATATCACAATACTCATACCACAATATTTATAGGAAATTATATCTTAGTTTGATACTATTTGTTTACTACTTTCATCCTAGATTTACATAAGACTAGGTCACACCTTCTAGATCTGCTATACAACGAGGTATTACTTAGATAAAAAATTATTACATAAAGCCATATAGAAAGAACATGTATTTCAAATTTGGTTCTCTATATAATCCATCAAATTTAAAACATATATGCATGAATTAACCATCATATCATTAGCATATATAAAGTTCAAAATTCATAACACTTAAGGACACAAAGATCTAGGGTGAAAGGAACTCATATGTTCCGAGTGCCATTTATTATTATGCAACTGCTATGGGGATTTCCTCAGTCCACCCAACTATAGATCTATAAGAAAATTCAGTCTTAGTTTCTTCACAGTCACCCCAAGCCAAATCCTAGTCTCTCTAGGTCTATTTTCAGGATTCTTACAGTTTTAGGTTCGTTTTAATTTGGAGATTTTCATTCTATCTTAGGGTCTGTAGCTTATCAAAGATTAGCTTACAAGTGTCTGTGGTTCAATCCAAGTAGTACTCCTTCCAACCAATAGCTAGTACTCCAACCTATATAGACAATATTGTTTCTAGCTAGAAACAAGTACTCTGTCCTATATAGAAAATACTATTGTTAGTAGTACCCATGTAGTCCTCGTACACTAGTACAAAGCACCTTAGTGCTCGGAGATTTTCAACCATGGATGGACTTAGTTCTTGGACATATGCAAGCAGATACCAGAGTCTAGCTCTCTCTCCTTCAACTTCCACCTTTCTGTTCATTATAGATTCATAATTCTTTTACTCTTCCATTAAGTTTAGTTCTATGATCATCATTCATTTCAGGATTCTCTTTTCTTTGGTTCTTCATATTTATGTCTTTGACGTGTATTCCTCTTCTTCCACCATGAGAATTAACCCCCTCGTATTATTTTTCCCTTCTTTTGTAGAAGAGGAATTTACTATTTTTAGTCAATTTCTTAGGTGATGCCACCAATGTAGGAATTACAATTCTAGATGAGTCTCTTCAACTTATTTTTATTCTCTTCTTATTCTCTTTATTTATTTTCTATTTTTATTTAGATTCCAATTTAATTTCTTTACATGTTTATCCTTCTTAATTCTTTTTGTTTACCTTAGTTCTTTCTTTAAAGAGATAAAGACCCTTGATGCATCTATTAGTCCCCACAACAAAAGAATATTTTAACATAGTTTAATAAAAAAATCAAATACATAGCACTATAAACTAGAAGGTTTCATTTTTTACAATACTTATCCATGTACTTATACCTGAGCGATGTCCCCATTCAGGAGAACAAATTCCTTCCTATATAGTATGCATAATGGTTCTTTCTAGAATTCGCCTTCTGGTTGCACCTGTATCACATGCAAACCCACAACATTCTTAGTATAATGTATATTTTTTTTAATAATGATAGATGAAACACATTGTGCACTTTAATATTCGCTGGTAGAGCTAATTGATAGGAAACAGGTCCCACTCTAGCTAGGATCTCAAATGGCCCACAGTATCATGGAGCAAGTTTAGAGCATCTTCCTTGATTAAGTGACCTTATTTTTTATTTTACTTTAAGGTTGACATGATCTCCTACTTCAAATTCCAGTGGCCTTCTACAATTAGTTCTACATAACGTTTTTGGTAGCCATGTGCCATTTTTAGGTTCTTCCTAGCATTTTTAACAATTTGTTCCAATTATTTTAACATGTTGAGGCAAAGCATAATTATGTCCACTAGGTTTTCCCAAGTGACAGGAGTATGGAATTTCCTACCATACATTTGAAAGTGCTCATATTTGTTGACATCTGGTGTCCATTATTGTAGGCAAACTCTGCCAGGTGTAGATAGTTTTACCACTTTTGAGGATCATCCATTATGTACATCTAGAGCATATCTTCTAGAATCTGATTCGTTCTCTCAGTTTGTCCATTGGTCCAAGGGTGGTAGGAAGTACTCATGTTTAGCTGAGTGTCCATACCTACAAACAAAACCTTCCAAAAGTTCAATGCGAACTTTGCATATCTATTTGAAATGATGTGTTTAGGAATCCCATGCAACTAGAAGATCTCCTTTAAGAATATTTCTACAATATTGATAGCCTCAAAAGTTGATTTTACTGGGACAAAGTGAGCAACCTTACTCAGTTTTTTCACAACAACCATACTCAAATTGTGCTGAGTTTGGGATTTTGGAAATCCATAATGAAATCCGTGGATATAATTTCCCACTTGCATTCTAGAATAGGTAAATACTACAACAAGCCAACATTATGCTTGTGTTCCACCTTTACTTCCTGGAATTCCAAACAACAAGCAATATATTCAATGATCTCATATTTCATTTGGGGCCAAAACTATTATTTTTCTATTGTGTTGATCATTTTATGGTATCCCAGATGTACAGAATATTGTTGTTTATGGAACTCATCCATGAGCATTTCCTTCAACTCTACAATATTGGGAATGTAAAAATTTCCTTTGTATGTAAGTAATAAAACATTGCTGACACTAAATTTTCCTATTGTTGTTTTGTCTTCTCTGTTTGAAATACTCACCAGATCCTCTCATCATACTCATCTTGTTCATGGGAATCTCTTATCTTTCCTTTGAGATCATTTTCAACAGTATTGATACTTGTGACGTCCCCACACCTCCAAGGTGGCCTTCAAAGGTCGTGAGAGACACCACTCTGATTCTTTTCTTTTTCTTTTTCTTTTTACACATAGCCGCAAAGGGATTAGATCTGCCATCCTCCTTTCCACATTCCATAATCCGCAATCCACATTATGGAATTCACAATGCGGACGTCCAATCGCAACCTTTCAGAAAAATTTCCTTTTCGGAATCCGCATCCTGTATTGTGGATCTCGGAATTGCAGAAGTACCATTACTCCGTCAACATATGTAATATCCCAACTTTTTGACTAACTATGTTATGATGTTATATTGGGATACGGCTACAGCATATGTGATTTATTATTGGGCATAAGCCGTAGCATGTTTTGATCTATGTTCTCATGAGTTGATATATATTGGGAAGGTACTTTCATTATTTCATTTTATTATATACTAGGTAGAAATCCCGAATGGGTAAACTTATGTTGTGATTCAGTTACAATTATGATATACTGAGATTTTTATGTTACCTTATACTGTGCAGAGTATGATTCACATGGATGATTATTTAGTGTGTTGAGCATGGACTCAGAAACACACGAATGACCTATATACTGGGCCTAAGCCCCGATGTACATTGAGTGTTGGGCATAAGCCCTGGAGCACTCCAAGCTTGAAATAAAATAAATACCAGATCTGAGGCCACTTAAATATCCTAGATGTGCCTCACAACCATATTCTAGCTCTAGTGTTGAGCGGAGGCTCTGGAATTGCACTAGCGTAACTCCCATGTGAGAGTGTTGAGTTAAAAGGCTCTGAAGAGCACTCGTGGTTACCAGATCTCAAGTGCTGAGTTGGGAGGACTCTGAATAGCAGTTATGTGTTTTATCACAAATTTTTGACTTGATTAAATAAATCTTATTATCATCAAATATTGCGGGAACTACCATGTTAAAATGAGGGAATCTGACATGGAAAGGGAGAGACTAGAGGTGCCTTACCAGCTTACCGAAACCGTCCAAAGAAGTGGACCCTTTCCTTAAAAAGAATTAAAAGAAGAAACATGTGAAACAAAATGCTTAAGGACCACAAAGATAAGTATTATTATTTAGGATTTTCAATATATAATATTGTTATTTAGTATATATATACTTATGCATCAGTGGGCTTCCACTTACTAATGATTATTTATTAATATTTAGATAGAATTGTAATTTTTATATTATTATTATTATAAAAAGATTAAAGATCAAAAACACTTTAGTAAAACAAAGTTGAGAAGTCCTAGTTCCAAAAATAATTAGCAGTTAAGTAAACAAATACTCTTTTATAATTTAAATTATTTTAAAGAAACCAGTGAATTCCAACAGTCCTAATTCAAGATTTGTCCTACTTAAGGAGGACAGACCCCAAAGTTTGGGGGATATTTTTCTTTTAGTATTATGATGTCAAGAGAAACTCTCTGTTCCAAGAAGTGAACCTCCCCACATAAATTTTCCAGATATGGACCAGCTACATATCTAAGGCCTCTACCTCTCAGTTTGCATGTCAGAACCAGCTCGGGGGGATTCATATTGAACCAGGAACGGTTGTAGAATCATGGTTGGGTGGAACGTGGTAGTCCCAAAGTCATCCATTCCAAGATCAATTATCAGGTCAGCTAAGGGTTCAACAGTTTTTCATTAACTAGTTGGCTGAGTGTGCAGGTCATTACAAGCAGGAGCAAGCTACAGGAATAAGCATGTATGAAAATCTTATAAGACCTTCAAACTAATTATTTTCTCTTCTGAATGATATGTTAAATAGTATTGTTCTCTATATCAGATATTAAATTCAAGATCTGCCCAGAATCCCAAGGCATTGCCTAGCAGGTCTAGCCAGCTAGCCTTTGCTAGTCAAATGCAATTTTAAACTTCTAAAGTTTGGGGATTGTGAAGCATTGTTTTAATTATTAAATTTAAGTTTTTATTTCATTCTTATCTGTCAATAATTTTTTTTGAGTTAAACTGTAGCATGTCCATCTAACTACTAAAATCGATTTTCTTTTAGTAGAAATGTTGGTCACTTTATTAAACAATTTAGAAACTAAGATACCCAAACTTAGCAAACATAGTCATTACATAAATCTGGTAGAAACGAGTCTGTAGGGTTTAACCCTGGCTTTTGTCTTCCTTTTTGTTTTATTTACATTTTTCTTTCCAAAGCAATTGCTCTCAGACCACGACGACGTTACACAGAAAACAAGACTGATATATATCCACTACCGATATAAATAGTTCTTTCTTTTTCTTTGTAGAAACCATACATCTACCACATTTAAAACGAAGACAATAGATAGGACAGAGATCGTTACATACTCATACACAATTTCTTTTCCAATGGAAAACATGCACCATAGTCAGCTATTGCTACCAATCATCACTCTAGCGCATCGAGGAAACATAGAACTCTTACAAACACACAGACCCTAGTATTCTATCAAAACAAGAATTAATGCCAATAATTATGCAGTACAAATAGATGGTGATTTAAAGTGCTGGAAAGTTACAAACGTAGATGCCTATGGAAAACAGAGGTCAAGGGTCAAATCCCATGGTCTTCTCATGCCCAAAACTTGTAAGTATTTTCCTACAGGATTCATTATTTCCAACCAAAAATAAAATGCTATGTATAGCCCTTAAAACCCTCTTCACACAAATGTCCATTCTACCAACGCAGACAATATGTAAATCGAGACCATCTTACTCAAACCCTATCAACGTTACCAAAATATATGCACAGAGAACCTCATTCAATCTCCTATGTTTCGAACAAGCAATTCATCGTATGCACAGAAGCATCATAGCACTATTTCAACTCAATTAGCAAGCAAATTGAAACCAACACACAAATCCTAGCTACGTTTTCCAAATTGAAGGCGCCAAAGACCTTTTATCATTTAGACATTTTGAACAACAGTTATAAATTTCCCAGAAACTCCATAATATTAGAATCGAACCAGTACAGACTTAGAGTTTTGTACTCACACATGAAAACGAATAGAATTTTACCATTTTGAAAACCATTACAACCATACATCCCAGATAGGAGTCATGTCCTCTTTTCAGAAAACAAAATAGCATTTAAATTGTTCAGAAATTAGAAATGTCCAGCAACAAAATATAACCGGTTTCATAAACAATTTTACATCACTGCAGTCCCAGCGGCGTATTCAACTTTAAATTACATTGAAACCCCACAATTCCCTGGTCCAGCCAAGAGGCGACCAACAGACTTCCCAAAGTGATTCAGTAAAGCCAATGGCATACGGGTGTCTCCATCCTAAACTAGGACAAGATGCATACATACATCACCAGAGGTGCGAGAGGTAGGGCAACAAGTGGGTAAGCTAGACTTACCAATACCCTATCCATGCCTACAACACCATAAACCATCGTAGCTTCCGTACCAAATCTTTTATCACCTGCAATTACAACTCGTATTTCCAGTTAGTCAACCCTGCGAATTCGAATCAAAGAAGAAAGGAAAAAATTTCAATACAAGGGAGTTCTTTCCTTACCTGTGAGAAGTGTGACCTTCCTACGCCATAGTCGAGATCAATAATTACCAAGTGTCCTGACCACGAGAAAAGCTTGGGTCAATACCCAACATAGCTACCATACGAACGAAGTGCAGTCTAGGAAACTAGAAACAGATCGAAAACAAGATTAAAAAGGGGAACAACCCCAAACCCATTTTACAAACCCTCATTGACAGGCTATGCCACATTCCTCATTAAAAGCGTAGTAAAGAGGGCACCAACCTCACTCTTAGTAGAGGTTCAATTTTCGTATACCAAGGCTATAGTGGAGTCATGGACTATACCCACGCTTGTGTAGTTTACAAAAGGATCATAGTAATGAACTTCATTTTAGAAACCCTTATGTTGTGAATTCCCATGGTATGGGATACCCATTTTAATGGTATGTCAATCACCCTAGTAACATGAAGCCAATAGTGGTGTATGGGCCAACATTTAGGGGTAGCATGTTCAGGTTAGATGCACCTGCAACCACAGAAGTAAGGTATGGCATTAGCAATATGCTAAGTAAGTCCGGAAACCACAAATCTTACCCATACCTCTCAGCACCCCTGCCAAGGTATGTAATTACCTTTCCTAAAGTATTACAACACCGACCAGGAGAACAATATACTGTCATCAAAGGAGCTCATCACCTGAAGGTGTCATTAGACATTCACTTTTCAGTCACATGATTCTTGAAACATTAAGGAGTGTTATTTCTGCCTTTGCACTAACATGTACAACTGTAATTAAAACATGCCATCTTTTTGTTTCCACATCGCTTCCGCAGTTCTAAACTCACACATTGAAGAGACCATGTTAAATAAAAGTCTTATGCTTACATTTCTTGGGTGCAAGTATGGATGTTTTTATTTGTGTTAGAATTAACTTATAAATCCTCCTCCTTTAAATTAACGATTATTGCAAGCAGGAAAAATTTTAAATTTTTGCTATTATTGGGACACTACAACATACCCTTCCGCAATCCGCAACCCACACTGTAGAACCAAGAGTTGTGGAAGTCTAATTCCGCCAACTTACCCTTCCGTGATCCATAGCCCTCATTGTGGAGCCCGAAATTGAGGAAATCCAATTCCTCTAACTTATCCTTCCACAATCCGTAGCCCACATTACGGAACCCGGAATTGCGGAAGTCCAATCAACATGACTCCAAGGATAGTTCCCGACACTCGCAACCTGCAATCTACATTGCGGATGCAGAAATATGGAACCATTTCCCCTTATACCTGAAAATTCACAGACTTGTTTCTCCTTCATCCTTAATACAAATCAGGAAAGTCCAGTATCATTGGAAAGATCTTGGAGATATCTATCGACTACTACAATACCCACTCTATCTGGTCACTCCAACCATGCCAATTTTTTGATGGGAATATATTCATAATTTCCCCACCTAAGTGGCTTATTTCCTGCAAGTCCGGTACCATTGGAAATATCTTGGAGAGATCTATCCACTGGTGCAATCCCCACTCTATCTGGGCACTCCAACCATGCCAATTTTCCGATGAGAATCTATTCATCATTTCTGCACCTAAGTGGCTTATTTCCTGCAGGGGACTCTTCCTCCTTTCTACCTATTGAGGCCTCGGGTGTGCAGGGTAAGTGAAAGGTGCTGGAATGGGTTCCAGGGCTCCCAGCAGAGGGGGCAAACCCAGAATGAAAGGCTTCAAAATATCCTACGCAAGGACAGTTCTATCCCCAACCTGTTTGGTATAGTAATCTCCCACAGATATTCGGCCTCCACTGGCACTCTATTAGTTTGTAAGTTTTGATCCTAGGGATCAGTTTTCCTTTGAAGAAAAACAAAGTGTGTAAAATCTGTAAACACAAATCTACTTAAAATAATCTAAACTAAGTTAGATCTACTCTAATAAAGTGTCTTGAGATAAGTGCAGGTTAGTTTGATATGGAAATAGATAAGCACATTCATCAATTAAACAAAAATGTGAAAGAGATCAATGACTTAACTGCTCAACTTACAATTAATCAATAAAAATTAACCAATGACAAATTGAGGGTAATATGCATTCAAGATTTGACCTATAACTGATTTGTTAATTGAAAAGTTAACATCAACTATACTTTACTGTAAAAACCATTTGCAGAAATCGATAAAATTTTAATTGAATAAACACTTTTAAAACCTCATGAACACACAGATCATTAACAGAGATAAACCAGAACTACAGATCACTGTGATTTATATATTTCAAAAGACTTAAACAACATTAGATAAGCAATTTGGAGTAGAATCAACATTCATCAAATAAACTTGATCAATAAACAAAAGTAGATTTGAAAATAACTTTACTATATTTAATGACAGTTGGTAAGAAATTACAAGCTTGTATCAAAACAGGGCATCTCCAGCCTCTCCTGCAGATTATCTCCTCCAACTTCCATCATCCCTCTCAATGAGAGATTGCCTCTTTAAACAAGAGTTTACAAAATGATACGAAGAGTAAATTCCCACAAACCGGGATTACAAAATCAAACTAAAAACTAATGGCCTAGAAAAACTTGGCATTTGTCCCAACTCTCTAACAACTCATCCACATTCAGATAGTTAGCTGACTCAAGCCCTAGATGGGCATTACATACGAATGTTTCCATTTCAGTTTTAGCTAACTTATGCCAAATACGGATGTAAATGTGGATTTTGACTTCCAAGGTGACCGGCTTCCTAATTAATTGATCCACATCATCAATCTTGACCTCTTCAAGGCGCTGAATTTTCTCCTTAGCCTCCCCACACCTGCATTCGACTTGCTCAACCATCAACTTAGGTGGGAAAGCATCTTCAATGATCTCCAAGGATGAGAACTGTAGCAATTCCATGATGTTGTCCGTTGCATACCATCGCCTGCTACACATAGCCTGTGCCTTCTTGAGAATATCTTCAACTGACTCATTAAGATCAAGCCAAGTGTTCAATGCAGCTCTGATTTTCTTGAACTAAAAACTATTAAGCATGGGGATGTCTTCTGGTATGTTCTTGATATACCTCTGCCACTCACCAATGTTTTGACTTGCTTGAGAAGCTTGCATCCTTTTGGCTTTATGCCCTTCAAGGGCACCATACATCTTAACAAAAGTCATATGAGTTTCTCTAATCTCATCCAGGGTGTAAAGTAGCTTCTCCAGTAATTTATGATGCTCTTCGTTGACCTGAAGGGCCAAATCCCTAAATTCCCGGGGTGAGAACTTAGAGAAATTATAACAGGTTGCACTTGCAGTTGCATCGTTAGATTGCTTTTCCAGTAAGGCTATCCTCTGTGTATTGGCATAATTCTTAACTTGTACATCATGAAGTTCATCTTGAAGAGAGGTATTCCTTCGCTTCAAATCCTCTATCTTGTCCCCCCATATCCTCCTGAGATCAACAACATAAATCTCATGTTCTTCCTTGGTATTTACTAATTCTTCTTCAATCCTTTCCAATTCTTCCTTCTTCTAATCAATCTCCCTATTCAATACCTATATTGAATCAAGGTTTGCACCAGCAAATGCCCCTAAGGCTATAGCTGTCTCATTGCTCTTGTTTGGGGGTCATTTGTTTGCTGAGCCCATATTATTTGATTTGGAACAGATACTTCTAATCCACCTTGATCCCTGCTCCTATTCTTACCCCTCTTTATCACTGCTTTATGTTATTTACTATAGAAATAATGTCCAAGAGGGACTACAACATCATCTTCATATTCAGTTATTATTTCCGAAGAAATTGAAATGACATTCTCTGTTGAAATTAATGAAGGTGTTGGAGTGGGAATGGGACTAGGCATAGACATGGTAAGTTGAGGAGTAGTCATAGGGGTAGAGACAATCTCAGGAACTGATGAAACATGGGTTGGAGAAGGTATTGAAGTGAAGGCTTCAGAAAGCGGAACATGATCATCTTTAGCAAGTGATGATGAAGAAAGAACTATGGTTGGCTCATCAGTGGTGGATGATGACAAAGTAGATATGGGTACTGAGCAACAGTCGAAGACTGGACCTTTGCAATAATAGATGGGGGAATGGAAAAAGGGACTGAGTTGTCTAAAAATGGAGTGGCTCTAGAAGTCAAAGTATGAAAAAGTTGTGTTATGGAAAATGGTGGTATCATCCGTGGAGACAAAGCCAAAATATATTGAATATATGACAACAAAAGTGATGAAGATGTAATGTGAGGAGCAGTAGTAACCTCCAGTACCTGTTGATTAGAAAAAGGGTGATCTATCTCAATAGTGTCTAACAAATTTGTAACTGCTTGTGAATCTTTAGTTACTCCTTTAGTCACTTCTTGAGTTACTTCTTCAGTCACTTCTATAGTCACAGATATTGGGTGATGTGATTCATCATCAACATCACTATCAATAGTATCAACAGTGGGAACCTGTGATGTAGGGATTAGGATTTTCTGTCTCTTAGCTGGGTTGACCTCAGCCATCATTACATCATCACATACCTGTGTAGCTACAACAGTCACTTAAACATCCATATTAAGCTTAGGAGGTTCAATTGTTTGAGTATCCAATACTGAAGTCAGGTGTGCCAACTCTTGATTCAAATGATGAGAGGTTTGCAACAAGAGTTTGACCTGTTCAATTGTTTTTTACCTCAGGAGGATTTTCCATGGGGGATTTACCTATATTCCCATCTGTATAAGTAAGCATAAGAGGGGCATTAGCCTGATGGTTCTCCTTTTCTGCTCTATCCTTTCTCATTTTCTCAAGTAGATTCATTTCCATTGTTCTTTAGCTCAAAACTTTAGCTTTAATTTCTTTCTGATATTGCATAATCTAATGCTGCTCATCTATGCTCTTGGCCCTGGACATGACCTCAGAAAATGTATCCACTCCTTGGTAGATAGAGGCATCTTAATGTTCTTGATGGACATAGTCCATCTTCATATGATATTGTTTAAAATGTGCATCAAGTAATTTCTTAGGATCATGCTTCCTTTTGGGAGCAAAACCCAATTTTAAAGGAACCACCTGGTCACCAAGCACTGCAGCACAATTTGAGGTTGGGATGACCAATGGCCCAAGGTTCAAAGAAAATTTACGCCATCCTTTCTTTTTGGGACCAGTGAGTTTTCTGTAAACACCATCAGTAACAGTATGATACGAGACTTCTTGAATGACCAATCTATCAGGCACTATTCTAGGCAAAAGATGAATAGTGTCACTTCCCTAGACTTTGATATATGAATAGGACTCATAGACATACCAATCAACAATTGTATCTATAAAGGCCTTGGCATTAGCTAAAAAAGTAGCTGTCTGTTGTTTGAATAACTTAAAATAAATAGTGCCCATAAAATGGTCACAAATGTCATAGAGTAAGGGCACAAAATTGCTCTCCCATAATGCTGAGTGATAGATATGAATTGGTGGATCTGAAGGGGTCCAATTCCATCCCAAGTTAGGATATTGGAACTCTGAGCAAAAGACATCAATTATGTAGGCTGAAAAGAAGAAGTGTGATTTTCTCAGGGCAGGTGCCTTTTGATAGTCTTGGATAGCTGTTTTGAGTTCTGATGACAGGATAGATGCACAAGGGAAGGATTCGCCCGTTGTTAAAACATGGTGAGCTATTGGAGCCCATTCAGCCTTGAAGACTGAACAATTTGGAAGGCCAAAGAGCCTACAGAGCATGGCTGCGAGTAAGGAGTAGGGTTCCCTGAACCAGGAAATTGGGTAGAGGTTATCAGCCTTAGGTACGAAACTATTAGGCTTAATCATCCATGTTTTCAACATTTCGTCGAAATTGTACCTGGTTTTAGAGGATTGTATGAATTGAGGGCTAAGGGTCTGCACAACCGACTTAAGATAAAAAGCTCTGATAAAGACTTCAGGGCGGAAGGTTGTCAATTGTGACCCTGTACTGTCAATAAATGACCGGTCTTTAGGGTTAGTATTTTCCACTATCCATTTAACCGGGTCTGTGTAAGGTAGGACAGCGGGTCGAGTAGCAATGGAATGCAATTGAGAATCCCTAATCTTCTCATATGCAGGCCGGTCTTCTTTAATGTCTGAAAGGTCATCATTATCAAAGATTGAATATATTTTTGACCTGTCCATTTGATAAGTTTCAGTAACCCTCTCACTGGTATCTGAGAAGATACCGAAATTCGAATCTTTGGTCAGAAAATCCCCGTGAATTGTCTTAGAGCGAGTGTTCCATGACATTTTGGGAAAGCTTGAAAATTCTAGTAAATAAATAAAAACAACATCGAAACTAAGCCATAAACAACAAAACCATCAATAGAAAATGCGGAAATGACAACAAACCAACCTGAAAATAACTGAAAATTCATGAGAATGACCCTTGGTAAGATATCCATAGTAAAATCCACGTAGCAGAGTAAATTTCGACAATGAAAATGATAAAAAAAATAGAAAAAATCGTATATTTATCAATTCCCCGTCGAGTCAAATCTGGACCGTAGGATTAAAAGAAATGAGCGGTTGAGATTTACCACTGCAGGATGCAGGATCGAGTTACAGAGATCATTTTCAAACTTTATTCAAGATTCCCGAAATCTGCAATCCGCAATTTGCGGGTTGCAGGTTGTGGGATTGTATGTTGTAAAACAACGGACAAAATTGTTTCCGAAATCCGCAATCCCCCAATTGCGGGTTGTGGGTTTCAGAAATGAAAACAACCTTTAAAACTAAATTAGTGTTTCATGCATCCTGCAATCCGCAATTTGGAGGTTGCAGAAACACACAACGCGTTTTATTAAAATAACAATTTTCCACAATCTGAAATCCGCAATTACGAGTTTCGGGTTGTGAGTTGCGGAATCGAAATTTCCCCAAAATACTAACAAAGTCTTCCCTCAATTCACAATCTCGGGTTGTGGGATGACAAAAATCGAAAAGAAAGAACAATCGATTCCCACAATCCGCAATTGCGAGATTGCGGGTTTTCGGATTTTCGGGTTTTTGGGAAGAAAATAGCATTTTGAAAGAATTGAAGGATTTTCGAAAGTCAAGAAAACAACCAAAAACTTAGAAATTTTTCAAATGAAAAGTGATAATTACACAAAACAAAAGAAAAGGTATGAGATCATACAAACAACGTTTAAGAATCTCGTTTTAATAAAAGAACTTACCCGAATACCTTCGTATTTACAAAAATTGGGGCTCCCAGGATCAAATGAAGCATGGGATCTGTTGTACCTACAACAAATGGCGACTGGCTGGGAAGAACCAATTATCTCTGCAAACAAAACTTGAGTTAATGAAAGTATGTCAGCCAACTGATTTTCAACGTGAATTTTTAGAATTTTTTTATAAAAAGACAATCAATAAGCATAATTAAACATAAGATTGATGTACTCCCATCCATGATCAATTTAAATATGATGCAAATATGATAAAGAGATTTAAGAAATAGCAGGAACCTTTTGCCAATATGTAATCATAGGAAGACAAATTTGAGATGAACCTGGGGGCAAGCTTAAAACTACTATGGAATCCAAATCATGAATCACCTTGATTTAATAATTGCTTTATTATATACAAATAGTTCTCTTGGCAATATACAATTTTTTTTTTATATCTTTTCTTTTGAAACAAAAGGGAAAGCTGTACATAAGACCTTATTGATATAAGATCACTTCCCTGACTTGGTGATCAGATTATGGCAATGCCACCCATAGACCTTATTTGGAAACTAAACAAGCTAGCTCAGTATTGAGACTCCTTGTCTTCCAGCTGTGAGACTATAAGCAATTATCATGGCTTGGTGACCACATAAAGATATTTTCAGTCCAAAATCAAACCCATGATCATGGTAGGGATGGATTGTCATAAGACCCCCTTTCTTTACATACAACATTGTCTTATAAAGAAAAAAGTAAAACAAAAATTTTATTAGGGTGTGAATTACAAGACACCACCATGGCTTGGTGACCATATGATAGCGGTGTTACTCACTGATGCTTTGCAGATCATGAATGGACCAAACTGTGATAGGATCTTCCACCTTTCAGTAAACTAAAAGTCATTTTCCAAGTTTGGTGGCTTGGTGTGAAGATGTCATTCCACTCGCATCTATGAAGCTAATGGGATGGCTTGTAATAAGACCCCCCATGATGTAATCCACAATTATTAAGGAATATTGTTTTAAAGGTGGCTATGATAGGATCCAGAGCAGATAAATGTTGACCAGACTATTAATATATGTTTTATTACACTAATGAAACATAGGGCAAGAAAGCCAGTCACTTTCCACAACCTCAATTAAACAAATGAAGCATGTATAAGATAATGACCAAGGTGGAAAGATTTAAATCAAAATTCTGCAACTAATGACTGTATATTCTTTGTAAAACAAATTATGACATAGGTTGAGAAAAGCCAAGATTGACAGAGCATTCCAAAACTTCAGTTCAAATCATTCTTGAGACAAGCTGACCATCAACCATTACCAAATGTATAGAGTTTATTAAAGGAAAAACCATAAAAGAAAACAAATCAAAACAAAGAAAAATGCAAAACACACCAAACTTATGTACAAAGTGCATCAAATTGTTTAGAAAAAATACTTCTTGAGCAGAGAAACATTCACTGTATAGGTGTGAATAACCCCTTCCAATGTCTGTAATCGAACAATACTAGGACCAATATTTTCTGTAACAATGAAAGGTCCTAGCCAAAGGCGCTGAAACTTGGTATAATCATTTTTATCCTTATGTTGCTTATCCCATCTCAATACCAAATCTCCTCCTGAAAATTCCCTATCAGAAGAGGATTTCTTATCAAACCATCTTTTAACCATCTGATGATGATGATATAATTTATGTTTTGCCATTTCCCTTTCTTCCTCCAACTTAAGTAAGGTATCAATTCTCTGCTGAAGAGGAGAGGAATCATCTTCTTGAATGGATTGGGCTAGATGTAATGAGGGAATGGTAAGGTTAGATGGTAGGATGGCTTCCTTGCCATAGAATAGACAATAGGGAGAGTTTCCAATAGCTTCCTTTGGGGTAATTCGATCTGCCCAAAGAGCATTATAAAGCTATGTGTGCCAATCTTTGTGATGAGAGGATACTGTATTCTTCGAAATTTTTATCAGTTTCTTGTTAGAAGATTCAGCAAGCCCACTACCCTGTGGATAATAATTGGCAGAAAATTTTAGTTTGATCCCCTTTTCAACGGAATAATGTGTCAAATCAATTGAGGAAGTAGGATGCATTGTCAAAGACAAGATACTCAAGAGCACCAAACCTTGTAACTATCTGGTTGTCAAGGAAATAAATTACTTGGTTTGTGTTACAACGCCTAAGGGGGACTTCCTCTACCCATATGGTAAAGCAGTCAGTTGCTATAAGGATATACCTATGTTGCAAGGAGGAAACATGATTAATTGGTCCATCAAAATCCAGTTCCCATTGCTGAAATAGAAACTGAATTGTTACTGGTTGCAGAGGAAAAGCAGGTTTTTTGAATTTCCCTGCACACTTTTGACATGGCTCACACCTTCTAACATGAGCATAAGAATCCTTAAACATGGTAGGCCAATAATATCCAGCTATGATAATCTTGTGTGTTTTGGTCTCACTTGAAAAATGGCCTCCAGCAGGTCCTGCATGAAATTGAAAAAGAATGTCATCAGTTTCATTTTTCTCCAAACATCTAAGGAAAACTCCATAATAATTTTTTCTAAACAGAACTCCATTAATAAATTGATATGGAGCATACTTTAATATTAAAGCTCTGTGTTTTTTGAAATATAGGGTTTCAGGAGAAAACCCATGGTTTATAAAAAACTTGATATGATCGTACCAGTCAGATGTTGGAGTATCTATGGCATTAACAAAACCCGTAGGAACATTTTCCTCCTGCTCCCATTCAGTCTGTTGTTGAACAAGATAATTTGACTGTGTAGTAAGCAAGCACAAACCTTGCCCTTTTACAATCATTGCTGGCCTGATTTCCAGGTCATATTCATGCAAAGCTCTCATCCAATGGGCTCTTTTCTCGCCTAGTTCTTTTTGGACTAGCACATTTTTGATGGTTTTGTATGGTACAATGACCTTCGTTCGAGATTTCAATAAGTATGGCCTGTAATGTTTCACTGACTTGTAAACTGCATAATCCTGCTTGTCAATTTTGGAATAGTTAAGTTCTGCAACCTTAAACATTGAGCTCATGAAGGAAATTGGAATCTCAACATCATTATCATGCTTTTATGTCAACATAGCTACATAAGAAAAATCAATAGCGAAAGTATATTGAATAAAATCCTTGTTGAAATCTGGGGACATCAGAGCAGGGGCTTCTGCAATGGCCCTTCGAATTTCAACAAATGCATCCTTTTGTTCCTGAGACTAGCTAAAATGTACATCTTTTTTAACTAACTACTGTAATGGCTTAACAATTTGTGCAAAATTTAGGACAAACCTACGTACAAAATTGATCTTATCGAGGAATGATTGCATGACTTTGCGCGAATCAGGAAAACCACTCCTTGAAATAGCTTCGGTGCATTCAGGATCAATAATCATACCTTCCTTAGAAATGATGAAACCTAGGAGCTTACCTTCTGTTACTCCAAATATGGACTTCTTAGGGTTCAGCGAAATCCTGTACTTCTTGCAGCATTCAAAAACCTATTTCAAAGCAGATAAGTGTTCATGTCGTTTCTTTGAATAGATAGTGATATCATCTAACTATACTACGACAAAATTATGCATCAAACATCTGAAAGTTATATCCATAGCTCTCTAGAAGGTGGCTCTTGCATTAATCAGTCCGAAGGGCATTCGCATGTAGGAGAAGGTACCCCAAGGGGTTCTGAAAGTTGTTTTCAGTTGGTCATCAGGGGCAGCCATGACTTGGTTGTATCCTGAAAAACCATCCAGGAGAGAGAACACCTCTGACCCAACTACCTTTTATGGGATCTATTCCATGGTAGGAACATGGTAGTTATCTTTTTCGGAAGCTTTGTTCAAATTTCTGAAATCAACACAAAGTTTGATTTCACCATTCTTTCTTCGGACACATACTAAATTAGATATCCATTGAGTGTGTCTGACAGGGAATATGATTCTAGCTATCAACAATTTTCAAGTTCCTTCTTTACAGAGGGTTCCAAACTAGGATGCATCTTTCTTAGTTTTTGTTGGTAAGGTTTCACTTCTGGCTTCATGGGCATGTTATGATGCATAATGCTAGTATCAAAGGTCTTTAGTTCGTCATAGGTGCATGCAAAAGCATCCTTGTATTATCTACACAATCTGATGAAAGCTCTTCTTTCATAAATAGAGTAGTCAACTCCAAGGTTGATAAATCGAGGATCTTGTTTAGTACCAAGGTTGACTGGCTCCTAGTTCAAAGATGAACTTTGTGTCTTATAGTTGGTCTTGTGTTTAAAATTATCTCTCAAGTCACATAACTTTTCTAGGTTGATCACTGATTTTGGGATAATGTTGGAAGGATCAGAAAGAGATTTTTCATGCTCAGCCTCATCTATTTCCATGTATCTTGAGCTTGGAGAAAGTCTAGGATCTACTGATCATCATCAAACACTTTCCATGTTATTACATTATCAGGAATGGAAGGCCTGTACATAAGTTCTATTGAAAAGGTTTTAGGTGACAAGCCTTCTGGTGGAATCATCCTAGATGTAGTATTTGCTAAGAGGTTAACATCAAAGTTCTGTGACCTAGGGATAGACTTGATGTTGCAAGCAATGAAAGAATTTGTGAGATCTTTAACCATTTTTTGATAATTAGTTAAACATGGAGACAAACAATGTATCTTATTTCTTACCTGTTTAACTATGATTTCAGAATATCCAAAACATTCTATCACTTGTGCACCCATATCAATAGCTCTTTTGAGTCCCTGCACTAGGGCCTCATATTCATCTACATTATTGGTACATTCAAATTCAAGTCTACAAGCAATCATGGTTTTAGTCCCTTTTGGATCAATAAGGACACAACATGCACCATCACCATCCTTGGATTCGGAGCCATCAAAGAATAAATTCCAAGCAGTAGGATCAATCTTAAAATTTGTATTAACATTATACACATTATGTACAATAGTTCTAGAGGATGGTACAATAGTAATATTTGCAATCTGAGATTCATTTTGTACATTCTCATATGGTGAAGAATCAACTAGTAAATCCCCAAAGAAGGTATCAAATGTGAAACGCTCAATATGTGAACTGAAATAACAAGCAGGTTCACTTGAATCATTAAGGTCAATGACTGTTTGCTTCATAAATGGTTCCCTACTGATCTTAATCTTATTTGGTTTTCCATTGTAAGGTATCCATAGGTGAGACCAATCAATGGCAAAGTATCCCTTGAGCGTCTCTAACCAGTCTCTGCTTAGCCACATTCCATAGGCTTCAAGAATGTCAGCTATAACAATATCAATGGTCTGGTGAATCTGAGGATCAGCACACAATGTCAACAACACATTTCATAATCTTCCCACTACTTTGACTTTATATCTGTCAAGCTGGACAATCTGAGTAGGATAGGGTTCCCAAGTAGCATTTAGTTTGCTGCAGACAAAAAGGGGCATCACGTTGGAAGAAGCTCCTGAGTCTATCATACAGTTGTGTACATTTATGTTGAAGATTTCAAAGGTAAGAAAGAAAGGAAGTGTCCTCTTGCTTCCAGATTTCTGATCTTCTGGTTTAGTAAAAGATTCTAAGTTATTATTTTGTGATTCCTTTGGTTGTTTGATTATCATGATTTTAGGTAAAGAATACCTCATAGAAGAGATTTTCAGAAGTTCAAACAAAGAAATATTTGCTTTAACTCTTTTCAAATCTTTAGCCAAGTTGTACTCCATTTAATGAATGACTGTGTCTTTTTGAGGAACAATTTTACTTTTGTTGGGAGGCACTGTTGAAGATGAAGGTTTCTGAGCAGGTTGTGGTCTTGATCTAGTATTGTAAGGATGTTAAACATTAAACACTCTCTCAGGTTCTTCTTCTTCCTCATTCATTGGGAGTTCAGAAAATAAGTTTACAGTATTAATCTGTGGATCCTCTTCTTCTTCTCCTTGTTCTGGTAAGTGTAGATCTTGGTTTGCTTGATCTTCAGAAGGTTCAGGGGCATTTTGTGATTCAATGGCCAAAGCTTTGAAGATAGAATAAATTTCTTCAGATGTTAGCCCTTCATTAGGATTAGGAGGTGGTGGATTTTGTGGAGGTTGGTAAGGTCTTCTAAAAGGTGGCCTTGCAAAACCTCTGTTATTATTTTGATTCTCATTGTTATTCTTTTTAAATCAACCATCTCATTGGAAATTTTCTGGAGAAACTTCGTAATATCTATCATTTCAAAGGCATCTTTATTTTGAGTAGTGGGTTTAGGAGCATTATTAGTTTTCTTTCTAGATGTGGAGGGTTTTTATTCTAAATCATCTAGATTATCTTTCATACAATAGATATCCTTTTCAACCTGAATGGATTCAGCATAAGCCCCAAACAAGTTGTCTTTATGTGCTCTTTTGACCCACATTGCAATAGGAACAGATAGACCCTTTTCATAATAGGAAACCAACAGTTCTTCTGCTGGAGGAAGAGTGGCAGGGTTCCTATTTTTAAGATAAGAAAATATCTGATTGTAATCTTTGACCCTTTCTTTACCTCTCATCTTCATAGAAGACAATTCCAAGACTAGATCTTGTGGTGTTTTATCATCCCCAAACTCCTGGATAAACAATTTTTCAAAGTCATCCCAAGAAGTTATGTATCAGTCTTCTAAAGCAAAGTACCATGTGGATTCCCTTCCTTCAATGATATAAGGGAACAATCTGCAAAACACATCTTCATGGACAACACTCCTAAGTCTAATGGCTTGCATAAAAGTTTTGATGTGATCTATTGCAGGTGATTTATTGTCTGGATTGAACTTAGGAAACCACTTTTCAAGGTTTTTAGGTAATCTATGTTGATCTCCAAGTATCCACACAACATATTGGTCAAGCCAGGGTCTGTTTTGGTCTTCTCCAGCCATTGGTGGTTCTTCCTCTTCTTAAGATGAAGAACTAGAAGAATGATCACTTTCAGAGGAGGAGGATGATGATGAAGGAGGAGAAGGTGGTGGTCCACCAAATCCAATGTTAGGTTGATCTTGTGGAACTTCCTCAAAGAGGAAATCAAGGTTATACTCACGAGAACCTGATTGACTAGTGGTATCTTGATACTCAATTCCTTGGTTACCTGTCTGTTGACTTTCTTGGTTATTAGTATTAAATGTAGTGTCCTGTTGAATTGCTGCTAGTTATTTATTTCGTTATTCAATTATTCTTCGTTCAAAGGTAGCAACACTATCGCTATAACTTTTTATTATTTGTTCAAGTGAAAGGGGTCCTCTAGTAAGTGATATGATAAGGATATCCCTTCTATTTTCCTGCCCAGCTGCACGTGTACCAATAATTACAGTTGGTTGTGGCATTGTTTGCTGTCCAAATGTAGAAGCATGTGATTGAATACGAGTGACAACCAGTGATTTTCTTGCTGGACGAGGTTTATGAGTATTCTGTTTAGGTATAGTTTACTACTGCCCCTCCTTATAGAGCCATTTGTTGTGGCCTCGGGTGTGCAGGGTAAGTGCAAGGTGCTTGAATGGGTTCCAAGGCTCCCAACAGAGGGGGAAAACCCAGACTGAAAGGCTTCAAAAGATCCTACGCAAGGACAGTTCTATCCCTAGCCTGTTTGGTATAGTAATCTCCCATGGATATTCGGCCTCCGCTGGCACACTATGAGTTGGTAAGTTTGTTAAGTTTTAAGCATTATTTAAAGATACTCTAGGATCTTTATTGAGAGAATAACATGTATAGTATATCAATGCATATCAATCATAGCAAGCATGTCAATCATCACAAGAAGCAAACATAAGAGACAATAGACACACAGAGTTTCCATGGGGAAAACCCTAAGGTGAAAAACCCTACAACTTCATTAGAGATAGATAGAGAAATGATACAACCAAAGTACAACCAAAGTACATAGAGATAGACTCCTCCTAGCAACTGATCCTCCTCCTCACATGTGCGCCACTTTCTGAGTAAAGGAAGAGTGAGTTCTGAAGTGATCAAAATAGAGATCAGGAGATATCTATTTATACTTGTCCTGACTACCCAATAAACTTATGGGGCCGACTTGTCTAGCTTAACACAATAACCTCATGTTACATTAATCCGGGAAGACCCCTTACAAGGTGGTCTAATAACCCATCGGCAAGTTAACACACTTGCGACACTTGTCAATACAAATGACGACACTTTCATATAGAGGAATAATACATCTCTATATGAGTACAATAAATATATATATGAAATACATTCTGAAGTTACATATACATCAACACTCCCTCTTAACTAGGAAGGTATTTCTCGACATAGATCTGCTAGTACAAGTCTTCTTCTTTGGATCATCATCAACGAATCATCGTCATCATCACTGCTGCTGCTATCTCAATCAATCTCTGAATATACTTGTCATAGGAATTTCTACAGAGCCAGTCCTTTTTCATACTGGATGTAGGCCCACCACCTGCAAGTCTTCATCATCACTAGCCATACTGTGGAATCCTCAAGACTTATTACATGCGTCACAAAACCTCGAAAGAGCATCCTAGGACTGATTACGAGCACACAGCTCAACCTATCAAATCTCCTAGGACCTATTACATGCTACTGCACAACCTATCCATGACCACAAAGTATCATGAAGCACAACCTAGATGCACACACATAGCACTTACACTCACCAGCATGGGAGGACCAACCTACCACCATCCGTGAAAGGCTCACAACACTTACATCAACGATCGTGGGAGGACCAACCTACCACCATGTCAAAATGGCACAACACTTATATTGCAGCCATGGGAGAACACATCTACAACCATGCTCAAATGGCCCCAACACTTATATCGCAGCCATGGGAGAACACATCTACAACCATGCTCGAATGGCCTGAGCACTTATATCGCAACCATGGGAGAACACATCTACAACCATGCTCGAATGGCCCCCAACACTTATATTGCAGCCATGGGAGAACACATCTACAACCATGCTCGAATGGCCCTAGTAATTACATCACGACCATGGGAGAACACAACTACCACCATGTCAGAAAAGCCCAGCAATTACATTGTGACCATGGGAGAACACATCTAAAACCATGTCCGAAAATCTCATGTGCATCTGTGTCTTCGGAACTCATCACACATAATCCAACTGATTATGTAATGTATCCACCTGATACATGTAATCACATATGATCATCCTAATAATCATCACTGCATCATCCTGATGCATGTCATTTGGAGCAACATCCTGAAGCTCGTCATCCATGATCATCCTGATCATATAATGCATCCACCTGATGCATACCAAGTATCTACCTAATACATATCATCATACATGATCCACCTAATCATATAATGTATCTACCTGATACATACACAGACACATGATCCACCTGATCATACAATGTATCCACCTGATATATATCAACATACATGATCTACTTGATCATACAATCGTATCCACCTAATACATATACAGATACATGGTCCAAGCATCCAACATGATGCATATATACATACATATAAATGATCCAACTGAACATGTCCAGCATCCAACATGATGCATACATACATAAATGATCCAGCTGATCATATCCAGCATCCAACATGATGCATACATACATAAATGATCCGATTAATCATATCCAGCATACATACATAAATGATCCAACTGATCATATCGAGCAGAAACTAGAACATCATCCTGATGCTCATCATCTAGTGCTTACATCCATAGCCATGTGAAGGATCCTCCTTCCACCATGCTTGGAATGGCTTCAGCAAATGTCTCCATCACTTCTTCCTCGAAGTGTCGTCGATCTGAAGAACACCAAGCCTCTCTCTGAAGTACTCAAACTTCACTCTAGCTAGTGGCTTCGTCAACACATCTGCAATCTACTCATTTGTCGCAACATATAAGAGCTTCACTGCTCCCCTCTGCACAATATCCCTGATATAGTGATAGTTGATATCTATGTGTTTCGACCTATCATGAAACACCGGGTTCTCAGACAGCTTCACACAACTTTGGTTGTCACAAAATATACCAGTAGCCTCCAACGGTAGATCAAATAATTCAAACAGTAGCTTCCTCATCCATACTGTTGGTTGTGGAGCCAAATATTCCAGTCTAATAGATGATATTGTCTTAGCCGTGCACCCCGGAGGACTGTACACCCATTCTGCATTTTTAGGGGTTTGGGGATGTTTTTCCCCAGCTATTTTGCGGGCCCATGGTTTTGGGTATCCTGTGGTATTTTTCCCATTGTGTTTTCCCTATAAAATAAATACATTGTAATATGGCTAGGGTTGATGTATTAGGTTTTATGCATTGTAAAGATCTCTAAGATCGGGAGAGAGACTGTGATTTAGTGAAGAGGAAGTGCATCGGTTGTGCTACAGGTTGTATCCCTTCACCTTGCTAGACGGTAATAATAATAAGGACTAGAAAATTTAATGTGGACGTAGCCCAAGTTGGGTGAACCACGATATATCTGTGTCTCTCTTGTAATGTGTGTGTGATTATATTTGCATTTCTATTTATTGTTATTGCTCTGCGATCCTGTTTTTCCAACACATGCTGCCTCACAACTAGCCGAACAGGCTGCAACATACTCTGCCTCGGATGTACTCAGTGCTATGCAAGACTGCTTCCTGCTAAACCAAGAGATCACACCTGATCCCATACTAAAGCAGCACCCAGAAGTGCTCTTCCTATCTACAGCACTACATGACCAATCTGAATCAACATAACCTTGCAGGTTAAACTTTTGATTCACATCATACTTGAGCCCATAGTCAACTGTACCCTTCAGGTACCTTAGAATATGCTTTACAACAACTATGTGAACACCTTTCGGATCCGTCAGGAACTGGCTCAATATGTTCACCGCAAAACAAATATCTGGTCTAGTGTTCATCAGGTACATCAAGGACCCAATCATCTGACGATACATAGTGACATCAACCGGATCAGATGAAACATCACACAGAAGCTTCAGGTTTGATGCCATAGGTGTGGCCATGGCCTTGCAGTCCATCATCCCGAACCTCTTCAGGATCTCTACTGCATACATACATTGTCCAAGGAAGATACCATCTGCACTCTGCCACACCTCCATACCTAGAAAATAGTGCATCATCCCCAAGTCCTTCATCTCGAACTCGGCTGCAAGCTTCCTCTTGGTATCGACAATCAAACTATCATTACGTGTTACAAACAGATCATCCACATACAGAAGTAGTATCACTGGATTGCCTTCCTAAACCTTGTAATAGAGGTTGGAATCTGCTTTACTCTTGGTAAATCCCAAACTGAATAGGAAACCGTCCATCCTACAATACCAAGTCCTGGGAGCTTGGTTCAAGCCATACAAGGCTTTGTTCAGTGTGCACACATATGACTCCCTATCATGTGTCTCAAAACCAAGTGGCTACTCTACATACACTTCCTCTTCAACTAAACCATTCAAGAAAGTAGTCTTAACATCTATCTGGTGTATCTTCCATTTCATCACTGCAGCCAGAGCAAGTATTGATCTGATGGAAGTTTACCTAGCTACAGGAGAAAAAGTTTCTTTATAATCTATTCCCTCTTTCTAAGAGAAGCCACGAGCTATTAGTCTTGCCTTGTATTTCTCTATCCTGCCATCTGCAGTATGCTTGATATTGTAGATCCATTTGGAAGTCACAACCGACTTCCCTTCAGGTCTTGGGACAACATCCCAAACATCATTATTCATTATTGATTGGTATTCTTCGACCATGGCATCCTTCCATTCTTTCTTTTCCGCTGCTTCTTCATAATTGGAAGGTTCTTTGTTCATGATATCACAAAGTAAAGCAACATAGCTGGTAAGATATCTAGTTCTCTTGTTTGCTCTATGTTCTTCTTCTGGAATGCCATATATTTCTGCATCTTGAATGAGCTCTCTAGCCCATGCAGGTTTCCTCTTGTGAGAGTTATTCTCACGGGGTAGATCTATAGGTTCTTGCGGATCTTCAATTTCACAATCTACATCTAGAATTGCTTCAGTCATAGTAGTGTCTTGAAATCTAGTTTCCTTAAGTTCTTCATAATCTTCAACAGGTGTCTTCCTTGATTTGATGAATGCATAGTTTTCATCAAATGTCACATCCCTGCTGACATCAATCTTCTTGAATCCTGGAAAGTATATTCTGTAATCCTTCGAGCTTTCAGTGTAACCCACAAAGATACCCTTCTTTCCTGAAGGATCTAGCTTGGTCCTCTTTTCCTTTGGGACATGAGTGTATACTGGACAACCAAATATTCTGAGATGGTTGACTTCAGGTTTCTTACCAGAGAAGAGCTCTTCTGGTGTCTTGTTGTCCAATATCTTGTGGGGTGTTCTGTTCTGCACATATACAACTGTCCTAGCTGCTTCTGCCCATAGATGCATAGGAAGATCCTAGTCATGCATCATTGCCCTTGTTTCTTCCATGATTGTTCGATTCTTTCTTTCTGAAACTCCATTCTATTGTGGATTGTAAGGAGCAGTTAGCTCCCTCTTAATCCCTAAATCACTGCATAACTTCTTGAAATCACCTGAAGTGAATTCTCTACCATTGTCAGATCTGAATGTTTTGATCTTCTTATCAGTTTGGTTCTCCATCAAGGTTTTGGATTCCTTGAACTTATCAAATACTTCATCTTTGTTCTTCAAGAAGTAAACCCAAGTCTTCCTGGAGAATTCATAAATAAAAGAGACATAGTAAACATACCCACTTAGAGAACTGGATGACATCGGACCGCATACATCCGAGTCGATGATTTCCAAGATTCCTTTCGCTTTGCTTTCATTGCTTGGAAATGATTTCTTTATGTTCTTTCCTTTTGCACATCCTTTGCAAACACCTTCATGCTTTGTTTTTATTTCAGGAAGACCCTCTACAACTTTGCTTGCAATTGAAAGTGCCCTATAGTGCATATGAGCAAGTCTTCTATGCCAAAGTTCACTTGGCTCCATGGAATCATGCACCATGGCATGTTCAGGTTGTCCCTTCAATTTATACAATCCTCCCTCTTGCTCTCCAATCACCACTGCATCATCTATGGTTTTTCCCTTTTGCCACAATAGAACTTGGCCATCAATAAATGCAACCCTCATACCTTTTGTATCCAATGCAGATATGGAGAGTAGGTTCTTCTTGAGACCAGGTACATAAAGAACTTCTTTCACCTTCAACGACTTTCTAGAATATAGGTTGTAGGAGGCTTCCCCACTTCCTTTGATAGGGTATTGATAATCATCCCCAAGTTTCACCATATGGGGTGATTCATGTTCAGATAGATTTGCAAAATATTCTTTAAACCCAGTCATGTGTTTGGAAGCCCCACTGTCAATAATCCAATCATTACAACCATGAGAGATAGTACCTGTGAGAGAAGAGATTCGAACATACTCTTCTTCGCTTGATGAGTCATCATCATCACTTTCAGATCTAGCCTTCTTCTTTGGAGGTTCATCATCCTCAGCAGCATGAGCATGATATTTTCTTTTGTTTCCCTTCTTCTTTTTATTGAAGTTGTTATTGCTGTCCTTGTTCTTGGGACAATTGGAGGCAAAGTTCCCTTTCTCATTACATGTGAAACATCTTAGATGTTTCCTATTTTTAGAGTGGTGAGAAGGTCTCTTGGAATGAGAATGCTCCCCCTTTGAACTTGCTTCCCTTGGTGTGAGCAGTGAGAGCTTGATCTTCATTTCCCATATTTTCTTCTCGAGCCAGAAGCCTTGCTTCTTCTTGAGAGAATTCCTCCCACAGTCTACTGAAAGAGATCAATTTCTTTCTTGCATAGATTCTTTGAATAAAAGAGTCTGATGACCTAGGTAGGCCATTTAGAGTGTTCATAACAACTTCACCATTGTCTACTACTTCATCCACAGCTTCAAGTTGTTCCTTGATCTGAGAGACCTTGGAGAAGTAATATTGAATGGTCTCTCCATTGAACAACTTGACCCCTTTCAACTGATTCCGCAGAGTCATCTTTCGATTTATGTTCTTCCTTTCAAATAGCTTGGTCAAAGAGTCAAACATCTCCTTGGGTGTCTTCAGAGATGACACATGTGGTATGAGATGGTCTTTGATAGAATCAGCAATGATTCTCTTTCCCTTAACCAAGTTCTTCTTATGCAATACCTTAGCCTCTTCATCCTCTGGGATAGGGAACTCAGAGTTGATGCAGGTGTCCAATTCATTTTCTTCCAGGATTAACCCAATCCTATACTTCCAGGCTCGGAATTTATCAAACCCTTCAAGCTTATCATGAAGCTTGGTGTGGAGAGACATCTTAAAGAGTACTTCAAATGGAAATAGAGAAGATTTAGGTCTTACCACTTGATTTTCTGAAAACTAGATCTAGTCCCAGATTAGGGTTTGTCAGAGAAACCCTAAAAATTCAAAATATGAATTTCAACCTTTTGAAAGGATAGAAAGATGCACCTTAATGAGTTGATCAGTCTAGTATACTCAGAATCTGTTTTGTGCAAAGTTTCACCCTTCAGAAGTGCCTTTTAGTCTTCCTGGATTCACTAAGGAGGACCCTGACTTAGGGTTTGAGTTTCTCGGAGTTTTACCCAGCCAAAAATCTCGATCCAAATCTCTAAACTTCGATTTTTCCAAGGAGCTTCCATCTATGTCTTCAGATTTCAGAAATTCCTATTGTTTAGGAAACCCTAATTTTTAGGGACAAAATTGAAAGTGCTCAGAATTGAATTCTAATTGGACAGATAGATTCTCCTTGATGAGTAGAGTCAATCTACCTTACTGCTTTTCCAAAATCCATGGAGAGAAACCCAATAAACAAGAAACCCTGGTTTTCGTCACTACACAATGTCTTGTTCTTAGGTTAGCTCTGATACCATGTTAATTTTTTAGCATTATTTCAAGATACTCTAGGATCTTTACTGAGAGAATAGCATGTATAGTATATCAATGCATATCAATCATAGCAAGCATGTCAATCATCACAAGAAGCAAAGATAAGAGACAATAGACACACGGAGTTTCTGTGGGGAAAAACCTAAGGTGAAAAACCCCACAACTTCCTTAGAGATAGATATAGCAATGATACAACCAAAGTACAACCAAAGTATATAGAGATAGACTCCTCCTAGCAGCTGATCCTCCTCCTCACATGTGAGCCACTTTCTGAGTGAAGGAAGAGTGAGTTCTGAAGTGAACAAAATAGAGATTGGGAGATCTCTATTTATACTTGTCCTGACTGCCCAATAAACTTATGGGGCCGACTTGTCTAGATTAGCACAATAACCTCATGTTACATTAATCCGGGCCGACGCCTTACAAGGTGGTCTAATAACCCATTGGCAAGTTAACACACTTGTGATACTTGTCAATACAAATGATGACACTTCTGTATAGAGGAATAATACATCTCTATATGAGTACAATAAATATATATATGAAATACATTCCGAAGTTACATATACATCAACAAAGTTTTGATCCTAGGGATCAGTTTTCCTTTGAAGAAAAACAAAGTGTATAAAATCTATAAACACAAATTTACTTAAAAGAATCTAAACCAAGTTAGATATACTCTAACAAAGTGTCTTGAGATAAGTGCAGGTTAGTTTGATATGGAAATATATAAGCACATTCATCAATTAAACAGAAATGTGAAAGAGATCAATGACTTAACTGCTCAAGTTACAATTAATCAATAAAAATTAACCAATGGAGAATTGATGGTAATATGCATTCAAGATTTGACATGTAACTGGTTTGTTAATTGAAAAATTAACATCAATTATACTTTACTGTAAAAATCATTTGTACAAATCAAAAAAAGTTTTAATTGAATAAACTCTTTTAAAACCTCATGAACACATAGATCATTAACAGAGATAAACCAGAACTAAAGATCACTATGCTTTATAAATTGCAAAAGACTTAAACAACATTAGATAATCAATTTGGAGTAGAACCAACATTCATCAAATAAACTTGATCAATAGACAAAAGTAGATTTGAAAATAACTTTGTTGTATTTAATGATAGTCTGTAAGAAATTAAAAGCTTGTATCAAAACAGGGCATCTCCAGCCTCTCTTGTAGATTTTCTCCTCCGAATTCCCTCATCCCTCTCTACGATAGATTGCCTCTTTAAATAAGAGTTTACAAAATGATACAAAGAGTAAATTCCCACAAACTGGGATTACAAAATTAAACTAAAAACTAATGGCCTAGAAAAACTTGCCATTTGTCCCAAATCTCTAATAACTCATCCACATTCAGATAGTTAGATGACTCAAGACCTAGCTGGGCATTACATATGAATGTTTCCATTTCATTTTTAGCTAACTTATGCCAAATATGGATGTAAATGTGGATTTTTCCTTCCAAGGTGTCTGACTTCCTAATTAATCGATCCACATCATCAATCTTGACCTCCTCAAGGCGTTGAATTTTCTCCTTAGCCTCCCCACATCTGCATTTGACTTGCTCAACCATCAACTTTGGTGGGAAAGCATCTTCAATGAGCTCTAAGGCTAAGAACTGTAGCAATTCCATGATGTTGTCCGCTGCATACCATCGCCTGCTACACATAGCCAGTTCCTTTTTGAGAATGTCTTCAACTGACTCATTAAGATCAAACCAAGTGTTCAATGCAGTTCTGATTTTCTTGAATTGAAAACTGTTAAGCATGGGGATGTCTTCTGGGATGTCCTTGATATACCTCTGCCACTAACCAATGTTTTGACTTGCCTGAGAAGCTTGAAGCCTTTTGGATTTCTTCTCTTCAAGGGAACCATACATCTTACCAAAAGTCATATGAGTTTCCCTAATCTCATCCAAGGTGTAAAATAACTTCTCCAGTAATTTATGAATCTCTTCATTCACCTGAAGAGCCAAATCCTTAAATTCCTAGGGTGAGAACTTAGAGAAACTAGAAAAGGCTACACTTGCAGTTGCATCCTTAGATTGATTTTCCAGCAAGGCTATCTGTTAACACCAAAACTGACCCCCAAGGCTGAAAGAGGGTAATCTCGGGTAACCACTAATCAATCTTTGGTTTACGCTTCTGATCAAACATAAATAGAGAGGGATCTCTATCACATACCCCAATTTTGCAAAAATAATGTAATTATTTTATTATATTCCTGAGACATTATGTTAAATTTAATGCTAAGTAGGAATTGATGACTCAGCAAAGTCACCAGAAATGGAATGTAATTCTGAATATTTTATTATTTAATAAATAAATTATGGAGGCAACAGCATGGGAGAGCTGTTAAAAGAGGTTACTGGTCTAACTGGTGGATGGAACTAGGTGGAAAGGCAAAAGACAAGTGGCAGCATCCTCAAACACTTCCTAAGTTGCAGGTGGCAACTTCCCTATATTTTGGGGTCATGATTCCCCAAGAAAGTGGAATCTGAGCAGGTGGCTCATTAATGATAGTTAACCCAACTAAGACCTAGGCAATATTTTAAATAGTACTCAATGAACTGAGCTGGGGGTTCAATAGTTCTGAAGGGAGAATACATTCAGGTGAATGCTATTTAGGAGTCCCATTGAGGAAGTGGGAAAAACAGTAAGGAAGTGGTTTGAGAGGGATGCTGCAGTAACTTGGTTCCAGTTTAGCTGCTTGGGCTGAGTGAATTGTTTTGCTGCACCTAGTTCCAGCCAGGGAGACCAGAGCAAGCTCAGGGGTCCTGAGAAGTGCTGTCTGGGCACTCTCCAGGAGTTGGTAGGGAGGAACAGCCTCCCATTGCTGTTGTTGTCCACAGTTTGAAACAGGTTCTGCCACCTATTCCTGTTTGTTTTATTAAGTATAAATGAATTTATGTTATGTCTATCTGTGTTATGTCTGAGTAGTATTTAATTCAGCAAAACAAATTTGCAATCCCTGAATATCAGTAGTAGATTTAATAAGAGTTACTGTGTTTCAACATTCCTTTGTATTATTCCTTTTTCCTTACGGTTAGAGTATTTACAATGCATGCTATACAGTAGTAATACTGTAAGCGATAGTTAATTGTTATAATTTCTAAACCTAGTTTATGTATAATAGCAAAATAGATACGTAGGATTTAAAGGTACAAGTAATTGTTCTCAGGAATTACAACTTGTTAAACAACCATAAAAACAGTAATAAATATAGCCATTTAAATTACAGTATAGATATCAATTATCAAGGCCTTTCAGAATAGTTACATCTCATACTAGAAACAACCTCACCAGTTCTTAACAATCAAACTGAAAACAATGTACAAAACCTAACAGAAGATCGTTGTAAGTAATTATCCACAGTTAAACAAATTTGTATGGTTTACACACAGGTTAGACAATAGACTTAAAATAACCTAGTTATTAATTTTAAACAGTAGGGTTAGTAGTTAGTATCTATCTCCTTATCGAGCTTAGTAATATATTAACATTCTTTATTGACCTTCATTTTCAACAGAGTCTTATCCGTAACCTAGTAACAGAACAGTAAATTTGCTCATTTATCGAGCTTCACTGTTTATTGAAGTATGATCATTGTTTTTCAGTTACCAACAGAGGCATTTTCTTAATAATAGAATAAACCTCTAAATCAAGATCGTGTCTACAGTTTTAACATCTACACTAAATCACTGTTGTCATTCGGAATCAAAGCCTACCACTCTAGTTATTAACAATAAGAAATTTCTTATCAAATAAAAATCTAGGTGTTAATCCGTGTTAAACGAAACGAATAAGAACGATTCACCCAGCTCATTGATTGAGCTTCTTTTATCTTTACAAATCTTTCATTTGTTTCTCAAAATTACCAGTAGTAGAACATCTTAGCTACGGATTCAGCATGCAGCTGAAATCACTATTTGCTTTCATATTAAATCCTAATATGCCAAACATTACAGGTATTTAAACTTGAACAATATTACAATAACTCACACACAGCCGTAGTTCCTTTTACAAGTTTTATTATCCAAACCCTGGATGAAACTTTTCTCCCAAATTAAATTTATAGTTTAAAGAACAAAACTTAGGCACGTAAAACCCTACAGTAGATATCTATAAGGGTTATAAGTAGCAGAATAATCGAGTGAGTATTTTCTTTCCTTCCAACAAAATTACACAAAAACAAAACACAGAGATTAAAGGCCATGCCCTCACTTACAGTCGTGTTAACAATTCATTCTTTATGTGTTTAAAATTTAAAAACATTTCTACCCCTATACGTAGCTTTAGATTTAACAGAAGACACAGACTTAAACCAAGTCGTGCACAGACTATAAGTTATATTAAGATAAATTTCAAACCCTGGGCGTCAAACATTGAACTTTTAAAGAAAATGTTGTAACAAAACATAAACCACCGAGGCTGTAACCTCACCTTCGGAGCAGGCTCATAAGCCTTTAATATCTTCTAAATTCTACATTATAGTTCTGCCATATAAAAAATAAATTAAGTGCAGAAAGAAGTACATTAGCCACCATTCCGGCTGAAGCCATATATCCAACCAACGCAGGGTTAAACCCTTATCTAATCTTTAAATTATACAGTTACAAGGTTTTGCAAGGGTGCCGAGACTTTTAAAGTCAAACCAAAACCCTACCACCCAAAAAAACCCACAAGGAGGAATTTGCCATGGTAAGAACCAGGCTTACCCGGGAATGCCAGATGTCGCAGCTTGTGCCATCCATCCATTAAGTGGAGCTTGAACCTGCATCGAAAGAACAAGATTTCAACCCTTCCGTGTTGCTTGGGGATTTCAACAAATTTATATAACTTTAAAACAACAAATTATAAAACCCTGTAGCTCACCGGTGTTTTGAACGCAGAAGCAAATTGGAGACAATTGATAGTCACGAATAGCGGAAGGGTGAACCCCTTTCTTTCCACCAACACGAATAAGCTGACTAAAAAAAAGGGTTTCTTCTACTATGGAAGTTCAAATGAATACCATGTAAGCCGATACACTCAAGCCGTGACATGAAGCATTTAGAACAATACCCTCATGCCATAACCAGACTAGTAATGGAGGCACGCATTTTAACCCAGGTCATAACCACTTCATAGCTACCAACAGCCGGAACACAACGACTCTAAAACAACATAATGGAGAAATACGAGGGCTAGTAGAATCATAAGGGCTGCTAGTAAAAAGTAACAGCAGAAAAGATAGCCGAGGTGCTCAATAACTTATAGAATGCCAATTGCAGAAGTATACAGCTCACGAACGATATGAAGGACACACACACGATGAACAGTAGCAGTATGGGCACCGCCACTTACAACACTACAACGAGAAAACTCATACCAGGAGGGTCTGCTCAGGAAACCAAGCCCGAAGGCAAAGGGAAATGACCAAGTTGGGTTTGGACAAAGCATTTATATCATTAAACACAAGGCCCAGGACTATCCACATATCCTTTAAATAATATAACCTGCCATGGGTTGACAGTCTAAAGTCTTGAGGTGTTGTCAAATTATTCGATTCTCAAATTTAAAAATCATAGCATGGATAAAAGTTAATCATAGTCGGGATATTCTCCGACGTTCGAGACACTATCATTTAACCCATCATATCTTACATGCTAGAGCAATGCAATTGAAGTTACCTAGTACACATAATTGCTTGCCCTACAAACAATGAAAAATTATGCATTATCCATATGTTCAAAGCTATGATGATATTTTATCATTGGTTATAGAAATAAAAACCTTAGCATGAGTTTTGGAACTATTCATGGTGATACATAAAGGTTGAAGTATCATAATTTCTATATTATCTTTTAAAAAGGATAAAAACAACAACATATCTCTTCTAAGTCATTAAGATAAGAGTGACATTTCGGGTGACTCATAGTTCCTATCACTTTGACATCCATAGGAATAAGAATAGCTATCAAGATAAATGTTTTTTCTGAAATTGTTAAAAGGAGACATGAAATTTTAGAGGACATCTGCAAGTAATAGAAACAAGCAAAGCATATATTTTATTGGTACCTTCAGAACTCTACAATAGTAACAATGCATATCATATATTCTAATTATAAAACATGACTGATACGACCATAATGGAGGAGTAAAGAATAAACTGTTTATGAAATGTCTGTCATACTCTATAGCTCTAGTTTAACAGTTTATGCACATCAAATAGCTATCTTTATCTCCAGAAATTTTTCCAATCCTTACACAGTTGGATCAAATGGAGGTCGTAGGATAATTGTTACCTGTAAATATTTGGTAACCTGGCTAGTATGCTTAGAATTGTACTGAATGATATGGTACAGTTAATTGAAATACAATACTGTGAAATTAAAAGCAGCGATCTGTACCTTACCTGTGCATCTGCAAGAAGAAAACAATGGAAGGCATTAGCTCAGCAACTAAGTAAGCTCGGTCTGCAATGGCAACTCCCCCTTGAGGTTGCAAACAATCAAAACAATCAGTAATTGAAAAGAGAAATCAATATTAACATTTAAGTACAACAACAAATCTTTCAGACACATTTAAAATCATGTAATTAAACAGACAGTCAAAGGACTGCATTTAAATAACAATTATTGTTATCTTAAAAATTTTAAATTTTTCGGAAATAGCTGGGTTTTGACATGTGGTATCAGAGCATGGTTCATACACTAGGCATGGATATGGCTCAACTAGTTTCCGCATAACAGTGCCAATGAAAAGAAAAATTTATATATATATATATATATATATATATATATATATATATATATATATATATATATATCATGTACTAAATTATACTTTCTGTTTCATAAAGACAAAGTAGAAAAATTCCTTTTTTTCTGAATTTAACAGGCAGGTATGGAAAAGCTAGGAGAATATGCTGAGGAGGAATCTCCAAACACTGCAACAAGACAGATGTCGAGAGAACCTGTGACAGAGGAGGTACTTGCTCACTCCTCGGAACTGATGTAGACCATAAAAGGTTTAAAGACGGAAATAGAAACAGTCAAGAAGGATAACGAAAGGATTCTGAAAACTCAAGAGTAGCTAAATCAATTATTGATAGAAAAATTTCAGGCAGAAGGGAAAAGCAAAAGAGCTGAATCTAAAGAAGCTAGTCATCTAAGAGGGTCTAAAAGGATGAAACTAGCTAAATCTGACAGCAGTTCATCATTTGAAGAAAGAAAGGAACAACACAGTTATCGCACTACTAGTGACAGCAGTGAAGCTGAGCTGCATAATAGAAGGAAAAAGTATAGACCTTATGAAGAGATTTCTGGGAAGTTTAAGAAAATAAAACCCCCAACATTCAACGGAGAATCTGAAACAGGAGAAGACGCAGAATCCTGGTTATCCGGGATGAGAAGATATTTTCAGATTTACAACTATTCAAATCAGCTGAAGGCATGAATGGCCATCTACAACCTTTGTGGAAAGGCGGACATATGGTGCCAAGACCTGAAAGGGTCAAGGGGATCAAAGAAAATAAAGTCAATTGGAGTACCTTTAAAAGGTACTTCAAAAAGAAATTTCTGTCCGAACAGTACTATGAGGAGAGGGCCAAGGAATTTTATGAACGAAAGCTGGGATCTATGACTATGAAGGACTTGAACAGTAAGTTCTTAAGTCTATTAAGGTATGTGTCGTATTTTGTCGAAGAGAAACCAAAAGTAAAGCGGTTTCTTAGCTGCCTGCCATATCATATTAAGGACAGAATCGAATATGATAACCCCAAAACGTTGGAAGAGGCTATGCGAAAGGCTAATTTTTGTTATGAACAGAATAAAAAGAAAGAAGGGATAGCTAGCTGGAAAGCTAAAAAGAACAGCAATCAGCCTGAGTACAGGAAAAAGGAGTTTGTACCCCAGAAAAGTTTCAAAAATAACAAGAACAGAACCCTGTTTAATGGTAAAAACTTCTAGGGAAGCAAAAATGGAGTTACTAATAATTCCAGTAACTTCAAGGGCAGCAAGGAGGTTCCTAACAATCACGGAAATTACACTAAGAATTTTGAACGAAAGGAGCCTGTTAAGTGCTGGGAGTGTAATGGTCCACATTATGCATCAGTTTGCCCAAATCGAAAGAAACAAATCAACAATATTCATACTATACAAGATGAAATGACTGTTGGAGACTTTGCAGGGACTATGCCCCGAATCAATGTAGCGTTGGAAAACTGCCAAGCTGACTATCAAACTTCCATGGTGGAAGTAGGAGGTATGATTAACAAAACCCCTGTAACTATTTTAATAGATCCGGGTGCTAGCCTTAGTTATATTTCACCACATATAGTAGAAAAATGTAATCTGACTGTTGAAAGATTTGATAACTCTTGGTTAGTACAATTAGCCACTGGGGCAAAAAGGAAGGTGAATTGTTATGTTAAAGAATGTACCTTAGATATGAATGATTTTCAAACTACTGTTCAATTAAATATTCTGCCACTTGGCTCGTATGACATGCTTATTGGTATGGACTGGTTAGAACAGCATAAGGTAGTTTTAAACTGTTTTGACAAAACCTTTAGGTGTGTAAACAATGATGGACATCCTGTAACTCTTAGGGGTATTCCTAGGAAGACAGTAGTCAGACAGATTTCTGCCTTACAACTTAAAAGGGCAGTCAGAAAAGGGTGCAAAGCCTATGCTGTAACTATTACATATGAGACAGATAAGTCTGAAGGCAGCAAGATAACAATAGAGGATATCCCTATGGTAAATGAATTTATTGATGTTTTTCCGGAGGAAATCCCAGGATTACCTCCCAAGAGAGAACTGGATTTTACAATTGAACTAGTGCCAGGTGCTGTACCCAGTTCAAAAGCTCCGTATCGTATGAATATTTTGGAGCTTAATGAATTAAAAACTCAGTTAAAGGAGTTAATAGATAAGAATTACATTCGACCCAGTGTGTCCCCTTGGGGAGCACCAGTAATTTTTGTTAAAAAGAAGGACGTAACTATGCGACTTTGCATAGATTACCGTCAACTGAACAAGATCACGATTAAAAATAGATATCCGTTACCTCGCATAGATGATCTGTTTGATCAGCTACGTGGAGCTACTATGTTCTCTAAGATAGACCTAAGATCGGGTTATCATCAAGTGAAGATTAAAGAAGAGGATATATTTAAGACAACTTTCTGAACGAGATATGGACATTACGAATTTGTCGTAATGCCATTCGGGCTTACTAATGCCCCAGCCATCTTTATGTGTCTAATGAATAACATAATGCATAAGTACTTAGATAAATTTGTTGTCGTATTCATCGATGACATTTTAGTTTATTCTAAGAATGAAGAGGAGCATAAAGAACATTTACGGATAGTCTTACGAGAACTACGAGAGCAGCAGCTCTTTGCGAAGTTCAGTAAGTGTGACTTCCTCAAAGATGAAATCCAGTACTTAGGACATGTAGTCACCAAGGAAGGGATTTCAGTTGATCCTGAAAAGATCCGGGCAATTGAGGATTGGCCAGTACCGAAAGACGTAAGAGATGTTAGGTCCTTCATGGTAATTACCGGTTACTATCGGAGATTCATTGAAGGCTTTTAGAAAATAGCCAACCCAATCACTTCCTTGCAAAAGAAAGGCAAGAAGTTCGATTGGAACCTGAAGTGTGAAGAAAGTTTTAAGAAATTGAAGACTTTATTAACAACCGCACCTATTTTAAGAATAGCAGATCCTAATAAGGATTTTGTAGTCTGCACCGATGCTTGCAATGATGGTTTAGGCGGAGTATTGACTCAGGATGGGCATGTCATTGCCTATGAGTCCAGGAAGCTGAAGATTCATGAAAAGAATTATGCCACTTATGATTTGGAATTGGCTGCTGTTATCCATGATTTAAAGATGTGGCGACATCACTTAATAGGCAGAAAATTTACTTTAATGACTGATAATAAGGGTCTGAAATACCTTTTAGATCAGCCTAATTTAAATGCAAGACAAGCCAGGTGGTTGGCCTTCTTAAGTGAATATGATTTAAAAATTCAGTACATAAAAGGAAAGGAAAATAAGGTGGTTGATGCTTTGAGCAGAAATGCAAGACTGAATTTTGTATCAGCTAGCAGCACTTATACCTCTGATTTGAATGAACAGCTGGCTGAAGGGATAAAATCAGATGAAATTTATCAAAAGTTACAAGTTACAGCTAAAGATGAGCCTACAGAAAGTTTAATAAATGGTTATAGCCTAAACAAAGAGGGATTTTTATTGTTTAAGGACAGGCTGTATGTTCCAAATGTACCTAAAGTTAAACTGTTAATTCTGGACGAAGTTCATAAAACCCCTTACTCAGGGCATCCAGGCTACCAGAAGACTGTCACCATGTTGAGAAAAGAATATTTTTGGCCTAATATGAAATCCGAAACAGCTGAGTATATAGCTAGATGTTTGGATTGCCAACAAGTGAAAACAAAACACCAACATCCAGCTGGGTTGCTGCAACCTTTACCTATTCCCAGCTGGAAGTGGGAGATAATCAGCTTAGATTTCATTACGGGATTACCCAAAAATCAGCATCAGAATGATTCAATTATGGTGGTAGTAGATAAATTAAGTAAATCCGCACACTTTATTCCTGTTAAAACCACTTACAAGGCTGCAAACATAGCTGATATTTTTCTGAAACAGATTTTTCGGTTACATGGTGTTCCAAAAGTTATTATTTTAGATAGGGATCCTAAATTCACAGGGAATTTCTGGAAATCCTTGTTTAAAGGATTAAACACCACACTGAATTTCAGCACTTCCTTCCATCCTCAGACGGACGGACAAACTGAAAGAGTTAATCAGGTATTGGAAGATCTACTAAGAATGTATGTTAAAGATCAACCAGGTAAATGGGAGGATTATTTACATTTAGCAGAATTTGCATACAATAACAACTATCAATCGTCAGCTAAGTTCAGTCATTTTGAAGTTCTGTATGGATGTAAATGTAACACTCCTATCTCTTGGAGTAATCCAGTAGAGAGATTAGTGTTAGGTCCTGATTTATTAAAAGAGATGGAACAGATTGTGAAACAAGTGCAGGAAAATTTGAAGATTGCCCAGGATCGGCAAAAGAGTAAAGCAGATTTGAAAAGAACTCCTAAAGAGTTCCAGGTAGGTGAACATGTGTTCATCAAGGTAAGACCAAAGAAGAGCTCCCTAAGACTGGGGAGTTGTGCAAAATTAGCGCCACGTTACTATGGTCCATTTGAAATTTTATCTAGAATTGATCAAGTTGCTTATAATCTAGCATTACCACCTAATTTAAAGGTACACAATGTTTTTCATATTTCTATCCTGAAAAAGTATGTTCATGATGCTACTCATGTTATTGATTGGAACATTGTATAGGTAGAACCAGAAGGGAAGTTCTGGGTGAATCGGATTGTATCCTCGGGAGGAGGGAAATTACTCTACGGAACCGCACCATTGGACAGCTGAAGGTGCAATGGAAGCACCTTAGTCCTCAAGAAGCTACCTGGGAACTGGAAAGTATGATGCGGGAAGCATACCCAAATCTATTCCAGCAGGTGGCTGAGGGTGAGGAATAAGTAACATCGAGGACGATGTTACATTCTAAGGGGTTGTGTATGTCACATACCCCAATTTTGCAAAAATAATGTAATTATTTTATTATATTCCTGAGACATTATGTTAAATTTAATGCTAAGTAGGAATTGATGACTCAGCAGAGTCACCAGAAATGGAATGTAATTCTGAATATTTTATTATTTAATAAATAAATTATGGAGACAACAGCATGGGAGAGCTGTTAAAAGAGGTTACTGGTCTAACTGGTGGATGTAACTAGGTGGAAAGGAAAAAGACAAGTGGCAGCATCCTCAAACACTTCCTAAGTTGCAGGTGGCAACTTCCCTATATTTTGGGGTCATGATTCCCCAAGAAAGTGGAATCTGAGCAGGTGGCTCATTAATGACAGTTAACCCAACTAAGACCTAGGCAATCTTTTAAATAGTACTCAATGAACTGAGCTAGGGGTTCAATAGTTCTGGAGGGAGAATACATTCAGGTGAATGCTATTTAGGAGTCCCATTGAGGAAGTGGGAAAAACAGAAAGGAAGTGGTTTGAGAGGGATGCCGCAGTAACTTGGTTCCAGTTTAGCTGCTTGGGCTGAGTGAATTGTTTTGCTGCACCTAGTTCCAACCAGGGAGACCAGAGCAAGCTCGGGGGTCCTGAGAAGTGCTGTCTGGGCAATCTCCAGGAGTTGGTAGGGAGGAACAGCCTCCCATTGATGTTGTTGTCCACAGTTTGAAACAGGTTCTGCCACCTATTCCTGTTTGTTTTATTAAGTATAAATGAATTTATGTTATGTCTATCTGTGTTATGTCTGAGTAGTACTTAATTCAGCAAAAAAAATTTGCAATCCCTGAATATCAGTAGTAGATTTAATAAGAGTTACTGTGTTTCAACATTCCTTTGTATTATTTCTTTTTCCTTACGGTTAGAGTATTTACAATGCATGCTATACAGTAGTAATACTGTAAGCGATAGTTAATTGTTATAATTTCTAAACCTAGTTTATGTATAATAGAAAAATAGATACGTAGGATTTAAGGGTACAAGTAATTGTTCTCAGGAATTACAACTTGTTAAACAACCATAAAAACAGTAATAAATATAGCCATTTAAATTACAGTATAGATATCAATTATCAGGCCTTTCAGAATAGTTACATCTCATACTAGAAACAACCTCACCAGTTTTTAACAATCAAACCGAAAACAGTGTAGAAAACCTAACAAAATATCGTTGTAAGTAATTATCCACAGTTAAACAAATTTGTATTGTTTACACACAGGTTAGACAATAGATTTAAAATAACCTAGTTATTAATTTTAAACAGTAGGGTTAGTAGTTAGTATCTAGCTCCTTATCGAGCTTAGTAATATATTAACATTCTTTATTGACCCTCATTTTCAACAGAGTCTTATCCGTAACCTAGTAACAGAACAGTAAATTTGCTCATTTATCGAGCTTCACTGTTTATTGAAGTATGATCATTGTTTTTCAGTTACCAACAGAGGCATTTTCTTAATAATAGAATAAACCTCTAAATCAAGATCGTGTCTACAGTTTTAACATCTACACTAAATCACTGTCGTCATTCGGAATCAAACCCTACCACTCTAGTTATTAACAATAAGAAATTTCTTATCAAATAAAAATCTAGGTGTTAATCCGTGTTAAACGAAACGAATAAGAACGATTCACCCAGCTCATTGATTGAGCTTCTTTTATCTTTACAAATCTTTCATTTGTTTCTCAAAATTACCAGCAGTAGAACATCTTAGTTACGGATTCAGCATGCAGCTGAAATCACTATTTACTTTCGTATTAAATCCTAATATGCCAAACATTACAGGTATTTAAACTTGAACAGTATTACAATAACTCACACACATCCGTAGTTCCTTTTACAAGTTTTATTATCCAAACCCTGGATGAAAATTTTCTCCCAAATTAAATTTATAGTTTAAAGAACAAAACTTAGGCACGTAAAACCCTACAGTAGATATCTATAAGGGTTATAAGTAGCAGAATAATCGAGTGAGTATTTTCTTTCCTTCCAACAAAATTACACAAAAACAAAACACGGAGATTAAAGCCCACGCCCTCACTTACAGTCGTGTTAACAATTCATTCTTTATGTGTTTAAAATTTAAAAACATTTCTACCCCTATACGTAGCTTTAGATTTAACAGAAGACGCAGACTTAAACCAAGTCGTGCACAGACTATAAGTTATATTAAGATAATTTTCAAACACTGGGCGTTAAACATTGAACTTTTAAAGAAAATGTTGTAACAAAACATAAACCCCCGAGGCTGTAACCTCACCTTCGGAGCAGGCTCACAAGCCTTTAATATCTTCTAAATTCTACATTACAGTTCTGCCATATAAAAAATAAATTAAGTGCAGAAAGAAGTACATTAGCCACCATACCGGCTGAAGCCATATATCCAACCAACGCATGGTTAAACCCTTATCTAATCTTTATATTATACAGTTACAAGATTTTGCAAGGGTGCCGAGACTTTTAAAGTCGAACCAAAACCCTACCACCCAAACAACCCACAAGGAGAAATTTGCCATGGTAACAACCAGGCTTACCCAGGAATGCCAGATGTCGCAGCTTGTGCCATCCATCCATTAAGTGGAGCTTGAACCTGCATCGAAAGAACAAGATTTCAACCCTTCCATGTTGCTTGGGGATTTCAACAAATTTATATAACTTTAAAACAACGAATTATAAAACCCTGTAGCTCACCGGTGTTTTGAACGCAGAAGCAAATTGGAGACAGTTGATAGTCACGAACAGCTGAAGGGTGAACCCCTTTCTTTCCACCAACACGAATAAGCTGACTAAAAACAAGGGTTTCTTCTACTATGGAAGTTCAAATGAACACCATGTAAGCCGATACACTCAAGCCGTGACATAAAGCATTCAGAACAATAACCTCACGCCATAACCAGACTAGTAATGGAGGAACGCATATTAACCCAGGTCATAACCACTTCATAGCTACCAACAGGCGGAGCACAACGACTCTAAAACAACATAATGGAGAAATACGAGGGCTAGTAGAAGCATAGGGGCTGCTAGTAAAAAGTAACAGCATAAAAGATAGCCGATGTGCTCAATAACTTATAGAATGCCAACTGTAGAAGTATACAGCTCACGAATGATACAGAGGACACACACACCATGAACTGTAGTAGTATGGGCACCGCCACTTACAGCACTACAATGAGAAAACTCATACCAGGAGGGTCTGCTCAGGCAACCGAGCCCGAAGGCAAAGGGAAATAACCAAGTAGGGTTTGTACAAAGCATTTATATCATTAAACACAAGGCCCAGGACTATCCATGTATCCTTTAAATAATATAACCTGCCATGGGTCGACAGTCTAAAGTCTTGAGGTGTTGTCAAATTATTCGATTCTCAAATTTAAAAATCATAGCATGGATAAAAGTTAATCATAGTCGGGATATTCTCCGACGTTCGAGACACTATCATTTAACCCATCATATCTTACATGCTAGAGCAATGCAATTGAAGTTACCTAGTACACATAATTGCTTGCCCTACAAACAACAAAAAATTATGCATTATCCATATGTTCAAAGCTATGATGAGATTTTATCATTGGTTATAGAAATAAAAACCTTAGCATGAGTTTTGGAACTATTCATGGTGATACATAAAGGTTGAAGTATCATAATTTCTATATTATCTTTTAAAAAGGATAAAAACAGCAACATGTCGCTTCTAAGTCATTAAGATAAGAGTGACATTTCGGGTGACTCATAGTTCCTATCACTTTGACATCCATAGGAATAAGAATAGCTATCAAGATAAATGTTTTTTCTGAAATTGTTAAAAGGAGACATGAAATTTTACAGGACATCTGCAAGTAATAGAAACAAGCAAAGCATATATTTTATTGGTACCTTCAAAACTCTACAATAGTAACAATGCATATCATATATTCTAATTATAAAACATGACTGATATGACCATAATGGAGGAGTAAAGAATAAACTGTTGATGAAATGTCTGTCATACTCTATAGCTCTAGTTTAACAGTTTATGCACATCAAATAGCTATCTTTATCTCCAGAAATTTTTCCAATCCTTACACAGTTGGATCAAATGGAGGTCGTAGGATAATTGCTACCTGTAAATATTTGGTAACCTGGCTAGTATGCTTAGAATTGTACTGAATGATATGGTACAATTAATTGAAATACAATACTGTGAAATTAAAAGCAGCGACCTGTACCTTACCTGTGCATCTGCAAGAAGAAAACAATGGAAGGCATTAGCTCAGAAGCTAAGTAAGACCGGTCTGCAATGGAAACTCCCCCTTGAGGTTGCAAACCATCAAAACAATCAGTAATTGAAAAGAGAAATCAATATTAACATTTAAGTACAACAACAATTCTTTCAGACACATTTAAAATCATGTAATTAAACAGACAGTCAAAGGACTGCATTTAAATAACAATTATTGTTATCTTAAAAATTTTAAATTTTTCGGAAATAGCTGGGTTTTGACATGTGGTATCAGAGCATGGTTCATACACTAGGCCTGGATATGGCTCAACTAGTTTCCGCAAAACAGTGCCAATGAAAAGAAAAATTTATATATATATATATATATATATATCATGTACTAACTTATACTTTCTGTTTCATAAAGACAGAGCAGAAAAATTCCTTTTTCTGAATCTAATAGGCAGGTATGGAAAAGCTAGGAGAATATGCTGAGGAGGAATCTCCAAACACTGCAACAAGACAGATGTCGAGAGAACCTGTGACAGAGGAGGTACTTGCTCACTCCTCGGAACTGATGCAGGCCATAAAAGGTTTAACGACGGAAATAGAAACAGTGAAGAAGGATAACGAAAGGATTCTGAAAACTCAAGAGCAGCTAAATCAATTATTGATAGAAAAATTTCAGACAGAAGGGAAAAGCAAAAGAGCTGAATCTGAAGAAGCTAGTCATCTAAGAGGGTCTAAAAGGATGAAACCAGCTAAATCTTACAGCAGTTCATCATCTGAAGAAAGAAAGGAACAACACAGTTATCGCACTACTAGTGACAGCAGTGAAGCTGAGCTGCATAATAGAAGGAAAAAGTACAGACTTTATGAAGAGATTTCTCGGGAGTTTAAGAAAATAAAACCCCCAACATTCAACGGAGAATATGAAACAGGAGAAGAGGCAGAATCCTGGTTATCAGGGATGAGAAAATATTTTCAGATTTACAACTATTCAAATCAGCTGAAGGCACGAATGGCCATCTACAACCTTTCTGGAAAGGCGGACATATGGTGGCAAGACCTGAAAAGGGTCAAGGGGATCAAAGAAAAAGAAGTCAATTGGAGTACCTTTAAAAGGTACTTCAAAAAGAAATTTATGTCCGAACAGTACTATGAGGAGAGGGCCAAGGAATTTTATGAACTGAAGCTGGAATCTATGACTATGAAGGACTTGAACATTAAGTTCTTAAGTCTATTAAGGTATGTGCCGTATTTTGTCGAAGAGAAACCAAAAATACAGCGGTTTCTTAGCTGCTTGCCATATCATATTAAGGACAGAATCGAATATTATAACCCCAAAAGGCTGGAAGAGGCTATGCGAAAGGCTAATTTATGTTATGAACAGAATAAAAAGAAAGAAGGGATAGCTAGCTGGAAAGCTAAAAAGAACAGCAATCAGCCTGAGTACAGGAAAAAGGAGTTTGTACCCCAGAAAAGTTTCAAAAATAACAAGAACAGAACCCTGTTTAATGGTAAAAACTTCTAGGGAAGCAAAAATGGAGTTTCTAATAATTCCAGTAACTTCAAGGGCAGCAAGGAGGTTCCTAACAATCACGGAAATTACACTAAGAATTTTGAACGAAAGGAGCCTGTTAAGTTCTGGGAGTGTAATGGTCCACATTATGCATCAGTTTGCCCAAATCGAAAGAAACAAATCAGCAATATTCATACTATACAAGATGAAATGACTGTTGGAGACTTTGCAGGGACTATGCCCCGAATCAATGCAGCGTTGGAAAACCACCAAGCTGACTATCAAACTTCCATGGTGGAAGTAAGAGGTATGATTAACAAAACCCCTGTAACTATTTTAATAGATCCGGGTGCAATCCTTAGTTATATTTCACCACATATAGTACAAAAATGTAATCTGACTGTTGAAAGATTTGATAACTCTTGGTCAGTACAATTAGCCACTGGGGCAAAAAGGAAGGTGAATTGTTATGTTAAAGAATGTACCTTAGATATGAATGATTTTCAAACTACCGTTCAATTAAATATTCTGCCACTTGGCTCATATGACATGCTTATTGGTATGGACTGGTTAGAACAGCATAAGGTAGTTTTAAACTGTTTTGACATAACTTTTAGGTGTGTAAACAATGATGGACAGCCTGTAACGTTTAGGGGTATTCCTAGGAAAACAGTAGTCAGGCAGATTTCTGCCTTACAACTTAAAAGGGCAGTCAGAAAAGGGTGCAAAGCCTATGCTGTAACTATTACATATGAGACAGATAAGTCTGAAGGCAGCAAGATAACAGTAGAGGATATCCCTGTGGTAAATGAATTTATTGATGTTTTTCCGGAGGAAATCCCAGGATTACCTCCCAAGAGAGAACTGGATTTTACAATTGAACTAGTGCCAGGTGCTGTACCCAGTTCAAAAGCTCCGTATCGTATGAATATTTTGGAGCTTAATGAATTAAAAACTCAGTTAAAGGAGTTAATAGATAAGAATTACATTCGACCCAGTGTGTCCCCTTGGGGAGCACCAGTAATTTTTGTTAAAAAGAAGGACGAAACTATGCGACTTTGCATAGATTATCGTCAACTGAACAAGATGACGATTAAAAATAGATATCCGTTACCTCGCATAGATGATCTATTTGATCAACTACGTGGAGCTACTGTGTTCTCTAAGATAGACCTAAGATCGGGTTATCATCAAGTGAGGATTAAAGAAGAGGATATATTTAAGACAGCTTTCAGAATGAGATATGGACATTACGAATTTGTCATAATGCCATTCGGGCTTACTAATGCCCCAGCCGTCTTTATGTGTCTAATGAATAACATAATGCATAAGTACTTAGATAAATTTGTTGTCGTATTCATCGATGACATTTTAGTTTATTCTAAGAATGAAGAGGAACATAAAGAACATTTACGGATAGTCTTACAAGAACTATGAGAGCAGCAGCTCTTTGCGAAGTTCAATAAGTGTGACTTCTTCAAAGATGAAATCCAGTACTTAGGACATGTAGTCACCAAGGAAGGGATTTCAGTTGATCCTGAAAATATCCGGGCAATTGAGGATTGGCCAGTACCGAAAGACGTAAGAGATGTTAGGTCCTTCATGGGAATTACTGGTTACTACCGGAGATTCATTGAAGGCTTTTCAAAAATAGCCAACCCAATCACTTCCTTGCAAAAGAAAGGCAAGAAGTTTGATTGGAACCTGAAGTGTGAAGAAAGTTTTAAGAAATTGAAGACTTTATTAACAACCGCGCCTATTTTAAGAATAGCAGATCCTAATAAGGATTTTGTAGTCTGCACCGACGCTTGCAATGATGGTTTAGGCGGAGTATTGACTCAAGATGGGCATGTCATTTCCTATGAGTCCAGGAAGCTGAAGATTCATGAAAAGAATTATGCCACTTATGATTTGGAATTGGTTGCTGTTATCCATGCTTTAAAGATGTGGCGACATCACTTAATAGGCAGAAAATTTACTTTAATGACTGATAATAAGGGTCTGAAATACCTTTTAGATCAGCCTAATTTAAATGCAAGACAAGCCAGGTGGTTGGCCTTCTTAAGTGAATATGATTTCGAAATTCAGCACATAAAAGGAAAGGAAAATAAGGTGGCTGATGCTTTGAGCAGAAATGCAAGGCTGAATTTTGTATCAGCTAGCAGCACTTATACCTGTGATTTGAATGAACAGCTAGCTGAAGGGATAAAATCAGATGAAATTTATCAAAAGTTACAAGTTTCAGCTAAAGATGAACCTACAGAAAGTTTAATAAAGGGTTATAGCCTAAACAAAGAGGGATTTTTATTGTTTAAGGACAAGATGTATGTTCCAAATGTACCTAAAGTTAAACTGTTAATTCTGGACGAAGTTCATAAAACCCCTTACTCAGGGCATCCAGGCTACCAGAAGACTGTCACCATGTTGAGAAAAGAATATTTTTGGCCTAATATGAAATCCGAAACAGCTGAGTATATAGCTAGATGTTTGGATTTCCAACAAGTGAAAACAGAACACCAACATCCAGCTGGGTTGCTGCAACCTTTACCTATTCCCAGCTGGAAGTGGGCGATAATCAGCTTAGATTTCATTACGGGATTACCCAAAAATCAGCATCAGAATGATTCAATTATGGTGGTAGTAGATAAATTAAGTAAATCAGCACACTTTATTACTGTTAAAACCACTTACAAGGATGCAAACATAGCTGATATTTTTCTGAAACAGATTTTTCGGTTACATGGTGTTCCAAAAGTTATTATTTTAGACAGGGATCCTAAATTCACAGGGAATTTCTGGAAATCCTTGTTTAAAGGATTAAACACCACACTGAATTTCAGCACTTCCTTCCATCCTTAGACGGACGGAAAAACTGAAAGAGTTAATCAGGTATTGGAAGTTCTACTAAGAATGTATGTTAAAGATCAACCAGGTAAATGGGAGGATTATTTACATTTAGCAGAATTTGCATACAATAACAACTATCAATCATCAGCTAAGTTCAGTCCTTTTGAAGTTCTGTATGGACGTAAATGTAACACTCCTATCTCTTGGAGTAATCCAGTAGATAGATTAGTGTTAGGTCCTGATTTATTAAAAGAGATGGAATAGATTGTGAAACAAGTGCAGGAAAATTTGAAGATTGCCCAGGATCGGCAAAAGAGTCAAGCAGATTTGAAAAGAACTCCTAAAGAGTTCCAGGTAGGTGAACATGTGTTCACCAAGGTAAGACCAAAGAAGAGCTCCCTAAGACTTGGGAGTTGTGCAAAATTAGCGCCACGTTACTATGGTCCGTTTGAAATTTTATCTAGAATTGGTCAAGTTGCTTATCAGCTAGCATTACCACCTAATTTAAAGGTACACAATGTTTTTCATATTTCTGTCCTGAAAAAGTATGTTCATGATGCTACTCATGTTATTGATTGGAACATTGTACAGGTAGAACCAGAAGGGAAGTTCTGGTGGAACCGGATTGTATCCTCGGGAGGAGGGAAATTACTTTGCGGAACCGCACCATTGGACAGCTGAAGGTGCAATGGAAGCACCTTAGTCCTGAAGAAGCTACCTGGGAACTGGAAAGTAAGATGCGGGAAGCATACCCAAATCTATTCCAGCAGGTGGTTGAGGATGAGGAATAAGTAACATCGAGGACGATGTTACATTCTAAGGGGGTGTGTATGTCACATACCCCAATTTTGCAAAAATAATGTAATTATTTTATTATATTTCTGAGACATTATGTTAAATTTAATGCTAAGTAGGAATTGATGACTTAGCAGAGTCACCAAAAATGGAATGTAATTCGGAATATTTTATTATTTAATAAATAAATTATGGAGACAACGGCATGGGAGAGCTGTTAAAAGAGGTTACTGGTCTAACTGGTGGATGGAACTAGGTGGAAAGGCAAAAGACAAGTGGCAGCATCCTCAAACACTTCCTAAGTTGCAGGTGGCAACTTCCCTATATTTTGGGGTCATGATTCCCCAAGAAAGTGGAATCTGAGCAGGTGGCTCATTAATGACAGTTAACCCAACTAAGACCTAGGCAATCTTTTAAATAGTACTCAATGAACTGAGCTGGGGGTTCAATAGTTATGGAGGGAGAATACATTCAGGTGAATGCTATTCAGGAGTCCCATTGAGGAAGTGGGAAAAACAGTAAGGAACTGGTTTGAGAGGGATGCTGCAGTAACTTGGTTCCAGTTTAGCTGCTTGGGCTGAGTGAATTGTTTTGCTACACCTAGTTCCATCCAGGGAGACCAGAGCAAGCTCAGGGGTCCTGAGAAGTGCTGTCTGGGCTCTCTCCAGGAGTTGGTAGGGAGGAACAGCCTCCCATTGCTGTTGTTGTCCACAGTTTGAAACAGGTTCTACCACCTATTCCTTGTTGTTTTATTAAGTATAAATGAATTTATGTTATGTCTATCTGTGTTATGTCTGAGTAGTATTTAATTCAGGAAAAAAAAATTTGCAATCCCTGAATATCAGTAGTAGATTTAATAAGAGTTACTTTGTTTCAGCATTCCTTTGTATTATTTCTTTTTCCTTACGGTTAGAGTATTTACAATGCATGCTATACAGTAGTAATACTGTAAGCGATAGTTAATTGTTATAATTTCTAAACCTAGTTCATGTATAATAGAAAAATAGATACTTAGGATTTAAGGGTACAAGAAATTGTTCTCAGGAATTACAACTTGTTAAACAACCATAAAAACAGTAATAAATATAGCCATTTAAATTACAGTATAGATATCAATTATCAAGGCCTTTCAGAATAGTTACATCTCATACTAGAAACAACCTCACCAGTTTTCAACAATCAAACCGAAAACAGTGTAGAAAACCTAACAGAAGATCGTTGTAAGTAATTATCCACAGTTAAACAAATTTGTATGGTTTACACACAGGTTAGACAATAGATTTAAAATAACCTAGTTATTAATTTTAAACAGTAGGGTTAGTAGTTAGTATCTAGCTCCTTATCGAGCTTAGTAATATATTAACATTCTTTATTGACCCTCATTTTCAACAGAGTCTTATCCGTAACCTAGTAACAGAACAGTAAATTTGCTCATTTATCGAGCTTCACTGTTTATTGAAGTATGATCATTGTTTTTCAATTACCAACAGAGGCATTTTCTTAATAATAGAATAAACCTCTAAATCCAGATCGTGTCTACAGTTTTAACATCTACACTAAATCACTGTTGTCATTCGGAATCAAACCCTACCACTCTAGTTATTAACAATAAGAAATTTCTTATCAAATAAAAATCTAGGTGTTAATTCGTGTTAAACGAAACGAATAAGAACGATTCACCCAGCTCATTGATTGAGCTTCTTTTATCTTTACAAATCTTTCATTTGTTTCTCAAAATTACCAGCAGTAGAACATCTTAGCTACGAATTTAGCATGCAGCTGAAATCACTATATACTTTTGTATTAAATCCTAATATGCCAAACATTACAGGTATTTAAACTTGAACAGTATTACAATAACTCACACACAGTCGTAGTTCCTTTTACAAGTTTTATTATCCAAACCCTGGATGAAACTTTTCTCCCAAATTAAATTTATAGTTTAAAGAACAAAACTTAGGCACATAAAACCCTACAGTAGATATCTATAAGGGTTATAAGTAGCAGAATAATCGAGTGAGTATTTTCTTTCCTTCCAACAAAATTACACAAAAACAAAACACGGAGATTAAAGGTCACGCCCTCACTTACAGTCGTGTTAACAATTCATTATTTATGTGTTTAAAATTTAAAAACATTTCTACCCCTATACGTAGCTTTAGATTCAACAGAAGACGCAGACTTAAACCAAGTCGTGCACAGACTATAATTTATATTAAGATAATTTTCAAATCCTGGGCGTTAAACATTGAACTTTTAAAGAAAATGTTGTAACAAAACATAAACCACCAAGGCTGTAACCTCACCTTCGGAGCATGCTCACAAGCCTTTAATATCTTCTAAATTCTACATTACAGTTCTGCCATATAAAAAATAAATTAAGTGCAGAAAGAAGTACATTAGCCACCATACCGGCTGAAGCCATATATCCAACCAACGCAGGGTTAAACCCTTATCTAATCTTTAAATTATACAGTTACAAGATTTTGCAAGGGTGCCGAGACTTTGAAAGTCAAACCAAAACCCTACCACCTAAACAACCCACAAGGAGGAATTTGCAATGGTAAGAACTAGGCTTACCCGGGAATGCCAGATGTCGCAGCTTGTGCCATCCATCCATTAAGTGGAGCTTGAACCTGCATCGAAAGAACAAGATTTCAACCCTTCCGTGTTTCTTGGGGATTTCAACAAATTTATATAACTTTAAAACAACAAATTATAAAACCCTGTAGCTCACCGGTGTTTTGAACGCAGAAGCAAATTGGAGACAGTTGATAGTCACGAACAGCAGAAGGGTGAACCCCTTTCTTTCCACCAACACGAATAAGCTGACTAAAAACAAGGGTTTCTTCTACTATGGAAGTTCAAATGAACACCATGTAAGCCGATACACTCAAGCCGTGACAGGAAGCATTTAGAACAATACCCTCACGCCATAACCAGACTAGTAATGGAGGCACGCATATTAACCCAGGTCATAACCACTTCATAGCTACCAACAACCGGAACACAACGACTCTAAAAAACAATAATGGAGAAATACGAGGGCTAGTAGAAGCATAGGGGATGCTAGTAAAAAGTAACAGCAGAAAAGATAGCCGAGGTGCTCAATAACTTATAGAATGCCAACTGCAGAAGTATACAGCTCACGAACGATACGGAGGACACACACACCATGAACTATAGCAGTATGGGCACCACCACTTACATCACTACAACGAGAAAACTCATACCAGGAGGGTATGCTCAGGAAACCGAGCCCGAAGGCAAAGGGAAATGACCAAGTAGGGTTTGGACAAAGCATTTATATCATTAAACACAAGGCCCAGGACTATCCACGTATCCTTTAAATAATATAACCTGCCATGGGTCGACAGTCTAAAGTCTTGAGGTGTTGTCAAATTATTCGATTCTCAAATTTAAAAATCATAGAATGGATAAAAGTTAATCATAGTCGGGATATTCTCCGACGTTCGAGACGCTATCATTTAACCCATCATATCTTACATGCTAGAGCAATGCAATTGAAGTTACCTAGTACACATAATTGCTTGCCCTACAAACAACGAAAAATTATGCATTATCCATATGTTCAAAGCTATGATGAGATTTTATCATTGGTTATAGAAATAAAAACCTTAGCATGAGTTTTGGAACTATTCTTGGTGATACATAAAGGTTGAAGTATCATAATTTCTATATTATCTTTTAAAAAGGATAAAAACAACAACATATCTCTTCTAAGTCATTAAGATAAGAGTGACATTTCGGGTGACTCATAGTTCCTATCACTTTGACATCCATAGGAATAAGAATAGCTATCAAGATAAATGTTTTTTCTGAAATTGTTAAAAGGAGACATGAAATTTTAGATGACATCTGCAAGTAATAGAAACAAGAAAAGCATATATTTTATTGGTACCTTCAGAACTCTACAATAGTAACAATGCATATCATATATTCTAATTATAAAACATGACTGATACGACCATAATGGAGGAGTAAAGAATAAACTGTTTATGAAATGTCTGTCATACTCTATAGCTCTAGTTTAATAGTTTATGCACATCAAATAGCTATCTTTATCTCCAGAAATTTTTCCAATCCTTACACAGTTGGATGAAATGGAGGTCGTAGGATAATTGCTACCTGTAAATATTTGGTAACCTGGCTAGTATGCTTATAATTGTACTGAATGATATGGTACAGTTAATTGAAATACAATATTGTGAAATTAAAAGCAGCGACCTGTACCTTACCTGTGCATCTGCAAGAAGAAAACAATGGAAGGCATTAGCTCAGCAGCTAAGTAAGCCCGGTCTGCAATGGTAACTCCCCCTTGAGGTTGCATAGAATCAAAACAATCAGTAATTGAAAAGAGAAATCAATATTAACATTTAAGTACAACAACAAATCTTTCAGACACATGGTTTTGACACTCTCTCTATAAACTCACAGAGTATTGGAAATCTTCAATGGTGTCAATCAGCGAAAACATACACTAGCATTCAAACACTAAAGATATTCAATTACGATAAAACACAAAAGATCAGATTTTTGTTTGTGGGACAAAGAACGATTTAAGATTTACTTGGTTGAAAACACATGAATTTCATTTGGGGCGATGGAGTCACATTTAACTGGCTCTGCAAACATTATTCACAAAGATTTAGAAAACGCATTCACAAGGGAAAGGTAGCAAGCAGCTGATAGTCAAAGAGCTTTAACTTGTGGAACAAAAGAGAGAAGAAACAATCCATCAATGTAAGGCATTTAACAAGGATGAATCCTACATCGACTTTAGCAGAATATATTTGGTGAAACACTTGGAATAAGCTAAGCAGAGCATAATCTCTATGAATTCTACTTAACTGTCACCTGATCCAAGCATGAAGGAAATATTCTAGAATGGAATAACAAAAGATAGAAACACATTTGCACATGGGAAAAGAAAGCTACAGACTACCAGACCAATTACACAGGAATCCTTATCAAAAACACAGGAATCAAGCTTTGCAAATTCAATTAAACAGATCCAAGAAAATGTATTACAAATTGATCATCAGAATACAAATACTTTCTCATACGAATTTCCAACCCTTGTGTATCTGATTACAACTGTATATATAGGTGGCCTTGAGCTCTAGACTCGGCTCCTTCTCAATAGAAATTAGTTACAACCAATTGACACCTATCTAACAGCCAAAACATACATTGTTTGCTATCGCTATCCTTAAACAAATATCTATGAGACAGAATTTAACTGCCATTTACAATTACATAGCCGCTTCTCTACACAGTCCGACTATTTAAAAAAAATACAAAAATACAAAAATGTAGTTGCTGCCAGCCGAATTGCTTTCATGAGCTCTTCAATCCTTGGATATATATGTGCTAGCTGCTTTTCTGTTTCCCTTGCACCATTTCACGCTACCAGTTTTAACTTTGCTTTTCCATATTTCTTGACTAGCTTTCATTGTTTGGGTGAAGGTAAATCTTGAGAAGCGAGCTCTTTGAGCAATATTCTTAGTTCAGTGTGCTCAGTATATGAATAACCCTCATGAAGAGTTATGGATTCTTTGAAAGTTGCTGCCAGTTCAAAATCACCCTTCAGTGCATCAACTAATGTGCCACCTGTCAAAGGAGCATCATTGCCGAGGATACCATCTTCACTCACTCTGTGGTCCCACAACTTAGCTTTGTATTCAGATTTTGTGAGCATGGTTCAATATTCATCCCAAAAGGGAGGCATCCCATTTACGAACAAAGGATCGCAAACTTCTCTAAAGAGTCACACCTGGTTTGATATGATATCAAATCCTGACTGAACAACCTGGACCTGCTGGTGTTTATTAATCACCTTATTAGCTATTAAGATTATTGACACTCTGTCTTGGATGTCTAGAGCTACAGTTTGCTCTTCTGATAGGCCACCTAGAAATTCAACTGCGTTTTGGGCATGTTCCAGAGGCTTTTTATTCAACCTCTCTTTTGCCATTGTCACACCTTGTTGAGCCAATTTTACTACCACTCCTTTATCCAATATAAAATTTAGATATGGCCTTAGATCATCGACCTATTTTATGATGTCATCCCATATGATCCTCCTATCCTCCAGTAGCACCCTTTGCCCCATTACCTGTTCCTTCAAGTTATCAAGTTCAGAATGTGCATCCTAGTACTTGGTTTCCCAAGCCTCCTTCTGTTTTTCTGCAGCATCTTTCAAAACTCTCAAATTGATAACCTGTTTCTCTAATCTGACCAGCCCAACATCTTCCGGGCTGGCCTTAGCTATCTGATTTACCAAGGAAAAATCCCAGGCCGCAACAGAGGTAGAGGCCTCTTGTCCCACTGCTCCTTCCCTTGTCTTCATCTTCTTCTCTAGCTCTTCAAACTGGGCCTTCCATGAGTCTGCACCAGTCTCTATAAAAGCTATATCAAACTTCATTTTCATTTCCCTTTCCTCAAACTCCACCATCTTTTCCTTGCAATCTAACAACTCTCCTTTCAATTTCTCTTTCTCCTCTTCCAGCTCCACTATTTCAGAACTACTTGCCAATTGAGTGGCGGGGATTTTCAATTGCTTTTTTAATTTCAGGATCTCTTGGTCCTTCTCATTTAGAAATTCCTAGACGTTTTTCTTTATGTCCTCCTCAGTCTCATTTTCCAGCATCTACGTTTGGTGCTTCTTTGTTTGCGTTCTCAGGGACTTGTTTTCTGCTTTCTCGAGTGCCAATTGCTTCTGGATCTTGGACTCAAAGGTCTGCACTTTAGACAGCTCTATTAAAACCTTCATCAACCTATTGTAGATGACTTCCCCCGTCTTTTTGTGTAAATTAATGATATCAGGTATAGGGATGTCTTCCAGATTTAGTTTCACCTCTGTAGCTTTGCTCTTTGTAGCCATGGCCAAGTTTAATGTGTTCTGGGCCAGATTTCGGCTAGTAACTAAGGCCACATCTTTCTTTCCTATTTTCCTTACTTCAAAATATAGTTTGGCTTCTGCTGCTATGTTGTCAGCATTTTCATCATAACTTTCCAACAACTAGTTCCTGGTGATAACTGCTCCTGTAGGCTCTTTGGGCAGTTTTCCAAACACGTGCTCCTTTACCTCATAATGAGGCATGAGAAACTTGACCTTCTTTTTCATAGCTTTATCTTCTTGTACCTTCACTACTTGCTGACCTTCTCCCTCCAGCTTCTGCCTTTTAGCAGCTCTCTTGGGATCACTATCTACATCCATAGGACTAACAGTGCCCGAAGAAGTGGCATTTTCCTGAAGAAGGAGTTTCGGAGTTTGAGAGACATCTGGATCATCAACCTCCACCGATCCTTGATCCACATATTCCAACCAATTGGCTTTCTCAGGCATTCCGAGCATCTGAACATGATCATATCCTTTTCTGCCAGCTGCTCTCCTTCTTTCCGAGATTATGTGATGTGGATCATAATTCAATGTGGCTTGGGATGGGAGTCCTAGGATTTTCGCAATCCTTTCTACTCCTGAGAGGGCCATCTTGTGCTTGACCACAAAGGAACCCACAGTCCAAGGGAAAGTTATGTCAGAAGACTTCTTGATATCTATGAAATGTTCCCGTTTAGCTGTCAGCTTCTGCCTTATAAACTCTAGATAGAACAACCTAGGTGTTAGAAATGCAGGGAGTACATATGGTGGATGTGAAAAACCATAGACTCTAATTATGGTTCCATGTTTTAGTAGAAACCAGTCTCCAATCCCTTTTTCCATAGGGGGTTGCAGCAAATCCTTCATCTCCGAAAGCACTTTAGGCAAACCTTTCTGAAAAAAGGCATGATACACCCGCGCTATCAAGTCATTCATGAAAGGCATGTAATCTGAATACATTTCTTTGGTAATTTTCAGTCCAGATATCTCCATGCTGTCTTCAACTACCACTAGGAACATCTTTAGCAAATAAGACTGAAATCTGAATGACCTTGTCTTAGGGAAATCAATCAACTAAGAATGGATACTTTCAGCTAGGGCATCATCAAACCTCAAGCATGCTGTCTGGACAAAAGAAGAAGGGTCTATCTGCTCTACAAGGCAAGAACTCAAGACGAACATTACATTGACTAATGTTCCTAGAACCTCTTGGTCGCTATCCAAACCTAAAAACTGGCTTATCATGGAGATTACCCATTTGGACTCTTCTCTGAACAGACTGACCTCGTTGGGGAAAGGTGAACCTGGGAAGAAAGCATTCGGTACTATAGCATCGTGGTAAAAAATCTGTTTGAGTTCTTTAGGGGCTAGACGAAAGTATTGAACCAGGTCTTCCATTCGGTATTCTAGGGATTTATTACCAAATTCATCAGGGATGGATAAGGCCTTTCTAACAGTCAGGGATTTTATTGGGAAGAGGGCTTTATTGCCAAAGGCATTTAGGATTACTTTCTGCTCGGCAGAATAATTTGTGGCACACCATTTGATGAATTCGGGACAATTGAGGGTCTGGGTAGTGGTGAATAGATGAAAGAAGGATTGATAAACTTTGTGGACGTCTATCCGCCTGCCCCTTATAACTTTCAACCTCTCTTTGGCCATGTCCATGGAGATGCTTACCAGTATAGTGTCATATATGTCACCATCTTTGTCCTCCCACCGGGGACCGGTGAATGGGCTTTCAGCACCAGGAGAATCTCTTACATCCATCATTCAAACAATTTCACGGAAAAAAGGAAAATACAAAACCAAACTAGTGGTCCGACACCTGGACAATCCTTCTGGACTTCTGGTTGGTTGGTCGGCTCTACAGGATCAGGTTCCTTCGCTTTCCGACGTATCTGATACATGTGGAGTCCAAGTCTTTGCACCACTCTGGCTTTTATAACGTTGGATGCCTTATCTTCCTCCCAAGTGTGGAGATGGTAAAGCCATAACAACCATTGATCTCTTTCCTGCCCAAACTCGATGGTTTAATAGTTTTAATTTCACTGACCACACCGATTTGAGATGCGGTTAAATCACCAATGAGAAAAATTAGCGCGGTGATCTCGGGCCTTTGATTTTCCCTTGGAGAATCTGTGTCATTGATAGTTGAGAGATACATAACTCGATCGCGGTGATTTTGAAACATAACATGCTTCGCTCTTGTTGGATCAGTGCGGGGATTGTGCACCGTAGATCTTTCTATACGCCGATCTCCGCCATCGATTGATCACATCACTTTCCCGCCGGTTACCACCTGCTCGTTATGTTATATTTCCTATGTATTTGCTCGTGCACTGGGCTTGATACCATCGATCTTTGGGGTGTCCAATCTCAGCCATCATCACCTTCTTTCCACCCATGCCAAAAGCTGCCATAGCATTTAGCACAATTTGAGTCCTAACAACTGGCTCCAATGGGGATGTTGTCCTCCCAGCGAGGTAGCGAAGAATGCCCGTAGACTAAGTGCATGATCCATTGGGTGGCTCCCAACCCTGTCCATTGTAACCTGCAATTTGTCTTTCATCCGAAAACTACAACTGAAAACTACTAATTGCCGAAACAAAACATATAGTGAAATTTTCTGAACATGTCGCAAATTGAAAAAATAACACTGTACATACTGGAAAACTGCATGCTGAGCAAACTTATTCCTGTTGTCTATCTTACATTACTGAAATTAATGAAAATGCTTGACCTTCAAGATTATTTATATACAACCGATTTTCCTACCCTACTTGCTGAGCATAAGGACCAACTCAGGTTATCACATGTACCCAATGAAGCAAGTCAAGCAAATGACTCCCAGATTGAAATTTGGATTTAGCCTCTCCAACCTGAAAAAAGAACTCAGCAAATGATAACCCTAGTTGAAAATATTTTTCCATCCCTACTTTCTTGAACAACATAGCCTCCATTTCCTCTGATGATTCTAGCAATTTAGAAAAAGGATCTTCAATGAAATGGAAAAGTCCTACATTTTTATGACTAGCCATGAGAGCCTCTTCGACGGGTTCTTGTTGATTGTTCACATTATCCATGTCAGAACAAGGCCAATCAAACTGCAATTTTACTTGCCATTTGCCAAACTAAGTTTCATAAAGATTTTGAAAATTGAGGGTGACCTACTGAGCAAGTTGAAGAGCTTGGTGACCTGTGACAATAGGTCACCCATGAGTGGACAAACCTTCCTTGCTTTTTCCGTAGAAGCTTTTGTCTCCTTTATAAATTGTGCCCCCCTTTGTCTCCACATGTTTCCTTCTTTGTAAAAGTTTCCTGACTTGTAAAATGGCCTTCCTTTTGGAAACTGTGCCCTCCTTTTTCTTTTATGGTTGTTTCCAATTCGAAAACCGAGCTCTCCTTTAGAAACAACGCCCTCATTTTTTTTCTGGTTGTTTCCACTTTTCTATTTTTGGCATGTTCTTACACTTTCTCTGCTTTTCCTCTGTTGCTATTTTCTTGCTCCCAGTTCTAATTTGGAAACCTTATCCTCATGAGGGCTCCCTCTTGGCCCACTTTCACACATATTATCAATTCTAATTACCAAAATTAATTAAAATTAATAAAATTCATTCTCCACTTGAGTTAGGATAAAATTTATTCTATGCATGATTGTATAATGAAATTATTTTCCTTAGGGGTTATTTTGTCCCCTTTTACCCATGGTCACTGAATTAGCCCAAAATTGGGGACATGACAGTCCTCCCTTCCCAAAATTGCTTGTCCTCAAGAAAAATATCCCAAGATTCCATCATTCTTTTGCTGCACTAATCTGATCATAATCATCTCTCTAAATACAAACAATGCTAGGATCCCATTGCTTGTATGACGCTCCCATGGATCTGAATACCATCCAACAAAATCCACCAGGAAAAAGAAGGCCTACATTCCACTGCTTCAACTGCAAGTTTCCAGGTAGCAGTGTCATGTGTGGAAAAGTGTCCTCCCATGGAATACCAGGATCCCACTGATCATACTTCATCTCACCAAACATTAGTAACCACATAAAATAATCATCATATGAAATGCTAGGAGGGATGAAAACATCATACCAACACATTGGAAAGTCATCCTTTCCAATGCAACTATGAAACTTTGAAGGCCCCTCAAACAAGATATGCAACTCTCCAATGTAGGGTTAAATCAAAGGAAGACTATCCATCACCAAACATGCTTCCAAAAAGTGAGGCCAAAACTCCACCAGTGTTTCCATTCCAATTGAAAAAGTTCTTATGTGGCCAATGCACACAAGGAACAAGTGTGTTATCCATGAAACTCAAGTGATAAGGGTGAGGGTCCCATGTACTAAAATATTGCTCCAAAAGAGAGTAAGTTGTATCAAAATCAGTCAAGTTCATGTTTCCCTAAAATAAATAGGTATCATAGTCTCTATGGAACTCAACAAATACTCCCCTCTTCATCCAAAGGCTCAACTCTCTTTCCATTGATCCAAGGGTGCAAAACTCCATCAATTGACCCACACATTAAAGGTAAGTGTAGATATGATTCCTTCTTGTCAAAAGTGTATGCACACACATGCATGGGCTTCCTCAAATGTTGTGGGTTAAGGAACATGTCATCAGCCTCAATTTTAGGATCCTCCTGCTCATCATGTGACACCAAGAGGAAGAATCCTTTTACCCAATTTTCATTCCCAAAATTTGTGGTTGAATGTGAAGTGGGGAATGAAGGATGGTGAGCCATTCTTTTGAACATTTCATCCACTAAAGTTGTGGATGTATCTTCTCCATTTTTGGCTGACACATCTATGGTGAACTCATCTTCCTCTTCCTTGGAAGAGGGACTTTCTTCAACGAACCTCTCACGTTCATTTTGGAAAAAATCATGTGATTGCTTTTCATCTATTTTTTCTGTACATTCTTCAAGCACATATCAAATAGACTTCTCTTGATGGTCCACCCAATCATGAGGTTCATCCATGGAATTTTTTTATGTCATTTACCCAAAAGGGATGACTCTCAGAAAAAATTGAGGATTTAGTCAATTCTTGCCACTCTTGTTGGAATTGTTATATCTTCATTTGTGATTCTAAGAGGGCACTTTGAGTCTATCTCAAAGAATATTGGGTGGCCAACACCTCACCTTTGAGCTTGCAGTTATCTTCTTCATATATGCAAATACTTTATTCATCATGTAGTGATGCTTCCCGCAACAACTCAACAAGCTCAAACATGTCGTTTTTATTTGAAAGCAATTGTGAGAAATTACCTTTAATTGTGGACATTGCTTTCTGGATATTCTCCATGGCTTCAACAAAAGATTGGTCTTCCATTAAAGAAGCTTCCCAACACAAATTTGACACTAAAGCATGAGTTTCATGGAGAATTTTTAGGGCCTCTTTGATCTTATGTCCATCCATCTTCAATGAACCTGCAAGAAGATGAGGTTCTTGCCGATGTTCCTCCTCTTCATTTTCCATCACTGGATCAATTTCATGCAATCCACTCAAGGTTTTGAAATCTGATCCATATGTTGTTTCTACAATATATTTATCTATAAGGTCCTCAACATCATAATTTGGGCAGCAACTTGGGTTCTCATTCATACTTGGTGCACCATAAATATCTTCTATCAAAGTTTCAGCCTTCTCACTGCATTCATTTTTGACACCAGAATTTTGAACCTCGTCACTAGGGGGCTCAACCATTCCAAACTTTTCACTAGAAGTGGCTTCCATATCAGATTGACATAATGAAACAAAAAAATCATAATTAAAACCATTTCCTAGTGTTATGTTATTCTCCTCATACTATGGAATTATGGTGGCTTGTTCACCCACCCATTTCTCTGCTTCACACGATACTAATATGTGCTCAATTTATGCTTCCTTGTGAGGATCAAGGGGTGACTATAAATATGAATTGTGTTCCTCTTTTGGATCAAATCCAAAATATTTTTTACCATCATCAATCTGACCCATCTCTTTTTTACTTACCTTGAAATCAACCACAAAGAAATTGGGAGTGATTTCACCTTCCACATAACCAACAATCGAATGTTTGACTGTTGGATCTTCCATTGTGAATTGACCTTCTTCATCTACTTCTTGGAGTAATGTGGCACCAGCAAGGTCTTCTTGGTCATTTATTTCCAAGCAAATTAATGTCTCTCCATCCTGTGTGGTGCTCCGATCACAACCTTTGGACTTCCTTCTTGAAGGAAAACCAAACACACTCATAATGCTTGATCCTGCCAATGGCCTCGATGAGTCTTCCTTCCTGATTCCTTTTCGCTAAAGTTGGGATGGATCCACATGCAGAGCTTCAACTTCATCTTTAATTTTTCCTCCTTCTTCTCGACCTAAAGAAGTAGGTGTCTCTTGGTTTCTTTCCTTGATTTTGCATGGCTGTGAGGACACATCTTTGTCCTTCTCTTCAATATTAGCTCCTAGGGACAAAAATCTTGTTCACACTTCTTTGCACATATTCTCAATAGTAAGTGCAACCAACCTTTTGGTGTTGATAACCCAACCTGCCTCAAGTTCAATTTAGGCTTCCTTGTGAGGCTCAAGGGGTGACTATAAATATGAATTGTGTTCCTCTTTTGGATCAAATCCAAAATATTTTTTACCATCATTAATCTGACCCATCTCTTTTGTACTTACCTTGAAATCAACCACAAAGAAATTGGGAGTGATTTCACCTTCCACATTACCAACAATCAAATGTTTGACTGTTGGGTCTTCCATTGTGCATTGACCTTCTTCATCTACTTCTTGGAGTAATGTGGCACCAACAAGGTCTTCTTGGTCATTTATTTCCAAGAAAATTAATGTCTCTCCATCCTGTGTGATGCTCCAATCACAACCTTTGGACTTCCTTCTTGAAGGAAAACCAAGCAGACTCATAATGCTTGATCCTGCCAATGGCCTCGATGAGTCTTCCTTCCTGATTCCTTTTCCCTAAGGTTGGGATGGATCCACATGCAGGGCTTCAACTTCATCTTTAATTTTTCCTCCTTCTTCTCGACCTAAAGAAGTAGGTGTCTCTTGGTTTCTTTCCTTGATTTTGCATGGCTGTGAGGACACATCTTTGTCCTTCTCTTCAATTATAGCTCCTGGGGACAAAAGTCTTGTTCACACTTATTTGCACACATTCTCAATAGTAAGTGCAGCCATCCTTTTGGTGTTGATAACCCAACCTACCTCAAGTTCAAAGTAATCTTGAAAAGATAAGGTATCCCAGATCTCTTCCTCTAAGGCATAGTATTCCATGAGGTATTGGAATGATCCCTTATGATTCCTTCCACTGAGTGTTTTTCCATTAACAAATTCAGAAAAAGGTGGATCATATATCATGTCAACATCATAAATATGGTCATATAAGTAACCATTATCTACTCTTGGTAACTGAAAGTATCTGACAGAGACCACCTATTTTTCATATTGTTCAAATTCTTCTTCTATCACTGGTAGGAACCTCATATTGCAACATTGAAGATATGATCTGCAATATTCTTCACTAGAGATATTCTTTCTTTCCACAGTGGTGGAGGAAATTTCTCTGATACCGCTATAATATCCTAGCCAAGATAAGGCCAGCATATCAATTCCAAACTCCCAAATTGATGAGGATTTTAAATAGCAATTTTTAACAATTTTTTTATGGTGTGGAGGGTGTAAGTGAGGAGTACTAGTTCAGTGATCAACAATGCTAGGGATTACTTTTGATTCTGGTTTTTATATGGAAGATGTGTGCAGCAGCAAGGTAGATAGAAGAATTTTTTTTAGGATCCTTTGTAAAAAGTACGGTGACCATTTATGTTTCAAACATCGGCACCGCCGAAGTCTACCACAATGCTTCTGGATGCACCTGCATATAGAAACTATATTAGGGTGTTGGGAAGGATTATTAAACTGATATTGGTGTTCAGGAAGGTATTTGGGCATCAATAATCAGCAATTAAACACTAGATTATGGGCGGAGATTGTTGTGACTTGGGTTGTTGAGCTAGTCTTAATGGTTGAATTCCGAAACATTGTACAAGACTCCCAAATTCTGTAAATAAGGGTTGGAAGTTGTTATTTGTCCTGTTAATTACCAGCATCAATTTACATAATATTCATTGGGTTTACAGAACTCATTTTACAGTTAAAACAATACAACTAGTTATTTGGACTGCTCAACTAGTTCAACTTCTAGTGGAACCAAACATTGTACGACCTAAACTAAATGAAATTATGAAACTTGGATGTGGTTTAGGGGTCTATATACGGACAACATCAACTTACAGAATAGAAAACTAACTCTCATAACTCAGTTTATAGCAAAATTAGAAAAACTAGTAAAAAATACAAGCAAGGAGAAGCAGCCTCCGGGACATAGTCTTCATTCAGCCAAAAAGGGTTTAATTACTGAGTGCTTATGTTTGATTTGAGATTTACATCAGTATGCATACCTGAATTAAATAATATAACATCATATAATCCTCCATTGGATCTTCATCAACAATCTCTTGCCAAACTAGTGAGAAATCCTATGCCAACTAGCTAGCAATGCTTAGAGGAGTATAATGGAGACCTCTGAGACTTCATTACATAATTTTCAGACTGATATGTGACTGTTATAACACAAGAATCATTTTTATTACATATATATCATCCATAAAAAAGATAATCATAGCTTTGCATAGGAAAACTAAAGATTTAGATGTGCAACTTTACATAACTTTAAGCAATCTCTGTAAGATGAACATGAGAAGACAGAGAGCATTAGATTCGTATTTTTAAGAGAGGCATGGTTATGAAATGGCTCACAGAATATTCATATGCATTTTATTGATCTCTTAAAACTCCTTCAATAACACCATAGCCTCTGACTTGAAAGGATCTCACATGAACTCTTCCACAACTTCAATGTTGGGGGCTTCTCTATGCAAAAAGAATTGGATATTCATGAGTGATTGTCTTCAATACTTGCAAACAAGTTTTCCATAGCTGAAAGGGAAATAAGGGGATCATAGCAGAAGAGGGAGAATGAGAGAATGGGGCACATCACCCATAGAGTGGCTTGGGCGCATCACCAAACCTAGAGGAGATTCAAATCTCTCATACAAACTTCACAATGACATAAATTGTGAAATGGAGTTGGAATCCTTCATTTATAGAATTAAGGGTGACCTTCTAAGCAAGTTGAAGAGCTTGGTGACCTGTGTTGAATGGGTCACCCATGAGTGAACATACCTTCCTTGCTTTTTCCTTACAATATTTTCTCTCCTTTAGAAATTGCGCCCTCCCTTTGTCTCCACATGTTTCCTGCTCTGTAAAAGTTTCTTGATTTGTAAATTGGCCTTCCTGTTGGAAACTGCTCCCTCCTTTTTCTTTTTTGGTTGTTTCCAATTTGAAAACTTAGCTCTCCTTTAGAATCTGCGCCCTCCTTAGCTTTTTCTAGTTGTTTCCACTTTCCTATTTTTGGCATGTTCTTACACCTTCTCTGCTTTTCCTCTATTGCTATTTTATTGCTTCCAGTTCTAATTTGGAAACCTTATCCTCATGAGGGCGCACTCTTGGCCCACTTGCACACATATTATCAATTCTAATTACCAAAATTAATTAAAATTAATAAAATTCATTTTCCACTTGACTTAGGATAAAATTTATTCTATGCATGCTTATATAATGAAATTATTGTCTTTAGGGGTTATTTTGTCCCCTTTTACCCATGGTCATTTAATTAGTCCAAAATTGGGGACATGACAGGAAAGAATGTGATTTCCAGGTAAGCCAAATTTACACAGTGGAATAATCATAGAAACCCGACGTGTGAGCCACATCTGTTAGAGAAACCCATGAAAGTAAACCCTGAGATGAATTTTAAGGCGTGAGTAGCTCAAGGAAGTCGTGATAAGAGCTTGTTTGGTCTGCCGAGAAGTCAAGTTGTGGGATAGATTTTAGTCTACAACCTTAGGAAGAGCCCAGTTTATTAGCAGAGGTAGAAGGTCAATTAGGGTTGGACTGCTTGATAAACCCAATTAAGGCTGTAGTCTCATATACCTAGCATTTGGACCTTTCTATGCCCACCCTGAATAGCACTAGAGGGAAGGAGCCTTGAGGAACTGTGCAGCAAAGAAGAGGGCCTTCCTTGTGTTGGGTGAGGTAGGTGTTGTGGGTTCCATGTCTTTTGAGTGTTGAGATGCATGCAACTCTGTGATTTATCCCATTGGCTTAGCACCATACTCTCTGTTTCCTTTGTATGCTTGATAAAACCAATTGCAGGTTGGCTTAGCATGTGTATGCTTGATAAACCCAATTGCAAGAGTGTTTAGCATGAGTATGTTCCATGGATTGCTTGATAAATCCACTTGTAGGTTGGCTTAGCATTGGGATGAGACCTTAACTATAAGAGAGAGAGTTCCTTATCCCTGCTTACTAGATACACAACCCAGCTCGGGGGTGGTCTCTCAGCTGAAAGAGTATAGGCTGGACAAAGACCTAAGGTTGAGTGGAACGTTGTCCTCACTGAGCCAGTTGGATTGGCAGCTTCAGTTCCAAGATAAGTGTTCCACGTTGTTAGATGATGTTAATGCATGTGTTATAGCTATTTGATATGTTATGCTTGTCATGATCTAGAATATTGATTGAATAATTACATGGATTGAATCAATAGGAAACTATGTGTGATCTCGAAGATAAAGTTGATTTCTCGTTGAATACTCCATTATTTACTTGAATGAAATGCATGACTAACCTTCCAGGTTGTGGGTATGTTAACTAGTTTACTTCATTATATGTGTTGTTATGTATTGTATTCACCCTTCAAGAGGGTGGACCATGACTTCATCTAGTCTTGGAAGGTAGAGATAACGCTTAATGATTGTCAGAACCTGTCTATTTGATAGAGTGGTATGGAGAATTCATGGTAGAAAGAAGGAAGAGTCTCCTACAAGAGATAAGCCACTTAGGTGGGGAAATTATGAATAGATTATCATCAAAAAATTGGCATGATTGGAGTTCCCAGATGGAGTGGGGATTGCACCAGTGGATAGATCTCTCCAATATCTTTCCAACGGTACTGGACTTGCCTTATTTGTATTAAGGATAAAGGACAAACAATTCTGGGAAGTTTCAGGTAAAAGGGGGAATGGTTCCACATTTTCGCATCCGCAATGCGGATAGTGGGTTGCAAATTTTGGGAACCATCCTTGGAGTCATGTTGATTGGAATTCCGCAATTCTGGGTTCCGCAATGGGGGCTACGGATTGTGAAAGGGTAAGTTGATGGAATTGGGCTTCCACTATTCCAGGCTCCATAATGTGAGCTGTGTATTGCAGAAGGGTAAGTTGGGGGACTTGGACTTCCGCAATTCTGGGTTCCGCAGTGTGGGTTGTGGATTGCGGAAGGGTAAGTTGGTGGAGTAATGGTACTTCCACAATTCCGAGTTCCGCAATGCGGAATGCAGATTGCGGAAATGAAATATTTCTGAAAGATTGCGATTGGACATCCAAATTCCGAATTTCGCAATGTGGATTAAGGATTGTAGAATGAAAAAAGGAGGATTGCGGATTCGAGCGCTTTGTGGCTGTGTGTAAAAAAAAAGAAAAGAAAAGAATCATAGTGGTGTCTCTCATGACCTCTGAAAGCCACCTTAGAGGTGTGGGGACGTCACAACGTGGTATTAGATCTTCAGTTATAGCATTGGGAGTTGTTTAGGCCAAGTCATACATGAAATTTTGGTCAAGAAATGAGCCCATGGCGTGGTTTTGATGAACTTAATTGGTTGTCTAAATGATTAATTCTAGGTTTGAATGGATATACTAAGGTTTTTTTGCATGCTTGTAATGTCTAATATATGTCTTTGTTATGCACAGTGACATCAGCAGTAGTAAACCAAATTGTATAGCAAGACAATGCACAGAAAGGCGGTGGTTACCTTCAACGATGCATAGGACCCGTTCAGGCCGAAGGACGATGTGCTGGGTGAGAATGTCTAAGAGGCACATACAAAGGCCAAGTCTGATGGAAGAAGGGAACAAGTAATTCCCCCAAACTTAGTCGATACTATGGTAAGCTTCAATGAACGAATGATGAAAGCACAAGAAGAAAAATATAAACTCAATGCGTCCATATTGAAAATCCCCACTAACCTACAAGAGAGAATAAATGGTGGGTCTAATCCAAGCAACAAAGGTCGAGAAGAAAGAAATGCAAAAATTTAGTCTACGGGCCATTCTAGGATAAAAAATCTGAGCCATAGAAGGAGTTACGTGAGCAGAAGGCATAGGACACCCTCTCCTAGATCTTCCTCCAATAGGTCAGATGGCCCTGAAGGTTCCAAAGGAATCCCCAGACATACTTCCACTAAGAGTAAGAGCAGGAAGAATCATAGAGGTATTCCACAGGGTGAGTTTAGGAAGGCAATGCCTCCCACTTTTGATGGAAAAAAGCAAAGAAGGTCAAGAAGCAAAAGCATGGCTTCTTGGAATTAAAAAGTACTTCGGGATGCATGAGTATTCTGAGAATGAAAAGTATAGGGTTGAAATATAGAACCATAGTAGAAGAGCTTCAATTTGGTGGGAACACCTCATGCAAGTGAAGGGAATTAGTGAAAGAAGAGTCGGTTGGGAAAGGTTTAAGAGATACTTCCAGGACAAGTACCTATCAGCTAGGTATTATGATAACAAAAGAAAATTTTTCAATGAACTTAGATTAGGGAAGAATGCCATGGATGAGAATGTTCATAATTTTTTGTAGCTACTGAGGTATGTAGACTACATCAAGGATGAAAGGGTGAAAATAGAATGTTTCCTTGGTAGTCTACCAGAGAGTTACAAAGACAGGATAGAGTTTGTAAATCCACCAAGCTTAGATGAAGCCATTGGAATGGCATAGAATTTCTATGAGAAGGGTAAAGGTAAATCAGAAAAGCAGCCAACATGGAAAGGTAAGCTCAAGGGAGGGTTTGAACACAAGAGAAGTGGATTCAATCCACCATTCAGAAATCAACCCAGGAATCTTCCACAAGGCCGGAAAGCAAGAAGAGAATCCAAGCCAATCGTAGTAGCGGAGAAGGCACCAAAAGGTCCACTCCAATGTTAGGGAAAGGTGAAAGAAGATAAACATACTTCCCTAAGTGCATCTGAAGAAGCATCATTTCCAACTTGGACTTGGCTTGTCATCCCAAATATTTTATTGAAGAAAACAAAAAAAAGTAATATAATTATTAAATAAATGATCAAAACTAATCTATTCTACACCTACTCCTACACTACTCTAAAAGTAAACAAGAACTAAGTGTAAGCAAATTTCCAATGCAAACATGAAAGCATATGAAAACCTGCAAAAAAAAGAAGTGAATAATAAAAAAGCATGATATGAATGCTTGAAAATAAAAATGAAAAAGAAATGCACTAAAGGAAATAAAATGAGATTTATGTACAAATAAAGAAAATGGAGCCTTACCATATTTATATACAAATAAGAAAAAGAGAGTTTTACCATAATGATGAAATCTTGCTAAGAAAGATTTCTCAAGCCAATCAACAATCCAATCATGGAATGTACAATGAAAATCAAAAGAATGACAGAAAGAGTTTGAAATATTTATGCGATGAAATGGATTATTTGAAAGAAAATCAACATTAATATTATAAGAATCCAAAACTTCTTTTTGAACAATTTTCTTCTTAGAAATATTTTCTTGAATAAGATCAGTAAAATCGAATCCAATTTGTTCTAGTTTATTATTGTAACAATCATCATAAATTGGTTGATTTAATTGGAAATTCTCAAATAGATCAAATTGCTTTTGAGTATTTACTTGAGAAGAACTAATGATATGAGATGTTATAAGTGTATAACTAGTATCATTAACATTATCATAAGAATCTTCTCCGTCAAGTAATCGATTGCAAGAAAAAAATGTTTCTTTATTGAATGATGAATCATAAAAGGAAAAATTCTAAAAATTACCCTTAGAATTAGTATTCATTTCCATCAAAGAAGAATGGTAAGAAAACATAGATTAATGATAAAGATAAGAATATTCTTGATCTTCTTCATGTATTTCATAATTAACTTGTATCTATTTAATATTTAACAATAGAGAGTTCAAATCTAAAATATATGATTGAATGTCATTTTTATTAAACAGATCAAGATTCAAAGAAAAATATGAAGAGGAAATAATTGTATGAAATTCATCTCTAAAAAGTAGAATATTTTCAGATCGAGATTCCTGAAGGCATGTTTTCTCTTCAAAATGGACATGTATGAAAGGTTCCAAATCAAAACGTGCTTCTTCTTCCAATATAGGATAATCATCTAGTGAAATATCCTCTCCTATAGAATCACTTAGGTCAGAAAATGGTAATTGGGAAAGCATATCACAAATTTCAGAACAATTAGTTGATTCAAGAGATATCAAAGGATTAACAGGATAATGAATATCAGAGTCTTGAAGCTCTTTACCTCTACTAGAAGAAGATTGTTCAATATTATGGTTAGAACTATTCTCTTTTACTTTAGAAGAATTTTCTATAGAAAAATGATCTCCTTCATGATTAGTTAAACTTTGACTTTTACATGAAACGGATATGGGCATATCAGCATTTAAATCACCCAAATATTCATATTGATTATGCTCCATATCTAAGTAAGAGAAGGAATTCATTTCTATAATTTTTAAATCCTTAGATTCTTCATACAAATCTAAACCAAGAGGTGAATGATTATAGAGGTATAATTCAGATTTATCATCTACTAATTGACTAGATTCATGTGAAATAGAAATAGTGTGCTGAAACCATTCAAGTATCATAGGACGGTCTATTAAAGGGAATCTACAATAGAGATTAAAAGTTCTAATTGCAAAATATTCTAATGAGTCACCCATTTTTATGGTGAGTAGTTTCCATTCACTGCATAACTTAACAAAGTTGTAATGTCCAAAAGAAAGTATGAAAATATCTAAAAAATGTTTAAAAGAATGGACAGAGGAAAAAGGTAAGGTTACAAACCACTCATTGACTCGTCCTTCAAATGTGAAAGCTAACAATCTGCACAAAACATCTAGATCTAGTATTTTGTTATCAAAACAATTATAGTTAAATTGAAGAACATGTTCTTGTGCTAAAATTTCTCCCTCACCATCAAATTTTACTTCTATTAGTTGCTAAGAAGATCTGTTTGAAAATGAAAACTAACTTTTCTAGAAAAACAAATAAATATAGATTTTTGCGCTGGAGCCATTATAAAATAATCTGATTAAAGGAAATAGCTCAAATGACCTTACATGTCGGATGGCCCTCCTTCTAGCGCCATTTGTTGAAGCCTCGGATGTGCTGGAAGTACCCCATCTAGCAACGTAAGGGAGATAGCCCAGCCGAAGGATTCCAATATTCCTAAGCAAGGATTACTCTATCCTCAAGTTGTTTGGTATAAGTAACTCTGACAGGTTTTATGGCTCTGTTAGTCGCTAAGTAATGGTTGCTCTTCAAATATGAGACTTTGAATCATGACTGAAACTAGATCCTAAATGCAAACCTAACTTAATGTCTAACTTATTAAATGCGATTGTGATAATCAATTCATGTCAATCTACCAATCTATGATAAATGATAAAAATAATCATCTAATAGAATTAACAGAATGATTTTTATTTTTTTTTTTATAAATTGATCATTGAAAAAAAAAATATTAGTTTTAATTAGTATTCAATTGATTATCGAGCTAACAAATCAGATTCATATCAATTGGTGTGTTAGACAATATTAAAGGTTATGCAAGGAACAACAATTAGAACAAATCTAGAATTTTGCTCATCACATATTGAAAATGATTCATGCTGCAATTGAAAGTAACTTCTGAGATCGAAACATAGGTAATAGAATGTGAATATCAGATTAAAATCAGTATATTCTGAAAATAAATTGCAGAAAACCAACCAAAATCAATATATTAAATAAGTTGATGAAAACCTTACAGAAGATCTCCAAATCCAATGAACTAGCTTGCTGAAAAATGAGAGTACCATCCACTGATCTTAATAACAAACCATACGCATAAAAATGCATAACAATTCTATATTACAGAGAAAGAAAGAAATTTGTTTATCTTGAGATCCCCCTCCTCAGAGTATAGAAGGTAGGTATTTATACAAAATAAATGATAGGAGAAGATAAGATCAATTTCCTCGATTGCTGAGCTAAGTAGCTGAGTTGTTCCATTTAGCAAATCAGTCCATGAGAAAAATATGGGAAATTTCATTTTGAAAACTAGTCGAATCACCCAAATGAAGAACTTTCTAAGTATTCTGCACACTAGTCAGCTAATAGGGCATATTCTGCACAAAACCCATGTCTCAAATTTTTCATATTCATCTTCATCACTCCAGAAATCGCATCCAAATATCACTGCTTTCCACTTAGCACGTTTTGACTACTCCCAATTTGAGATGTAAATATTTTAGTTTGACTCTTCCAAATCCAAATCCATACTTGTAAAATTCAAAAGAGAAATTAAAACATCATTCCAAAGCTAATGAAAGAAATCTAAATTAATAAAAATCCATTTGCAAACCAAAATATAATGAAAATAAACAAATCTAATCCAAATCTGAAATTACTGTTCAAACAGATTTTCAGCATGGTTAAGCTATTCAATTAGAAAAAAGAATCATCCCAAATCATTCATTATCCTTCCATATTTCCAACGAGTTATATCACGCTTGATTTGGATTTATAAATCTCAAGATATTTGATTTCATTGTTGGGTGAATTGTGGCCATTGATTTAACAACTAAATCCATTATCCATATCAATTATTTTCCAAAAGAATAAAACCGAAACAAATAAAATCCAAAATCACATGTCCAGGAGGAAAATTAAAATTTTTAAACAAATCAAAATAGTAAAACAAAATCAAAACCAAAATTAAAATCCTAAGTAAAAAATGAAATTGCGAAAAATTTATGGACCCAAAATTAAATTAAAATATAACATAAGAGAAACTTAGGGTCAGAGGAAATGAAAAAATGAAAATTTGGAAAAGTGATTTTTTTAAATGAGAAAAACTTTACCTTCTGCAATCCGCAATTATTGTGGATTGCGGAAATGTGGAAATGTTTTTAGAAATTATATAGCTTCCGCAATCTGCAAGTATTTTAAGGAATGAAATTTTATTTATTAATTAAATGATTATCGACTTCCCCAGCCGTCCACAATTCTCAAAGATGCATAAAAATGATCAATTTTTTTTAAAATGAAGTAATGAAAAAATAATAAATAAAATATTAAAATAAATTCTAGAAATATTTACAAAGTAAACCAAAATCCAATATTTGAAAAATATAGAACTGGAATTAAAACCAAAACAATTTACACGTTAATTCTTAAGAAAATTAATGTTGGAAACAAGTTACGTATATGGAAAATGGGAAAAGAATCACTCCTATAATATACCAGAATTAATCAATTCCATATATAGGTTTCTAACATAATTATTTTTCATGAATAGAAAACCAAGAAAAGAATAATAATATTTTCTTTTGCACAATAATAAATGAAAATCTTTTTAAATTTTTAAAAGGAAAAATATAAATTGTATTTTCAAGATCAAATCAGATTATTGAGAAGGAAAAACATATCCATGATCAAACTAACTTTACATTCGTGAATATTGAATTTTAATCCCACTAATTCCCAAATAATCATAAATAAATAAAAAATCATTGAAATTAGAGAAATTATAACTCATTAAAATATGTGTGTTTTTTTAATTTTCATAAAATCAAATTGTGTATAAATTTAATATATGGGTTTAGTAAAATACACAAATTAAGTTAATGAAAGTCAAAGCATGACCATGAATATTTAAAAGATTTAAATAAGATTAATTTAAACATTAAAAATATTAAACTAACATAAGCAAACAAACCGAAAGACTAAGATTATTTACAATATTTATATTATGATTCTAGCATGCAAAAGTGAAGACAAAACTCAATAAAGCTCAAATATCAAACTAATGCAATATCTAAACTTATGAGAGAAGAAACCATAAGATTAATCAAAATCTTAGAATAAAGGTAATAACCAACCATCATCTCGAATGATGTGGGGAATGTGAAGCACAACATGGTAAGTTAACCACCAAGATCATGGAACCAACTCAAATGAATCAAAAAGCAAATACAATCTAGAGATCGGTAAAAATGGAAATAATCCAAATAATACCAGAGATATAGGAAAATAAATGGTGAAATACAAAAAATGGAAATCCAAACAAACAAGAAATGAAAGTGGGGCTATCATTTTTATTAATAAAAATGGGATCTATTGTTCCTACAATAGAGACCTAGTGTATATCCTTAGGGTGCACCTGTTTTGTTTTTCAAGAAGGATGGAACATTGATGCTATGTATTCACTATAGGAATCTCAATAAGGTGACAATTAAGAACAAGTATCCAATGCCTAGGATTGATGGCTTGTTTGGCCAAATGAAGAAAGCTGGAGTGTTTTACAAGATTGACTTGAGGTCTAGGTACCATTAAGTGAGGATTAAGGAAGAAGACATTCATAAGACAACTTTCAGGACAACGTATGGCCATTATGAATTCACAGTGGTTCCATTTGGTCTTACCAATGCACCTTCTACATTCACGTGTCTCATGAATAGTGTCTTCAGGAAATATTTCGATAGGTTTGTGATTGTATTCTTGGATGATATCCGTTTGTATTCAAGGAATGAGAAACAACATAATGAGCATTTTAAAATGGTATTGCATGTCCTCAAGGAGCACCATTTGTATGCAAAGCTCAGTAAATGTGATTTCTATCAGCAGAAAGTGCAGTATTTGGGTCATTATATATCAGCAAAAGGAATTATAGTAGATCCAGAGAAAATTGAAGCCATCATGGATTGGCCTACTCCGAGAAATGAAGCAGATGCTAGATCTTTTATGGGTTTGGTAGGTTACTATAAAATATTTATTGGAGGATTCTCCAAGATAGCTCACCCAATTACTTCATTCGACAGGAAAAATATCAAATTTGTATGGTCTGAAAAATGTGAGAAGAGTTTTCAGCAGCTAAAGTAATTGCTTACTAGTGCTCATGTTCTGAAGATTGCAAATCTAATGAAATACTTTGTGGTATGCACAGATGCTTGCATTGAAGGTTTTGGTGGAGTGCTCATGCAAGATGGATTTGTAGTCTGCTATGAGTGCATAAATATGAAGGAGCATGAAAGGAACTATGCCACTCATGCATTAGAGCTAACAACCACAGTGCATGCTCTCAAGATATGGAGACACTACCTCTTGGGAAGAAGATTCGAACTACAGACTAACCATATGAGTTTAAAATACTTGTTTGACTAGCCAAATCTGAATGCTAGACAAACTAGATGGATGGATTTTCTTTGTGAGTTTTATTAGGAGATCAATCATGTCAAACGTAAGGAGAATAAGGTTGTTGATGCAGTCAACAGAAAATTCTAGATTGCAGCAATAAGTATGTGTAAATCAGACTTGAAGGAAAGGGTTCTAGAAGCTCAAAACAGTGATGAAGTCTACCTTCAAGTCAAAGAGAAATTGCAGTAGGGTGTTGTGGATGAAAAATATGCAAGATATCAATTGGGTTTAGAGGATGTTCTCATTTATCAGGTTACCAAAATGTACATTCCATAAAGTTCATCCATGGTATCAAAAAACTATAATAGGAGCAAGGAAACAGTACTTTTGGCATGGTACGAAGAAAGACATATCCGACTACATTTCTAGGTGTCAAAACTGCCAACAAGTCAAGGAAGAGCATCAAAATCCAACATGATTGTTGTTGCCATTACCCATTCCAAAAGGAAAGTGGGAATCAATCTCTATGGATTTCATAACAGGTTTGCCAATGATAGTGAAGAAGCATGATTCAACCATGGTAGTGGTGGACAAGCCAACAAAGGTAGCTCATTTCATTCCAGTCAAGTCAACTCACAAGGCCAAGGACATTGCAAATATATTCATGAGAGAGATATTCAGATTGCATGGATTTACCAAAGCAATAGTTTCAGATCGGGATACAAAGTTCACATCTAATTTTTGGAAAGGATTGTTCCAAGAATTGGGAACTCTGTTGAAGTTTAGCATAGCCTATCATCCTCAACTGGATGGTCATGCTGCGAGAGTAAATCAGGTCTTGGAGGACATGATGAGAATGTATGTGACGGACAATCCATCTAAGTGGGAAGACTATCTACATTTAGGAGAGTTTGCATGCAAAAATGGACAACAAGTATCATTGAATATGAGTCCTTTCAAAGTGTTATATGGCAAAGGATGCAGAACTCTAGTGAATTGGTACAACCCAGTGAACATAGTAGTACTTGTAACATAAATGATTAAGCATATGGAGCAAGAGATTGTTAAGAGCAAACAAAATTTGAAGGCAGCACAGGACAAGAAGAAGAGTTACGCAGATCTGAAAAAGAATGCATAAGGAATTTTAGATTGGGGATCATGTCTACTTGAGAGTGAAACAAAGGAAGAGTTCCATGAAGTTGGGAAGTTCTGCCAAGTTGGAACCAAGATATTGTGGGTCATTTGAAGTCCTTGATAGGATACGACCAGTTGCATATAAGATTGCATTGTCTACTAACACGATGGCTCATAATGTTTTTCATGTCTCTTTTCTTAAGAAATATGTACATGATCCTAATCACATCATTGATTGGAATGTGATTTAGGTAGAACCAGAAAGAGAGTTCCAAGTGGATCCTATATGCATCCTCAATAGGAAGGTAACTTTGCTGTGGAACCGGGTCTTAGGGTAGGTAAATGTGCAATGCAGGAACCTTAGCCCCTAAGAGGCCACGTGGGAGATGGAGGATGCCATGAAAGAGGCATTCCCATTTTTTGTTCATTTTTTAGAACACCGAGCATAGTGTTATTTTAAGGGAGAGGGAGTTGTAATACCCTTATTTGAACCTTATGGTTTATTGTCCTTAATGTAAATATTGTGTAAATACACAGTGTTTAATTTCCCTAGTGTGGAGATAGGGGCTAAGGCCCCACTGGTGGATGTTCAAGTTAATTGCATAGGAAAGTTTTTGACAATCGATTATCCATGAGATGTTAAGACATGAAACATTGTAAATGATGTAATTATTAATTATCATGCAATAAAATACCCAACGAACTGGATAAGCAATAAATCGATGCAAAAGGGTCGTGTGTATCCACTAGGGAGAGGTGAGGGGGTTTGGGGATGGGAACCCATGCTGCCACATGTCCATTTGTGAATCTGGTTGACTTCCCCTGCTGACATTTAATGTTGTTACAAAAGGTATTTGAGAATCTTGTTCATGAGGCAGATTGAGTATGGAGCATGCCCTACGAATCTGTATGGTAGGGTATTTCCTGTGTTTACTTGTCCTCTAAGAGACTTAACCACCTGAGAATTTACAGACTGGAATGACTATCCCGTGGTTGAACCAGAATGGGGGGAGAGGGACCCATTCATTCACACATGAGAGGGATTCACCACTAGTCGCAAAGCGAAGTCGTAGAGCAGAGAAGGGAAAGAACGCAATTTTTGGGTAAGCCCAATTTACACAATGGAATACTCATAGAAACTCGGCGCATCAGCCACATTTGTTGGGCAAACTAATGAAAGTAAACCCTGATATGAATTTCAGAGAAAGAGTATCTAATGAAAGTCCTGAGAAGACTTGGTTTGGTCTGTCGAAAAGTTGAGTTACGGGATAGATTTCAGTCTACAACCTTGGGAAGAGATCAGTTTATTAGCAAAGGTAGAAGGCCAATTAGGGTTGGACTACTTGATAAGCCCAATGAAGGCTGTAGTCTCAAATAACTAGCAGTTGAACCTTTCTATGCCCACCCTGAATAACACTGGAGGGAATAGGCCTTGAGGGACTGTGCAACAGTGAAGAAGGCCTTCCTTGTGGTGGGTGAGGTAGGTATTGTGGGTTCCATGTCTGCTGATTGTTGAGATTCCTACAGCTCTGTGGTTAAGATCACTAGCTTAGCACCATACTCCATGTTTCCTTTTTATGCTTGATAAACCCAACTGCAGGTTGTATTAGCATGTGTATGCTTGATAAACCCAACTGTAGGTTGGCTTAGCATGAATATGTTCCATAGATTGCTTGATAAACTCAGCTGTAGGTTGGCTTAGCATTGGGATGAGACCTTCACTATAAGAGAGAGAATTCCTTATCCCTCCTTAGTGGATACACGGCCCAACTCGGGGGTGGTTTATTAGCTGGAAGACTACAGGCTGGACAAAGACCTAAGGTTGGGTGGAAAATTGTCCTCACTTAGCCAGATGGCTTGGCAACTTCAGTTCCAAGATAAGTGTTCCATGTTGTTAAATGATGTTAATGCATGTCTTATATCTATTTGATATGTTATGCTTTTCATGATCTAGAATATTGATTGAATGATTGCATGGATTGAATCAATAGGAAGCTATGTGTGATCTCGCAAATAAATTTGATTTCCAGTTCAATACTCCATTATTTACTTGAATGGTATGAATTACTAACCTTGCAGGTTATGGGTATGTTAACTAGCTTAGTTCATTATATGTGTTGTTATATGTTGTATTCACCCTTCAAGAGGGTGGACCATGACTTCATCTAGTCTTGGAAGGAAGAGATAACCCTTAATGACTTCCAGAACCCCTTTGTGTGATAGAGTGGTATGGAGAAGTCATCGTAGTGTTGTAGGTACAATAGATCCCATGCTTCATTTGATGATGGGAGCCCCAATTTTTGTAAATATGAAGACATTCGGGTAAGTTCTTTTACCAAAACGAGATTCTTAAACCTTGTTTGTATGATCTCATACCTTTGCTTTTGTTTTGTGTAATTATCATTTTTCCTTTCAAAATTATCTAATTTTTTGGTTGTTTTCTTGACTTTTGGAAAGCCTTCAATTCTTTCAATATGCTATTTTCTTCCCGAAAACCCAAAAATCCGAAAACCCGCAATCCCACAATTGCGGATTGCGGGAATTGATTGTTCTTTCTTTTCGATTTTTGTCATCCCACAACTCGCAACTCGAAATTCCAAATTGCGGGAAGACTTTGTTAATATTTTGGGGAAATTTCGATTCCACAACCCACAACCTGAAACCCGCATGTGTGGATTTCAGATTGTGAAAAATTGTTATTTTAATAAAACGCGTTGTGTGTTTCCACAATCCGCAACCCACAAATTGCGGATTATGGGATGCGGGAAACACTATTTTAGTTTTAAAGGTTGTTTTCATTTCCGAAACCCGCAATTGCGGGATTGTGGATTTTGGAAACACTTTTGTCCGTTATTTTGCAACTTTCAATCCCGCAACCCGCAACCCACAAATTGCGGATTGAGGATTGTGGGTGTCAAAGAGATGTATCTGGTTAGCAATAGGGTTCTCAAGTCCCTCTTCATCTATCAAATTCTCAGGAAAGGGAGGCCTTATCTGGTGGTATTCTTGGTTTCTTAGATTTCTTGGAGGGGGTAGCCTTCTAAAGTTAGGGTTCCTTATCTGATTTTCAGGCTGTTCCCTAATAGGAGGCTTATTCTCCATGGCTAACCTATCCATCAATTTTTCCATAGTTCTCATCATGGTATCAAATTTAGCATCACTAGAAGAGGCTTGGTTTTCTTGCTTCTTCTTATATGCTTCAGTTTTTCCCTTTATTTTCCTAGAAGCCATCATGTTGGCCTCAACCTCCATGGCATCCTGCAGCATGGTAGGCAATGAGGCAAATTTTCTTTCTCTTAATGTGCATGAGAAGTCTCCATCAAAGGCATCTGCATAGTGGAGCTTTGCAGTGCCTACCGAGGGTTTTAGATCATTGGGAATAGAATTATAAGCTTTCATGAATCTGGCAGAAAACTCATTGATTGATTCAAACCCACCTTTCTTTAAGTGATTATACTGGGATAAAAATATGGCAAGACTGCCCATGGTTTCCCACCTTTCTAGAAACAATACTTTAAAGGCTATAAAATATGCTATGGAAGCATTGGGTAGCTGTCTAAACCATTTCTTAGGTTCTCCAAATAGGATTTGAACAAACAATCTCATTTTAGCATCATCGTGGTCCACTTCTTCCAAGTCTATAAAATCTTCAAATGTATCAACATGCTGTTTTGCTGACCAGTCTCCCTCTCCATTGTAAGAGACAATTCTTTGAGCGTAGTTTTGAGGGAGGTCATGCAAAGCAGCAGGCAGGATCAAAGGTGCAAATTTGGTAGCCATAGGTCTAGGTGTATTCTGAGCTTATGGGGAAGTATTCTGAGCAAGATCACTGGTTGGGATTATAGCATGGGTTTGGGGGGTCTGAGAATTGGGTTTATCGCCTTCAAATTTGGAAAGATTTTTGGAATCAAACCACACAGGATCTAAAAGGGAAGATTCAAAATTATTCAGAGCTTCTTCTCCTAGGCTTAGGTATGACTCATATTTTTTTCTTGACAGAGGTTTGCTAATATCAATCTCTAGATCCAATTCTTGAAAAGTAGATGCATCTTCTGAAAAAGGGACAGTCTCGATGATAGGAGCACTAGCCCGATCTTTCACATTTCTATGTCTGAGTAAACTTTCCAGATTATCTACTCCTAGCAAGATTTCTGGGAAAGGATTAGCTCTCGTATGGATCTTTCTTGAGGTGAGGATGCCTTTGGAATTTCTTCAGTAGTATGTTTTGGCATACTGATCTGTCTCCAGTGGATTCTTCCTGAATTGTCTGATCTTTGTAAGTGGAGTCACTAGGGCAAAATTCCTCAACCTTCTTGAATAATGCGGAAACCTATGTTTGCCCACAGGGATCTCTCTTGTTCTTTGAAATTTAGATGTATATGTCGTTCTCCCAAGGATTGATAAAACAATCGTGTTCCCCGACAGCAGGGCCAATTTGTTAACACCGAAATTGACCCCCAAGGCTGAAAGAGGGTAATTCTGGGTAACCACTAACCAATCTTTGGCTTGTGCTACTGACCCAACACAGACAGAGAGGGCTCTCTCTAAAATCTCATGAAAAGACTGGAATAATCAAGATTGTCAATAATGAAAAAGAAACACCAGCATTCACGGCCAAGATATTCAATTACAACAATTATACAGAAGATCATTTTTCTGTTTGGAAGTAAAATGATTCACGCGTTGTTTGGTTGAAAATGTATGAAATTTAGTTTGGGCAATGGAGTCACCTTTAACAAACTATGAAACATCATTCACAAAGATTCTGCAAACGCATTCACAAGGGCAAGGTAGCAAGTAGCTAGTAGTCAAAGAGATTTTAATTTTGTGGAACAGAAGAGAAAAAAAATAGTCCATCAATGTAAGGCATACCAAGATGAATCCCATCAACTTTAGTAGAATATGTTGGTGAAATACTTGGAAAAAACTAAGCAGAGCATAATTTCTAGGAATTCCACTTAATCATTACCTTGATCCAAGCATGAAAGAAATAACACAAAATGGGGTTACGAAGAGAGAAAATACAGACTACCAAACCAATTACACAGGAATCCCTATCAAGACGCAGTCTTCAGCTCTGCAAACATTATTAAAACAGCTCAAAAAATGTCTTACAGACTAATCCTCAAATTGCCAAAGGCTTTTCAACATAATATTTTCAACCTTTGTGCCTTCGATTACAAACATATTTATAGATCTCTTTGAGCTCTAGGCTCGACTCCTCTAAACCAAAATGTTTTGCAACAGAATAACACTTCATCAAAGCTTGTTTGTCATAGCTACTTTAAAACAGAAACAGGTAGAGTTGGTCTAACTATTTCTTACAATTGTCGATATTATCACAAAATGGAATTAACCTTACAGTAAAAACAAACATAGTAAAGATAAAAGTTCCAGCTAGCTATCCATTTAGCCACCTCAAAGAATATTACAAATTATATCAAAAATTAAAAATGTCTTATGTGTCTTTCGAACCTTTCAAACAAATATTTGACAACTTATAAAAACTTAGACAGTTACTGCCGCTGACGGAGAGTGTATCTCATATTTGCATATGCATTCACAGCAACCCAGCGTTCATCTGTAGGGAGGTCGTAATCTACCATTTCTTTCACCAAAACTCGGATTTCAATGTGGTTAGAGTAGGAGGCTAGCGGAATTCTTTCGTCAATGGCAATTAACCCATTCAAGATTTAAAAGTCATCTTGGATCTTTTCAATTAACGTTTACCTATGAGCAGCTGCTCCATGTATTTGAACTTCGAATGATCCATTGTTATAACCGAGATCCTCTTTTTGTAGGCGTTTTTAGAGAGCAGCTCTAAATCGTTATCCCAAAAAGATGGCAGCCCCATTTCATTTAACTTACCAAATGAACTTCGAAAGTCCGCTACCTGCTTCCTCATGTCTTCTGCTTTGGCCTCCATGCTTTCCACCTGAGCATACTTCCTCAAAATTCTTTGAGCCGCGGCAATTGTCACGATGCAGTTGCCAATGTTTAATCGGATGTTTTCTTCTTCTGACAAGTCATTTAAAAAGGCCACAGCACTTAATGTTGTTTCTTTGGGTTTTTGGGTCAAGGTTTCCCTCACGGCTACACACCCCTCCAACGCATCACTGATTTTTTTTTCCTTGACTCTTATGAATTCCAGGTAGGGCCAAAAACTCTCAGCCTCTTTATATATCTTATCCCACACCAAATGTCTACACCCTTGCATATCAGCTTGTCCTGCCACTTGGTGAGTGAGTTTTTTATTCTGCTCATTGAACTCTTTCTGCTTTTCCCAGAGGCTGTTTATCTCCTCCTCTTGCTTCTTGTTTTCCTCTTCGAGATTCCACACTCTTTGTCTTAACTCTCTGATCTCATTGTCCTTCAAGATGACATGTGACATAGCCTATTCTAGATCATTGGTACTGTCTTCATCACCACCTTGACTTACATTGGTAGGTTGCATGTCCAGACTGGACAAGTTACTTCTTAGGTCTTTAAGTTGCTTTTCTAGGCTAGTTTTCTCCCATTTCCAATTGTCCTTTTCTCCAGCAAGCTTCAGTATTTCTGCTTTACAATCATCCAATTCTTTAGATAAATCCTCCTTTTGTATTTCGAATCTGGTTTCCTCAGGGGCCTGGATTAGCTGGATGTTAGGGAGTTTAGCCTTTTTCTACAGATTTGAAATTAGCTTTTCTTTATCAGCCAACAACTACTTCATGGATTTTCCTCCCCCGTCAACTCCAACAATCTCAATTTGTAATATTTTTACAAGTTGTTGAAGGGCTCGGTTTTCACTCTTTTCCTGTTTTAGTTGATTCGCCAATTTCTTCACAGCAACTTCCAAGTTATCATCTTTCAATGTCGCTTTCACAAGATCAACATGGATGAGATCACCAATCTGTTGGTGAAAATGGATCTTGTCAGGTACTGCTATCGTATCCCACCCGAGCTTAATCTATTTTACTTCTACATCTGTTGATATGGCCAGATTTAAAGTGTTTTCCTTCTCGTCTCTACTGGCTATTAAGGAGGTCTTAGTTTTGGACAAACTGCTAGCTCTTAGCATTGGGTCAAACAACTTCTGGGCTGATGCTTGCCTAGTTTGTTTATATTTCTCATAGAGATCATCTTTGGATCAGAATCTACTACTGCCTTCACCTTCTTCAACATCTTGAAACTTGTATTCCTTTATTTGAACATCGAGGGTTGGGGACCCCTGATTTTCATCTTTCTCATTATCCATCCAGACGGTCAATTGTTCCAGAGCTATCTCGTCAACCAACTCTTCTCCATCGATGGAAATCAATGACTCGACTTGAGTATTTCCCTCCAACACCTCAACTGGTGTTATCATCCTAGGTCATTTATCTTCACCACCCATTTCAGTATCCATATCCTGTATTTCCTCTAGATCTCTCTTCCGTCCCACTTCTCTAGTGTCCAGCACCTGTTCGGTATTTATTACAGCATCAGACATTTCGGGTTCCTTTCCTGCAAGTTTAGTACTATTTCTGCTTCGAGCTCCCATTGTAGCAGGTTCCATCCCCTGAGTGCCCTTTCTGGCTCCTTGTGTTCGAAGGCACTCAAATTGAACTCCCTCCTTCTTCTAGAAATAACATGCAGGGGATCGTATTCAATAGCTATGTCCTTTTTGAACCCCATGAGTCTTATCATTTCCTCTATCTGGTAAAGCTTTCTTTCTCTCCACAATAAAAGGGCCGACCTTTCAAGGATATTTTATATCAGTTCCCTTTTTGAACTGTAGCAACAGTGTCTCTTCTAAGCTCAATTTTTTCCTGATAAATTCCAAAGCAAAGGTTCTTAATGTCAGAAAGGCAGGAATGATGTAGGGTTCCTTCACAAAGCCATATAGCCTAATGACTGTAGCATCTTCCGAGAGGAACCAGTCTCCAACGGCTACCTCATCCTTTAACTGCATCATGGACTTCATCTTAGGTAGTACTCTCGGCAGTCCCTCCCCAAAAATGACTTTGTACACTTGGGGTAAAACATAATTGAAATACTCAAACACATTGTCCAACTGAGCATTTGTCTCAAGCAAAGGGTGAAAATGTGGGCTTTCCACATTACTGTACATGATCATCTTCATGAGTTGCATCTAGTATATGAAAAACCTAGTATTTGGGAAATTTTCCAACTGTACATGCATTCTATTAGCCAAAAATTCAGCAAACTTAAGAGGAGGGATGAGTCCTGTGTCGGACCTCGCTAAACAAATACTAATTCTAAATAGTAGACTAAGCTAGACCTCTATTACCCATTGATCAGTATCTAGACCTAAGAATTGAGCCAGTAGTGAGAAGACCAACTGGGAATCATCATCAAAAATGTTGACGTCCAAGGGGTACGAATTTTTGGCAATTTCAGACTAGGGTTTTAGGCATGTGGCTAGGAAAGTTCGACGGCTTTCTGGGGTGATTTGGCAGAATAGGGTGACCACCGACTCTTCTGAAAATATTTTCGACTCTTGGTACTGCGACTCGGGGATAAAAAATAAATTTCTTACAAATCACGCATCTAAAACACAGACCAGTTTAGACCTAGGGGCATCCATGATTATCCTTGTGGATTCGGAGTAATTCACAGAGCACCATGTTACAAACTCGGGGAAAGAGGGTACTTGGTCTAAGAAAAAGCAAATAAAAGATGACATAAAAACCTTGTGTATGTCCAAACCTTGCTCATGCAGAGCATCTAACTTTGTTTTAATTTCTGGGACAAAGAGCTGAAGGCACGGGTCGAATACATCTGCGTCCCTATCTTCCAGGGCCACCCTAGCTTTATGGCTGGTAGAAGCTTCTTCCTCTCCCATTTTATGACTTAAAGATTCAACTTTTTAAGAGAAAGAACGATCACAAGGCCCTACCTATTAGTTTAGAAGCTCCTAAGCAGGCTACTGGAGGTTCTGTCACCTTCACCGTCTGCCACACGCCGAGGGACCACCAGACTTCGACAATCTTCGAGAACAAATGTCAACCCCGGCGGTTGTTTCTTATATATATAACCGTGGCAACATAACCTTGACCCATCTTCACTTGTTGTCCTTTGATCTCCGTCGTTGGTTTTCTCACGTGTCTCTTTACTATCGTTAGATCGGCTGCCTCTTTATCTCTCAATTTGACTGCTGAGTCTTCTTCGTCGTCGGATATGGTTTAACCTTCCATCTATGCCGTTCCTTTCATCCATATTTCTCCATAAGATAGCCTCGCATGTAACCAAATGGTCCCCTTCTATGCGATAGGCTCTGAAGCTGACATCTGGCAGGCGGGAAAATGTCGTCGCATCCACCTCTTTCTTATCTGGTGCGCTACTTCTTTATGCGATCTACTGCGAGAGTCGTTGATGTATATCCCTTTCGCATTCCGAACCGTGAATCTTTTCACCAGCTCTTGCAATCGCATGTGCCCGCTCTTATATATCGCCCTTTGGTCTTTCTCCTTGCGACATCGTCTACTGCTGACACCTGGATGGCAGAGAAGGCTCATTGCATCCACCCCTTTACTATCCCCCTCGCAGCTTTGCTATGCGGTATTCCACATAGGGTCATGGATCTGATCCCCGTGCCAAATCTATGACGTAGATTGATGTGATGCTTAGCTTCCCATGACTTGACCGGCAGACTATAGGTTATAAAGTGTGTTTATCGTTTATTTATACCTATACTTCAACATTTTCTCATCCTTTGCACATTTGTTCCTCCTTAGACCCCTTAGTCTTTCCCATTAGCATCTAGCACTGGAGCATGGAGGATATATCGATTTCACTACCAGGTACATTTTGACCCTCCATTCCTTCCATTCAACTACATATAGTAGAAAAATATATGGGTGTTAACAATGTGTATTGCAGAGTATGCTGAGATGATGATACTATTGATCGAGATGACCGAGATGATGTTGATCGAGATGATCTAGATGATGCTGTAGATCGAGATGATCCAGATGATGCTATAGATCAAGATGATCTAGATGATGAAATTGTTGATCGATATGATCCAGATGATGATGATCGAGATGATGATACTATTGATCGAGATGATCGAGATGATACAGATGATGCTATAGATTGAGATGATCCAAATGATGATGATTGAGATGACTGAGATGATCCAAATGATGTTGTAGATTGAGATGATCCAGATGATGATAATCGAGAGATCTAGATGTTGATGATGTTGATAGAGAGATCCAGATGACAATGTTACTGTAGCTGATCAAGTGCTGCAGAAGGTGAAGACTCAATACTGACGATGCTGATACTCCAGTATTGAAGACCTAAAGATATTCTACTAACTGGTTGAGTTACTGATGATGTTGAGAAAACTTCCAATGATTTATAGATGTATTATGTATGATGTTGATGACTCCTTGCTCCTACAAATGTTGTTATAATATCCTTCTCGTTAAGGGGGAGTGTTGAGATATTGTAACTTCTAAGAATATTATATTTGTACTTTATTATTTCGGATATGTTTCATTCCTCCGTGAAGACCTTATTGTATATTCGGAGATGTTTTATTCCTCCATGGAGAATGTGGTAACTTGGGTTATTAGACTTCCTTAGTGGGAGTCGGCCCTGTATGACTCATGTGGGTTAAAGGTGTTATTAGACCACCCTAGTGGGGTTAGCCCTGCCACATTATGTTAAGTAATTAAGTTGGGGCCGACCTAATCAATGAAAAATACAAGTCGGAGTTGTGTATAAATAGAGGAGGTGTGTTCCTCATTTAACACACATTACACTCACTTGTGATTAGCGCATAGGTGAGGGAGAGATCTGCTATGGAGGAGAAGGAGCTCATGTTTAGGGTTTACATCATTATATTTGTTGGTCATCTATATTAAGGAAGCTTTGCTGGATTATCTATCCCATGAGGGTTTCCCAGGATAAATATGTGTCTCTTGTATTTATGTTGTGCTTGTTGTTCTTTCAGTGATCCTGTATATGCTATTATTGTGAAATGGAATGTAATGCTGATATTTTATGTCTTAGCATATTGATATTTTATGTCTTTGGATATGGATCTCCATGCCATTAACAGGTTGTCAGAACTGGGGGGCATTGACATAGTAAACAGAGGAATCCTAGGTCTCATGCCCTAACCAAATATTATATGCACCTAGGAAAAAGAATGATGTCTCAAACCACATCACATCCATAAGCTTCCCCCAATGGATAACATCAAGTTAAGAAGATAACTCAGGACTTAGTTCCTGGAAAACATTAGGGTTTAAAGGATGGTAATGGCACCTTCAATCACCACATATGACATATAAAGAGGATATTTGGCCTTCATATGAGCATATTCAAACACAATTAATAGGTTTTGAACACCAAGTATGGGTCGTAAGTCCCTACAAATGGTTGCGGGAAGAAACCCAAGCCTTAGGCCTTATAGGTAATTTTGAGGACTCAAGGGTTATGAATGAGTTCCTACACCACTAGAGCACTACACACACATATTTAAGGAATATTTAGCTTATAGGTGGGGATATATACAATTTTTTGAAATTTTGAGAACCAAACTTGCATCTAAGGATATAGAAATGATTAAAGGATGAAACTTGGGCCTTAGTTCCTAAGGGAAGCTTCTAGGGCTTGAGGGCTAGGATTGAGGCATCAAACAAAAATACTTCACCTCTAATAGGGATACATGTCCTCTAAATGGGGATAGGATCACCATTAGGAGGTTTTAGTCATCATATATAGGTCTCAGATCTTGATACGATAAATGTAGGAAACCTAGGACTTAGGCCCTAAACATACACACCCAAGGATAAAGGTCTAGGAAGGAGGTTGAAAACCACCACATAAGACCTATCTAGGGGATGTTTGGATTCCAATTTTAGATGATGACAATGGAAATGATGATGGTGATGACATTGATGATGACACTAAAAATGAGGGCATGATGTGGGGGGGAATCCAATGTCTTAGGCCATGCTATCTACTTATAAGGACTTACAAATCATGTTTGGGTCTCGAGGCTACCAAACACCCCCATAAATTTTCTCACCAAAAATTTATTTGTACATAGTTTTGAGACTCATGATGAAATTTTTACCTTGGGGATCTTTTCTAACATATTTATAAACTTGGAATATGGTGTCAAAGTCTTGGAATTTTTAGTAAAGGAATCCACCTAAAAAGTTATAGAGTCTACCTTAGAGGAAAGGGAGGCACCCTCCTTTCTTGTAGAAGCCATTGACATGTACTAATATAAGTTTTTTCTCATACCAACAATAGTGTAAACTTGCAAGAAAATCATGGTTTAATAGTGTTGTGGGAAGATCTTTCCTAGAATACCATAACGGCTTTGGTAAACCCTAACAATGAACAAAAATTCCAAACATGCCTTTAGTTCCTTTTAAAAATAAAATTAGTGCATGCAATTCATGATAAACCATCTATCTCTCAGAATGGTTAATTATTCACTACACATATACACATAATTAGAAGGGGAATAATAATGCAGCAATGCTAGTACCCATGTGATAGAGGATGATACCACAAAGGGCCTTGCACCTCAAAGTCAACCTTTTAATTAACAAATGGTTTTGGCGTGATTAATGACTTATAAGCCATCTTTGTTTCACAATTATTATCCATTTAAAATTATTCATTCACAGATGCAAAATTAAAAAGGGATGAAATTTTAGAACCAACTTTTGATGAATATGAGATTAGCCACAATACACATTTTGAAAAAGAGTATTAACGAAGAGCAAGATTTAAACACGAAGACATACCTTTATGGTGAAATCAATTGAAACATCACATAAGTAATACCTAAAATCCAAAGATAAAACATAACATGATGCTCTCACATTAATCCGAGGTCTTTACAATCTAGCTTCTTTCACGACAAAGTATTTTGGTATGGGCAATGGTGTGTAAAACTATATTTGTCTCACAATTTTATGGAAATCCG